>MUZC01000006.1:114675-187532 GCA_002072015.1 Radix auricularia
CCCCCCCACGCAGACAAAGCTAAATCCGCCACTGGGCGACTGCCCCAGGCCCCGCGCTTAGGTAGGCCCCGCGTTTCGGTCCTGAACATGTCTCGTCCTGGTTAATAGCCTATACATGTAGAACCAAAGAGTGGATGGTAGAACGTTTGCTGGAAACGATTGTAAAGAAACGAAAGAGGCACTCTTGTAATCCTTTTTGAAGGTCAAATTCCGTAGCGTAGCTCTAGACGTCTTTGAGAGCATTACACCGTTAGCGGAAAATATGTCAGATGTACCATTCAGCCAATCCCCTTTATTTGTGTACACGTCATTCACAATAGATTTACTAAAATAGTAATAATTTAATAAAAAGGTGACACGCGGTATTAAAATTACACAATAATCAAGATATTTCATATTTTTAAATACCATAGCATACTGGTGCTTCGCGATCTTTACTAGTACTCTGGCCCCGCGGGGTCATTGCTGAAGGCTGAAACTAGGCCCCGCGCTTACCTAACGCCGCCACTGTGTTAGGGTAAAGGTTATTGGCAATATGTGACAGCCAGGAGAGTAATTACTCTTGGCTTAACATTGATGATTAATTATGATTTAAAATGTACCCCCAATGTTTAGTTGAATAGTTATGGTCTACATTTTGAATTTAATGATGGTAAAATAAGTAGTATTTCGGTCTATTAGTTATTAAAAATTGATTCTCCACTTAATCTCCACACCTAAACACTTCCGGGTTAGCTTCTGTTTACTGGAACAAAGTTGGATATAATTTGCTATCTATCACAAAAAGTTGATTCTAGTGTGCATATTATTTTTGTATTTCAAGGCTCTAAGACTTAACTCTAAGTTAAAGTTACTAAGACTTTGATCGTTAACTAAGCCGTCTAAGTAAGCGAATTAAAAAAAAAATATCATTCACTAGCCGAACTCCGTCTCCACTAAACTGTCTAAGTGTCTAAACTGACTAAACCTAAACTAACACAGTGATTCTGAGTACTGAGTGATGATGTGTATTTTTATAATTTATATTATTTAAAATTCGGATTATTAAGAAAATGATTTGATGTCACGGTCGCTCGCTTATTGGCTCTGGCATTCTGCCAATTCCACAACAAAAAATTACGGAGTGTCTACTGGCTGGTGCTACGACATGTCGTAACGCCAGCAACATCCGACCGGGTTGGCTGCCGTTACGACAAGTTACGACATGTCGTAAACAATTTTTTGTATTTTCAAATATGCTATTACTAATACTTAAATACTAAACCATAATTCTCATAATGAAATATCATGATCACTAGATAAGCTTATTAATGAATTTTAAAGGTTTAAAAGAAAATCTAGATTGAGCCATTAATCGAAAAACAGTTATAATTTTAAAAAATTACTGATTCTCATCAGCTTGGCTAGATCAAGTAATAGTCGGGTTGCTCTGCAATGATGTGACGCTATTGATAGTGGGATCGAATCCCGCCGCCGTCATGTTTTGTTTTGTTTTTTTTAAATTGAATTTATATATTTTTTTTAAACATCATAATGAGTAAGCTTATAATTTTTGTTATTTCTCTGAAAAGCAGATACGTTGACTAAATCTGTTAAAATAAAAAATATTTAGATTTTAGACCAGTCGTAACACTAGCCAATCCACATATGCTTGGCTAGCGTTACGACAACCGGTCAGGTCGTCTGCTGCTACGACAGTCGTAAAAATATGTTATGTGCTTACTTACAGTTACGACTAAAACTGTATTTAAGTATGCTAATATTATTTTTTTCTTTTTGATTCGCAAGTTAACACTCAGTCGGCATCACTAACGAAAAAGGTGAGGCAAGAGTTTAGAAAATGACTATAAACCATGACTGTTACTAAATTTGTTTGAAAGATATTTTTNGGGGGGGGGGCGCTGAGAAAACGGACACAAACAGCAGCACGAAGTAATGGGGAAAAAAGGCGAGTAAACGAGGAGGCCTGTGCGGTTGTTATTACCTGCCCCCCCCCCTCAATAGTAATAGTATTAGTAATAGAGTGAAAATGATGTAGAAGGATGAATGGAATGGTTTCCTGTGAAATGTCTGCACACGGCACATTTTATTATTCCACACGAAACGAATTATTTTAGGCCTACATTCTTGCGATTATGCGCGAATCAGTTGCTTGCGGATTTTCATTTACGGCTTTAGGCTTTACGGTATACTCTAAATTTTAATTTATCGGCATCACTTACACAAGTATACTATAGTATAGCAAAATCGGCTGATATACTTATAACCGGTAGACCAATACTTAAATTAAATCAAAATCTATTTAAAAAATGTATTTCAATAAATTTAGATTTTAGAATTAATACACACACAAATAATGTCGTATTTTAATATATTTATGCGTTTACAATTTACAGAAGAGTTTCTTAAGATTTAATTCTTTCCAGTTCTAGGTGTTTACTGCAAAGAGTGACTAAAACTAGTCGTAGCAGAAGTTGCGTTTGTCGTAGCACTAGTTTCCTGACTAGCGCTACGACATGTCGTAACGCAAGCAACATCCGACCGGTTCGTCTGCTGTTACGACAATCTTGTCGTAACGCTAGCAACATCCGACCGGATCGTCTGCTGTTACGACATGTCGTAGCACTAGTTTCCTGACTAGCGCTACGACATGTCGTAACGCTAGCAACATCCGACCGGGTCGTCTGCCGCTACGACAAAATTGTCGTAGCGCTAGCCACATCCAAAAAATTAACTGGGGGCTAGGGCTAGGGTAATTAGTAAAAGTAATAACTTTAATAAGTTAATAAGCAAATGCCAATTGAATTGCCAATACTAATTTAATACTTGGTGATAGTGAACTTACTGACTAATGACAATGAAGTTAAGAACCTTAATATAGTTTTAAAACTTTTATGCTTTTATAATTTATACTTCTATGTTTTATGTGTGAATCATCTTGTTTTCTTATCAGTCTTATCCTCTGTTGTCTGGAAAAACTATTTTAACCTCAATAAAAAATTATTTTTTTAAAATCTAGCAAACTCTATAAATAATACTAAAATATCATTCCCTGTTATCTTCTGGTCTCATCAATCACTCTGCTTTATTTGAAATATGGTTTTGTTATCATCTGAAAAATTGCATATGGCATATAATATGGGTAGCATAAGAAAAGGTGAACTTTTATCCCATGGCCATGGGGCTGTCCATAAAGTATGTCACGCTCCAGAGGGGGAAGGGGGTGTAAGAAAGTGTGACGGGGGTGTCCGGCCATGTGTGACGTTATGGCGTTTTATGTTAAATTTTAATTATTTTGTTCATAAAAAAAATTTTTTGCACGAAAGTGTGACATACTATTGTCTGAGATTTGTGACTGGGGGAGTTAAAAATGGTCAAAAATAGAGTGATGTGCTTTCTGGACGGCCCCCATGGTATTTTTCAGCCAAAATATGATTTCACGCACCTAGGGGGAAAGGGGGTCATACATTTGTGATGATGTGTGACGAGTGGGGGGAGGATGTTTAAGAAATGTGACGTCACATAAAAACACTCAACTTTTAATAAAATATCCACTTTGATTGTTTACAGTTTATGCAATGAAGCTTATCATGGCTTCACACATTATGATATTAAGTGCATCCTTATACTAAATACATATTTAAATAACAAAAAAGTGCATTGAAACATGTTTATTTTCATATTGAAAATACAGCTTTTGGGATTGGGGGGGGGGGTGAACGTTTTGTGACGTCATATTGGTGAGGGATCTAAGTTTTTATGATGACGAGGAGTGGAGAGGTGAAAAATCTTATGACCTCATTTATTTTAATGATACACCTTGTTTTTCTAACTTTGGTTTGACTTTGAGCCTCAATATCCCACATAATCCCTTTTTCATGCTTTATCCTGCCACTGTATATCAGTTTTCAACTGAATCTTACCAACCAATGTGTTTGTAAAATAAAATCAATGTAACGTAATATTCAAATTATAATTTATATGACTAAATAATAATTCTTCAGAAAATAAATATTTAAATAGCCAAACAATTACTGTAAAATTATTTCCAGCTACTATTATCCTCATTTTCTTTGCTTTTCCCATATTGTGCAAGAGAACACAATTAGCAAAACCTTTCAGACCATGAAGGCCTATTGTGCAAGTGAAGTAGCGATCACAAGTTTCATTGACCACTATCAAGCAGGGGATTACAAATTACAGGAATGCCCCAGGGGCCTTGACAGTATCGCGGCTTGAACCTGTGACTCGAGTTCTTGCAGCGGTTCGGCATTCCAGTGCGCTACCACTTAGACCACAGCGTCCCTCAAACACAATTAGGGCTGTCAATATTGTAGAAAAATGCTGCCTGGGTACCCGTCCAAAGTTTGAACAGGTATCCAGGTTACTCGTTGAAATGCCTCAAAATTTTCGGCATTATGCCCGCTATTACTACAATTAGCCTTTTACTGCTTTGTCTATTGTGGAAATGTGAATTTTGATGTAATGAGTCAATGATTTGAAAATGATGACATTGAAATACTGCTGTAGTACAGTGGTGTAAAAACAATTAGCAGAGAGGTGCTAAGGTGATTTTTTGAGTAGGGGGAGTGCTAATCGTATGATGACATGGCGGGTTATTTCTAGTTCTTAGCTGTAGCTGACAAACGTTTTAATTTACTTAACTTTTCAGGACTTGCCCCTACTTAGTGGACCCATTCCCCAGCATTTATTTTTGTAATACAGTGAAGATTGTCCAATGATGAATTATGATTTTTTTTTAAAAACAACAAAAGAACAGAATATAGCAGGTGTTTATTTCTTTTAAAGTATGGTGAGGATAGGATTGGAGACATATGTTAGTGGGGGGGGGGGGGGGATTAGATAAAAGAAATTGGCATGTCTCAATCGGTAACAAACATTTTTGGCATCCTTTATTTATGAACATTTTTAAAAATTGCAATTGACCTAACAAATTCTGGCTTAATATATATCTTATTAAGTAACACCTTGAATTAAAACTTAAATGAACTTTACTGCATTCCATTTTTCTTTATAACTATTAAAACTGAGAAATTTATCTCCTCCTTAGGTTTCGACAGCATGATATGGCAAGTGCTGCGATAAATCCAGATCCAAGTTTTGATAAGCTTTCAAGTGATTTTCTGCAATGCCCTTTATGTTTTGAACAGTTTACGAATCCCAAGGTTTTGCCATGTCAGCATACTTTCTGTCTCTCATGTCTGAGAGCTTATGTGTCAGTTCGCGGCTTAAATGCTACAATCCCGTGCCCCATGTGCAAAGAATTGGTGCTGATTCCTGACAATGATGTGGCTAATCTTAAAAATAACTTCATGATTGTCAGCCTATTGCAGTTTGTCAAGGATTCTAGGTCAAATCTTCAGGAGAAGTGCACTCCTCAAAATCAGACGAAAGTATTGTGCAAGAGTGTGGCTCCATCTTCAAATGTTTCTGCTTTATGTGGAGCCTGCAATGAGTCAGGGACTTTGGACAGCTTTTGCCAGACGTGTTCGACATGGCTGTGCAAAATATGTACGAAATCACACAGCCGTATACCATTGACTGCCAGTCACCCCCTGTTGAGTATCGAAGAGGTAGACAAGAAGTGCAAAAGTATGGTGGAGATAGGCGAAAAGGCTGTGACGGATCTGCAACTAGCCAACATGGAAAGTCAAGACTTTCTTATCTCTCAAATACAACATTTACCAGACGATGCTGGTCTCATACAACAACGCATCGATGCATGCACCAAAGAGGCACATAGGCTTGTCCAAGAAAAAGCCGATGCTTTGAAGCAGCAGTTACAGCAGTTTCTCAGTGAGCAAGAAGAATACTTATCAGAGAAGTTGGATGTCATCAATGAAAGGAAGGATGACTTGGAACACCTACAGAACCTCCTCACCAATGTTAAAATCTCAAATGATGGGTATGAAAATCAGCAAGCCATAAAAACTGTTGAGAATTTTCTGAATAGCTCTTCCAAGTCAACATTTTCCCCACAGGCTCACAATGCTTTAAGCTTAGCATTTGTTGCGTACAATAACAATTTAACCGAACTGAAGCATCTAGAGATGGGCCAGCTTCGCGTTGTTTCACAAAGTAAAAAGCAAACAACTCTCTACCTCGGCGGGCGTCCACTGACTGTGCACAGAATATCCTCCCTTGTTGAACGTGAATACATAAGTGCATTGGCCATCAACAAATTTGCAGACAAATTTGTAGTGTCAAACAACGAGGCTGTGTTTGTTTTTAAACCAGACTCCAAAATTCCAAAGTCTTTCCTTTCGCCTCTGGCGGAACGAACTGTGAAAAAACCTTGGGGGCTGGCTTATTGTGAAGATGAGCGTCGTGTGTACATCTCAGAGGCAGGCAGATATGAAGGAGATGGGGCCGTGGTGACCTATTCCCAGGATGGTACATTTCATTCTGTTATAGCCTCTGGTCTGACTTTACCCAGAGGCTTGGCTGTTCAAAAAAGTTACATTTTTGTCTGTGATCAAATCGATAAGTGTGTTTACATCCTGAACATGTGGGGTAAAGTTATCAGGGTCTTGAAGAAAACTGCCGATGGGAGGTATCTTTTCAATGCACCAATGTTCATCTCCGTCGGGAAGAATGGTGTCATTGCTGTGTCAGATAACTGCTCCTCTGTTAAAATTTTTGACAAAGACTGCAATCTTCTGTTCACCTACACGTCTCGCCTACCTGAAACCCAGTTTTGGGATGTCCACGTTATGCTGAATGGAGTTATTGTTGTATGTGACTGGAAGCATGGACTGCACAAAATTTCACCTGACTTTAGCAGTAATGGTTTGGTTGCCATGGAGACTAACTTGTTGCGGGAACCATCAGCTCTGGCAGCCTTGGAAAATGGAAATTCCATTTACGTCGGGACTTGTGGGGGAGAGATATTCTCAGCCATCTAACTCAAGGTCATAAAAATATTACATTAGATCTTTATTGTTACTGTTAATCTGTGTGGTATTATTCACACTTATTTTAATAAATTGTGTTCTGCTTATGCATTAAAATATCTGTTTTAGATATATGCAGTAATAGAAAACTGTGAAGGCATTTTTTTAAACTAAGTCAACTTTGTTTTTGCCGGAGGTGGCGATGTCAGAGAAAGGATAATTATGAGGTATTTTGTTAAACAAACAATACATTTTATATCAGATTTAATTTTATCGTGTATTTCAGTTAGAAATCAGCAATATGTTTATACTTATTTCAGTTTTTAAGATATGCACTTTACATCAGAAATTTTACTGTTTTGATGACTGCATATTTAGCTAACATTCTTCATAATTTCCTTATGGGTAGCTTTATATTTTTTAAAAAATATATAAAAATCCTGCTGTTTTCAATGTTAACCTTGAAAATTCTAGTCCCTGCATTGTGTAAGATCACCAGCCCCCAAGCATAAATAATGTGCAAGTCTTCTTATCTATTACAAATTACAGTTGCTCTTTCTATACAAAAGATAATTGTGTCCTACACTTATCCATGGTTTGTGTGTATTGCATTTTTATTAAATATTTGAAAGTTAATAGTGTGATAGTTCTTCCCTTTAAAATTACCACCCTTAACATATTAACCATTTTCACTAGATTGAAACGTTCTTAGAAAGTCTTTTTTAAGTTAACCAATTGAATTATACCAGAAAAGTTGAGGCTGTATTAATTATACTACATGATATAACAAATTTGTTAAAATTAATAGCTAAGTTTCTTCATTTTTGTCATTGATTAATTAATTAACACAAGCTTGACTTCCAAAATCCATGTCATCAGAATTCACAAGGAAAGTTAATACACCATTGTTGAGAATTTTTATAATAGCTTTTTAAAAAAAAAATTGTGTGAATTTTTATTCTTTCCATTCAGGGTGTAAGTAGCTAAGCCAAGCTTTATAACTCCACTTAATTTATTTGTTTTATCTTTAATTCAACTTCTCATAATTTACCCAAGCTTCTTTATTTTAAAAAATTACAAGCAAAATGTGCAGATCAATTTTTTTAATGTCTCCTGTTAAAACAATTTATATCTGTTTATTTTGTCTGAAATAGACAATAAATCAAGTTTTTTTGTTTTTTTTTAAAATGGGAGCATGTCACATTGAATCAAGTTAAAATTCATACAGAAAAATAAGTCAATAAATAAATATTTTTGAAAAATAAATGTGTCCTTTATTCCATATTGTAACTCTCATAGATTTATGAGAGATGAGTAAAAGGCAATGAAATATTTCCAGGAATACACTACATACATTCATAGTTGCAGTCATTTTAACATACAAATGTAATCATATTTTGTGATCAAATTTAAATATGGACCAGGCAATCCTTTCTAAGTTTCTCGTTCAAGTTGATTACCAACTTTCAGGAGAATTCAATAAAAGATTTCTGATCCACGACTATGTTTCCACATTATCACAGTCCAGGGTGATGGTTTAATTTAGCATGAGAATAACACATCATATCTGCATAGATTCAGTCAGATCAATCCTTACAACGTTTGATGACCAAAATTTAAATTAAGGATGAAAATGAAAACAAATTTTACAAAATTTTAATATGAACAGTAGTACTGTTAGTAGTAATGTAGATCAAGGGCATATGGCAATATTATATATTCTCAGTCTTACACATCTTTTATAAGATGAATAAAAGCAATAGCATTTATATTATTGCTTTAAGTAAAATCTCTATATTAAATGTGGATTACAATTAAAAGGAGTTGGTCCAAATAATTGCAGATGAAAAGTATACGTATTATCAAAGCAGTCAGGTGAATTGATAGTTTTTAGGTTACTCCTATGTTAAAAATTAATGATGTGAATGAAATGAGATGATTTTTTTTTTTCAAATTTAGTTTCCCCTAAACAATTTTACAAAAAAATCTAAAACCACTATAAGAAATGCACTACTTTCAGACTTTTTGCTGAAATAAGTTTGGTTTCTCCAACACAAAAACTAATTTCAATACCCAAAGTCAATTCTGTGAACAATAATTCTAATTGCTTTGTTTAAATATGACTGCAGTTGAGAATTCTTCAACTTATATTTGTGAAACAGGACTGAGGTAAAGCATTATTCATTATAAATACATTTACCAGACCAACAATCTAATAGTAATTTTTAAAAATACCTTTTATAAGATGTAATGAAATATAATACATGGACATAACTATATTATTTGGTACACTACCAATAATACAATTGAAAAACAATGACTTGCGTTACAATCTATGGAATTAAGTACACATGCATTGATAATACAGGTTTCAAAGAGTAATTGTGATTCTATTTACAAATAATGAGGTCAACAACTTGGTCATGAAGTCAATAGTACATAATAAAAAAACAAGTGTGTAAGGGAGCAGTAAGAGAAAATGCAGCGTCAGCTTGAATATTGTTTGAATTCAACGGCCCTCATAATATGTGATGTTTTGAAAAGTGGGGGAGGTGGGGAGAGTAGAGATAAATGAATGACATCTCTCTCTCTCACACATGAAACTAAACTTACTTTTAATATCACTGAACACAGCTCATTTCATGATTTTATTTTTCAAATTAAAGAGACATATTTTTGACAAGAAATTTTTATTAAATTTGATCCCTCTAGCATTTTAAATCAACTTTGGAAAATTTTTATTTGTAGTAATTGTAGGAGGCTTTAAAGAATTGTCATATATATTTTGGAAATGTAATTATGTAATAAAATAAAAATCAATAAGTCAAAAATCTTAAGTTTAGTTTATACCATATTCTCCCTCAGTGAGATGCTGGTGTACATTCTCTAGATATTCCAAGATATCTCCATTATGTGTCAGGTGGTAGTTTCCATTGGGTAGTTGGTGACTTGAATAGTCATCTTGTAAAATTACCCTGAAGACAAAAGCAACAAAATGAACATGTCTACATGAGATGAAGACATAAAAAAACAACCATATATATTATGGCAGCTATGAACCAGCAAAAATTTAGTGTTTTCTTATTGAGACCTTCAGTTAATGACGGGGATCTTTTCTAAATTAAGCAAGAAAATTTCTTTAAGAGGGCATAATATAGTCTCTTCCCATGACTTAGACTAATACATTTGTAGAATTTTAATGGCCAACAAACTCATACAAATAACAACAGACACCTTGCCCTGAGAATTTACCTCCTAGTGCTTTGCCTGGTCTCTCTCGGTGATGATTTGGTGATGTACGGACGACCAAAATCTTTAGTTGGCGGTGTTGTGTAGCTGTGAGGAGATCTGAATGTTGTGGTCGTGAAGGCGTCGCCATTGGCCACCAAAGGGGCCTCGGCATTTCTGTGGTGTGTGTTTGATGACGGCTGAGGGTTGTGGTGGTGGTTGTGGTGAAGACGTGGATGACTGGGAAAGCTGGAACTTGTGGGGACATAAGCTGGAAATGGAAACATTCAAAGATTTAACCTCTCATAAGACAGCCACAGCGAAGTTCATCACAGATATAGGGCTTGTGGTCTAAATCCTTCTTCAAAAGATTTTGAGAACGCAGAAGAAGAAGATAAGACTTTCTACAGGGAGCACATTTCCCCAGGACAGGGAGCACATTTTCCCAGGACACGGAGCACATTTCCCCAGGGAATAAAATGCATGGCTGAATATTCAATCTCTTGTAAATTGCAGAATGTTAGTAAGGTATGTTATTAAGATTATAGTTTTTAAAAAATTTTATTTAAAAATTCTTAAGCTTTTAGGATCAAGGACCATGATAATCAGAATGCGATTTCTCCATCAATGCAATTTATAAATAAAGTAGGTCATAATTCAAGTGCATTTCTTTACTGAAAGTATTTTTTATTATGTAAATAAACATTTTAAGAAAATTCTCTTTTTTCTATAAGTATAAGCCTCAGGTGAAGGATTCTTTATGTTACAAACAGTAAAAATATTAGTAATTATTTACACACACACAAATCTAATGGTCCTACCATGGTGTGGTGGAATCTGCCCTGTCATTACAGGGGAGCCGACTCTTGTTGCTCGCTTCCACTTTTTCACTAGATATTTCATTCTGTAAATGTAAAAGAAGTTTTTAAAATTAAAATATAAAGAGGGCAGACATCATAAAATCAAATAAAACCCTACGTGAACATTAAACGTTGGTCTAGTTCTCGTACTACAGCTGATGTATCAATGATTGGATAACCTTAAAAATAACTTTTTAATCCAGTAAAATGTGAACAATTCACAGCCTATCTTCCTTGGATCGACTCTGTTGTGACTTGTAACTCACCTGGAGATAGCAATGATGACTCTTCCAGCTGACCTAAACGTTGTGAATGCCCTTGAACGAGACCTGTGGTGGCTGCCTGCGTAAGGTGTAGGGAAACCACCCATTGATGCCAATATCGCCAGCGTTTCTTGCTCTGTGTCTCTGTACCCACCAAGGAGAAGCAGCAGGTACTTCTTCTGGTAAATCAAGGCTTTCCTAAAACTTTCGGCCCGTAAGTATTTGCCGTACAATCTGTCAGTCTGAAGATAAACATCAATTTATTTTTCCTCCAACTAGCCTAGTTGAAAATTATTGAATATTCGGGCGCAACAAACCAATAATTTCTAGCTTTACAGGTTATTGTATAATAATATTGTTGTAATCTTTTGGACACTTCATTCTATTTTTAACGAAAAGAAAACTTAACAATGCTGGATTTAATTCAAAATAAAATATGCCCACAACACAAACAATTGCCAGAAATACATTTCTCCACACCTTAATGGGATCAAATCTAGTCACATCTCTGTCTGAATGCACCAAAGAGCGGAGTTGTTGAATTTCAGTTCGTAATCGCTCAATCTCATGCTCTGCCGAGTTCAAGGCCATCTGAAGACCAAGCCTTTCGCTGGCCCACACAGTGCGGTCGTAGACAACACCATCTTCACTTGCTGTGTCAGATGCATACTGAGGCAGATTCACCTTTATGGATTCAAGGAAGTTGGACAATGATAAGTCAAAGACAGCTTTACCCTTATATCTAACATTCATGCCAAACAAATCCTTTGTGGCTTATGGCTTCTTGTACTGGCAGTGATATAATAATGATTTCATAAAGGTATGATCCCAAAAGTGTAACTCTAGCATAAAGAAGGAAAAAGTGTTTCTTAATAAAATGTTGACCACCCTATCTTATCCAATATAAGTTTGAACAACCTATCTTATCCTATATAAGTTTGAACAACCTATCTTATCCAATATAAGTTTGAACAACCTATCTTATCCAATATAAGTTTGAACAACCTATCTTATCCAATATAAGTTTGAACAAGCTATCTTATCCAATATAAGTTTGAAAAACTTATCTTATCCAATATAAGTTTGAACAACCTATCTAATTTTTTTCCAATATAAGTTTGACCAAACTTTCTTTTTCAATTTTATCTTATCCAATCTTTAAAATTTGACTAACTTATCAAATCTCATATTCTGAAAGCTTGAGATTACTCTCAGCCTTGGTTAATACCTTGTCTACCTTCTCCATCTGCTGGGCAGTGTCTTACAACATTGAGCTTAGAGGACCCACTTGCCTCCCTCCCCTCCGCCAATATGTGCGCTACTGTTTCAGGAGCTAGACTACAATGCCCACAGTAAAGAGCCCCTGTTGTGGTCTCAACAGAACAAATGTTTTTGATTACGTGCTCTAAAAGCTGCACTGACCTGGGCATGCTTGGGTGCCTGCAGCTTAGACTCCATTTGTTTCAGGGAGCTGGCAATGTGTTGTTTCTCCTGTTTGAGCAAAACAATGTGGTTGGCCAACTGTTGATTGTGCTCCAACAACCGACTGACTTGCTCTGCTCTGGATGTAACATCTTCAGTCTGCCGGTCAGTGGAAGTACAAGACAATATTTTAAAGTTAATTTTTTTAAAAACTACCAGAATCTATTTTGTTAATTCAATCTAAAATAAAAAATTGTACTGCTGACATCTCTCAGTCAACAATTGTAAGAAACATCTGAAAATTGTGCAGTGCACTTCATTGTACACCATAATTAGTGCTGGACTACCAAAATAAATGACTAAATAAGACCCTAATGTGAGATAGACCAAAAAGGAGAGAAGGCCATGAGTAGAACACATGCCTCTTTCAGGACTGAGGTGCCAATAAACCAACAATAGGTCATAAATTTATTTTTTTACTGGATTTTAAAATTAGTATTTTTTGTTACATATTAACACTGATTTCATATTAAAGTCAAGATTTACTCCCTAGTTAGCTTGAGACAAATCTCATCAATTTTATCTTCAGACTCTTTGAGTAGTTTGAAATTCAGTTATACATTTATTCTTCAGAAAACAATCAAGAACATGTATCTTTTAAATTTGTGACAAGCAAAGAAATTTTTATCTTTTTTCTTCTCTTAATACTCCACATTTTTATGATGAACACTTTGTAGCTATACAAGCTCATATTTGGTTTGTCTAAAACTCGAGATGTGCTGGGATGTGCTATGATGGGATGTGCTAGTATGTGCTATGATGAGCTGGCATGTGCTAGGATGTGCTGGGATGTGCTATAATGAGCTGGATTGTGCTAGGATATGCTGGCATGTGCTAGGATATGCTGGCATGTGCTGGGATTTGCTAGGATGTGCTGGCATGTGCTAGGATGTGCTGGCATGTGCTAGGATGTGCTATGATGAGCTGGCATGTGCCAGGATGTGCTGGGATGTGCTAGTACCTTCTGCTGAGTATCAGCTCTCCCTCTGATCTCCCCCTTAAGCAGCCTCAGCTCTGACATGACGTCCACCAAGAGGCCCTGGTGCTGGGCAGACTGATCATAGGAGCCCCTGTGTTGCTGTGATGATGACGTCATGGAGTCCAGCTGAGTGGCCACCGACTGGAGTTTGGAGCAGCATTGGCTCAACCGTTTCTCAAGGTCGTTGTCCACCAAAGAGGCCTAGAACAATATCAACACATAATTATGCGCCCGCCAACTAAACTAGAGGGAAATCATCTTTCCTTGATGCAACCATTCAGTAGTTTTGTTATGTGATATATTCCAACAATTGTGTGATTGTAAACAATTAAGACAATAACTATTTTATTCTCTAATTACCTCAAGCTAAAAAGGAATACCACTTGATGACAATATTTATTGAAGAAGAGTTGTCAAATAATGAATGAGTTGACTTAAGTTAAAATTTATATTAAATTTCATTCAGAGGAATGGGAGAAACTTTATTCCCCTTTGAATGACTTGATGAACCACAGTTTTGGCAACCATCATACTTACAACAGACGAGGACATGGCAGCTGTGTCACTTTCAGAACTGACGTGCTGACGGCGGTCACCCGAGGCCTGTCTGGCTTGTTCCAGCTCCTCCTCTAGCTCCCTGGTTTTGGTCTGAACTTTTTCCAACTCTAGTTCCAGTTCATTCTAGGATTTGAAAACATTGCGAGAAATAAAAATTGTTTCACACCGCTGACTTCTGGAGATTTCATACACCAGATTTTAAAAAAATATGCGCCAGCCTTTGCTGCCTGGTATCATAGTAAAATCTTGAGGCCAGTGCATGAGAATAAAACAAAATAGATATACACAAGGTTGGAGTAAATTTGAGGACAAAATAACATTTTTTTTATAGTACTTGTCAAAAATCCTTCAATAGCAAAAATACTTGGAGAGACAAAGTTCACTAATAGAAACAGAGAAATTTTATTGTGTATGTCGAAAGGCTTCCATTTCCTTTTAGCTCTATTTGTACAAGTTAAGCTGGTTTCTGTTAAAGGATTTTAGAATGAAGCATAAACATTTTTCTGTTGGCTTCCTGCAGTTTGTCCCTCACCCTGTGTAAATCTCTAGTTTTGTTTCCCCTGAACACATCCCCACCCACTTTATTATTTTAATAAATGAGAAGAGAAGCAAATTTCATCTGTGGTAATCTATTGCCAATATTTGTTCAACTCACAACTTTGAGCCTGAGTCCCTCCCTGTCCTCCTCCACTAGCTTCAGATGGAGTCTGAGGTTTCTCTCGTGGCTGCCGCCCACTGCGCCAGCGGATTCAGTTTTGTTGGCCCCCTGGTCAGACGAAGCGCGGTCAAGGCTGATCTTAAGGTTGTCCGCACGGGATTTTTCATTCTCGTACAGCTGCCTGAGTTGGTCATGTTGTGTCTAGAAACAAAGTTCACATCAACTCATCAAATCTCTTTTTGAATAAATGTTAAACATAAGAGGTTTTAGTTACTGAACCTTTCAAAATTGTGATTGAGTTAATTTGTCACAAGAATGCTTAATAAAAAATAATATGTGTTGAAAATTTATGTTTTTGTTTATAGATGAGAATAAATGCTATACAAAAAAAAACTTTAAAAAAACTTTACTTAAAAAATATATATTAAATTAATTTTTTTTACAAAGCAATTTTTCTCCACCTTGTCCAACACAAACTTTAGTATGTACCTTGAGTATTTCTATCTCATATTTCTGCCTGCTAACTATAGACCTCTCCTGTTCTAGAGATGCCTCATGTTGATCTCTCTCAGCCTCCAGTAACTCTCTTAAACTGGCGTTAGTTTGAGTCTCCCCCTCCATGCGGTGTTTCACCTCTCTGCAAAAAAAAACAACAACACCATATTGAAGGAAATTATTTCACTTGTCTTTTATACTTGTCATTCTTTTGTAATTATTACCTACCAATTTAAACTGCTGGCTTGTTATAATTATAGCATTTTTTTAAAAACATAAATATGGAAATTTCAGAGGAAAGTTTAAAATATATATATAAATATATATATATACATATGGAGACTGTTAAACCATGAAACCCTTTTACGAACAAAAACTGTAAAATAATATGAAAACTTTCAATATAGATCGCACCGTTCCATCTGTTCCCTGTGTAAAGCTTCCAACTTGGCCTCATATTCCATCTCCTGATTGGCTAATTGTCTCCTGACTAGATCAAGTGTGTTGGACACCTCAACAAGCTCTCTCTTGGCCTCGTCTTCTGCCTCTGAGAATTGAACACACCTTTGCCTCTCTTTCCTCAGCTGATTCTGAAGATCCTACAATTGGAGCAAAAGATATAAATGATTTATTAATTAAATGAAACTTGTTTAATTGCAATTAACCTCTTCTTTTTTTAAATGTCATTTAAAAATTATTTTAAAAATTATTTTTTAAGAGAGAGTTAACTGAAAATTTGAGTAAAATAAGTAATTCAATATAAATTCAGAGAGAATGTCAGGTACATGATAGATGGTATAATTATTATACAATCTAATTAAGTTTGTAAAACTTTTATATCCATTGCATATGATGTACATATTAGCTGGTGCGATCTAATTAGTAACTACTATAAAAAAAAAATTTAAAAATCCCAGGAATTGTGAGAAATATAATAGATGGTATCACAAATAAACATTGAATTTAAAGTAAGTCCCAACCATTATGTAGCTGTCCTCAGACTGGGATTTCAGCTGCTGTTTTCTGTCTGCCTCAGCCATGTTCTCTTGCAGGGCCTTCAACTGCCTCTTGGTGGCATCCAGCAGCTCTGACAGTCTGGCTGACTTGGCTTTCTCCTCCTCAAGGGCATCCCTGGACATGGCGGGAAACAATTGCCAGTTTACAATAAACACTTTTTTATCAGCGGGTGTGTTGAGGTAGGGTGTGTGGAGCTGGGGTCGTGTGGATGGGGTGTAGGGAGGTAAGGTGTGTGTGGAGGTGGGCAGTGTGTGGAGGTGGGCAGTGTGAGGAGGTGATGGTGTGTGGAGGTGGGCAGTGTGTGGAGGTGGGCAGTGTGTAGAGGTGAGGGTGTGTGGAGGTGGGCAGTGTGTGGAGGTGAGGGTGTGTGGAGGTGGGCAGTGTGTGGAGGTGAGGGTGTGTGGAGCTGGGCAGTGTGTGGAGGTGAGGTTGTGTGGTGGTGGGCAGTGTGTGGAGTTGAGGGTGTGTGGAGGTGAGGGTGTGTGGAGGAGAGGGTGTGTTGAGGTGGGCCCTGTGTGGAGGTGAGGGTGTGTGGAGGTGGGCAGTGTGTGGAGGTGGGGGTGGTAAATTAAACATGAACAAACACTGCCTTTTATCAGGGTGAACTCAATGAAGAAATGGTATATGTAATTATGCACTAAATATTGAAACTCTTGCCTGTTTCACAAAATGATTTATTATATTTAGAATATATCAGGCATTAATGTTTGTTTGTATTTTACATTTAAAATCTTCTCATTTGGTAATTACTTCTTTTACTCATAAACAAGTGAAACATGACTATGCCCATTGTAGAGCATATCCTTGGTTTAATAATCTTTTTTGAAACTGAAACTGCTCCTCTCAACTGCAGTTTGAAAAAATAAGATTTTTTAAAAATATTATATCTCTAACATAGTTGATAAGATAAGGTTTAATCATAATTGATCAATATCAGTTTCATCATCAATGCATCAAACGTCCTACAAATTATAATAATGAAGTAGAGTGAAGTTTGGTGCAGTGAGAGTCATATCCATGTTTGCCCACAACAGTACAGATCTATTTTTATCAAGAGAAGAGCTCAACTCTTGAGTGGAACAAAGTACTAATAAACTGATTTACAAGTATGAAAGTGGGTTGTACATGTAAGAAGTGGAAAATTTGAGAAGCCACATGACACTGTTGTCTTATTATGTGCCCTTTAGCTACTGCCAGCAGGAATAAAACTAGTCATTGTATCATTCAACAACCATAGACTAAAATTAAACAGATAATATCTTAATTCATGCCTGGTTTTAAAGTCTAGCCTTCTTGGAATCATTTGGAAAAAAAAAAACAATAAAAAAACAACAAATGCACTGATCAATGACATGTAATCATGTAATGATTCATCCTCTGCCTATACTGCCATTAACATTTACTAGGACACAAATTGAAGCATTTCATTGGAAACTAATCATTAAACATGCAGGTGTGTGAGTGTGTGAGGGATATAATATTTTTTTGGTGGGGGGGGGGGGGGGGGAATTAATCAAAACATTATGTTGAGAATGGGGTCAAGCATGATTGAGGAGGTGGCTGGTTGTTCAGAGAATGGAGGGATGAAAAATATCACATTGAATGGAAAAGTGGTGGAGGTTTGAGTTTTGAGAATTACAGTAAACAAGAAGTTTGGGGTTATATTAGATGTTTAAACTCTGATAATACTGCTATTAACTAAGCCAATGAGTTTAATTTCAGACATCCTCACACAAAAAATTACATGCAGGAATGTCTTCAATATGAAGTAACAACCCATATTAAAAAATGAACCAAAATTTAAAAGCTTAGAAAATTAGTGAGTTTTTTAAAAACTCAAATACAAGTCTTACAATAGAATCATTGAACAATGACGGCATCACTGGATGCCACAATATAAATTACTGCACAAGTTAAAGCCAGTCCATGAAATGCGTGTCAGTTGATTTAATGGGCTTTTTTTTATGGTGGTGGCAAGCAGGAAGCTTACAGCACATGCACAAAGACATGAAGCAGTCAAGGGCCTTGGGACGGGAGAGAGAAATGTGGCGAGAAGGAAAGTCAGATTGATCACTTACAGTGCTCCACTCCAGTCCAACCTGTGAGACCAGACGAGCCAACATATTCAGTTAAACTGTGTCGTGCGCAATTCTTGTGGAATGTATGGTGAAGTTAGGGCAATGTTATGTGTTAGGTGTATGTGGGCAGGGCAGAGCATGGTAGCAAATAAGAATCATTGTTTGAGATGAAAGAACTCATTTAGATTTTAAAATGGGCCCACTAAGTGACAAAAATCTCATTTGATGGAAAACCATTTAAAGAAGGTACAATTTCAAATAAAATTTTAAGTATTTTCTTTTACTTAAGTTTATAACTTGAATGAGTGACACTTAAAATCAGTTTGAATCACTTTTTAAAATATTAATCAGTGAGACAGTCTATTTGTAATGTTAACTGACTATATTAATATAGAGATTCCTGAAGCAGTTAAAAAAAAATTGTTGTAATAAGTATTGACTTTTGGTGTTAGAAGGAACGTTGGAAGGCCACATTAATCTGTATATTGTGACACAATGCATTGATGAGTGAATGAATGAGGCAGCAAGGACAGTTTCAGTTGTGATGGCGCAGAAGATAAAAGTGGCATTATACAATAGGGTGAAGGCATTTGTTAAAAAAGGGAGGAATCTTTGAAAAATAATGCAAATTAATGTAAATAAATATAAATATATATAGAATGCATAAGTCCAATGACAAAGAGCTGATGAAAATTAGTGATGACAGAACAGTGACAGAGCACAGTGACGATGCATTTCTGTGCACGCATGAGATCCATGAAATATCAAAGTAATGACAGAAGCACCTCACCTGTTGACTATTTGCCCCATTCTGCGATGATTAAAGTAATAAATTACTACATATTTAAACTCTACCAACTAGCCTAAGAATACAATAGGCGGAAAGATTTCTTTTAGTGATAACTTCAACAAGAACACAATAATTGCAGCTGACCATTAAGACCATTAACTGAGGATGTTAGTTACACTTATATTTTTTAAATAGTTTGAACAAGATATTGAAGATAGCTATGGCAAAGAGAACATTATCAACAAATAATTTTTTTAAAGTCTTGAATAGCATTTATTCATCTCATCTTGTCTTCAAAGAATTTATTAAAAACTATATACACGCTTTTTGTGTACTTCTTCCAGAAGTGCAACAGAAATATTAAGTATGCACTTTACTTGTCAAGGAAATAAATACAAATATATTAAATGTTTTCCCATGCTATTAAGTTCTAATTGTGTGATCATCATCATCAGTCCGGTGACTGTTGAAGTCGTTGGAGGAGAGAGCATGGACACTTAAAAAGAAAACAATCTCCACAGTTGCCTATCTTGAGCAGCTGTCAATAATTTACTCAATCCCATCCCTGTCCATTCCTCTATAAAGACAATTAGCTAAAAAAAAGCCCTGCTGTTAACAAAAATCTCTCAATGGATCTAAAGCACATTAGATCCAGCTTGACGAATAGGTTACCACTTTTATGTCAATAGCACGATGGCAGTATGATTTGAAATGGCCAGCCTCGAGGACACCTGAAAACTATGATAATCTCAGCTTTGTAGAAGAGTAGGTTGAAAGCAGTATTAACAACTCACGTGATGGAGGTGAATCTTTGCTGTTCACGCTGCAGGCTGTCCTTGGCCTTGGACAGCTGAATCTGTGTGGAGGAGAGCTCGGACTGCAGTTCCAGGATTTGGGATCTGTCCTGTGTACTCTGAGCCGACAGCTCTGCGATGGAATGACGCTCGCACTTGAGGGAGTGTTTTAGGTCATCTTGGATCACCCCCTCCTGTTGCAGTTTGTACTCTAGCATTTTGACTAAAGGAATGTTTACATATAAATCTTTTAAGAAGTCCTCTATTCCTATGTTAAAACATCAATAAAATAAAAAGTATAAGCCTTTTATACATTAATGAGAAACTTTTTTTTTGGTCTAAAATTTGATACATTTTATATCTAGTGTGTATTTTTTTCAAAATAAAAATGTATATATTTTCTTAAACAGAGAATATGTCTTATCTTTTATATTTCAAATATCCTTCAATACAGAAGATTGTTGCATCCTAAGCTTATTAATTATTTAAATCTAATCTTGCTATTTTATTGGAGGTTTGAATTTTAAGAGCGTGTTTGTTTTCCTGGTTTGTTTAGGCTACCCATTTCAAGCTTAAATTGCAGACAGGACAGAAGTTATGTATTTGTTTGTGCTTGTATGGAACAAGAAAAGTGTTTTATCCCTGTCTATTTGAGTCTATGTCTACTTAGATTATTGATCTCACACAGAAATCTATTACCTTGTCTCTGCAGCTTCCATTCACACTGAGATTTAGCTTCTTCTAGCTGGGTCACTTTTAATCTGAGTTCATCCCTGTTGCTCTGCAGCTGAGCCTTGGCCTCGGACAGACGCTGGTGCAAACTGCTGACCTCGGAAATAAGGGACTGGCGGTCGGCTCGCATCATGTCATCCAGGCTCCTCTGGTGACTTTCAGCCTATTTTGGAGAATTCACAGAGATTGTTTATATCTACTGCCAGTTTGTACTTTAATTTTGCTAATTCTTCTTATGTTGAAAGAGATTGGTGATACACTTTGAGATGATTCCATCACTTATAAAAGTCTTTGTTCAAACTCAGTGGAAAACATCCTTAAAACTAATTTAAGCTCCCTGTACCAGACAATCAAATACAAACCAGATGTTGGAGCTTGGTTTCCAGCTGAGTGACAATATCCAGATCTGGGTAGGAAATACTGGCATCGCTGACCTCTGCCTGAACAACGTCTTTCTCCTTTTTAAAGACATTGATGAAAGCTTGCAGGAAACCAGATCTCCAGTCTACATTCTCATCGGATTCCTTTGTTAAAACAAGAAATAAACAAAAATGTAATGATCACTTGAACAGTCCACACACAGCGTTTAACCCTTTTGAATTTCATAATGCAAACAATAACCATTACTTTATATGAGATAATTTTAAAAAGACATCATGCTTAATAGTTCCAATTATTGATGAAAAAATTGTTTTTTGATTGTACATATACATGTAAATAATTTCTATTGATTAAATTCTGCTTCTAATAATAGGGACCTATTTCTCATTTGTTTTATACTCAACATCTTTCAACAAATGTGTAAATATACATTTAAATGATATTCCAATGAACTCATTAACTTCTACTTGGTCATGGCATAAAATTAACACCTTGCATCGACCACACAGTTACAGGAAGAGCCATTACCTTTCCAGACAGGATGTCCACTTGCTTGAGTAAATCCTTGAGGGCATCGATGCTGGCCAACAGACCTGTCCTCTCTGAACCCCATCCAGGATCGACCGATCTGCTTCCCTGGCTAACTGGGGCAAGATGCTGCTTGAGGTAGCGGAGGTCGGGCAGGCTCAGGAAATGCTCACCAAGCTCATTGAGGCGCGCCAACAAGGCCTGAAGTAATAATGAACATTTTCTGTTACACGGATTGACTATCACAGACCTTTCAGAGAAGGCCTGAGTCAATAATGGCCATTTTCTGTTACAAGGATTGACTATCACAGACCTTTCAGAAAAGGCCTGAGTCAATAATGGCCATTTTCTGTTACACGGATTGACTATCACAGACCTTTCAGAGAAGGCCTGAGTCAATAATGGCCATTTTCTGTTACACGGATTGACTATCACAGACCTTTCAGAGAAGGCCTGAGTCAATAAGGGTTATTTTCTGTAACGCCAAGACAGCCCTATAACACTAAATTTAGCAAAAAAAATAAAACTGGCTTAAATAAACTTATATGTAAAACATCTCTAAGTAAAATGTATCATGAAATCTGTTCCTGGAGTGTTTCCCCTTACCTGCAGCCTCTGTGGCATACCATCATCCTGTTCATGACTAAAGATTTCGGATTCAATACTCTGTCCCTGATCCACTGAATCTGTACCTGAAATTTATTTTTAAAATATTTTGAATCTAGGGCCATTTAGAAATTTCTTACATTTAGATTAGATATTTAAAAAATGCTGTGTGCTTGATAATTACAAATGTAAAAGTCTTGCATTTAGCACAATTGAAATACATTATTTGTTTTGAAGATACTGTTGTTTCTTTTAAAAATATCATATAAAAATATGTTTTCGATAGAAGATTAAAAGATTTTTGCTTGCAGTCTCAATTCTGTATTCTCTTTAGTGAAAGTAATATCATTAACATGTTCCCACCTGAGTCTTGAGTAATTTTCTTGATAGTTTCCACTTGTTCTTTGTGTTGTACAATCAACTCATTGATATTTTTCTCATGATTACTCTCTAGAGCTTGACGTTGTTCTTCTAGGGCCTTCTCTACGGCTTGTTCCTTTAGAGTAACCAAAATTTTAACTTATATAAACCGCCCAGTTCAATCAGCAGTTTGTATCTTAATTTATAAATAAGGACTAGTTCCTGATGAACTTTATAAAAAAAAAAAAGATAATTACTTTCAGTATGATATAACACTACATTTATTACATATTTATTTCATCCTCTTCATTTAGAATACAAGTATTGGAAAAGGTAAAATATACGAGAGCCTTGTTTGTTAACACTTGCCCAGGTCATCATAGTTAAGAGGTTTGCTTAAATGTTGCTTAGACCTCAATATTAAAATTAAGACAAGGGTTCATAACATTAACATTAAATCAAAGGTTATATTGGCTTTTTAATACTAAATCTCCAATCACCTGCTCCACTTGGCACTTGTTCCTTAGCATGGTCAACTCATCCTCCCTGGCCTCCAGTAGCTCCCTCAACTTTTGGGCCTCATCCTCCCTGGCCTCCAGTAGCTCCCTCAACTTCTGGACCTCATCCTCCAGGCCAGACCTCTGCACACCATTAGCATCTCCTGCCCCAAACTCACCTGTCATGTGGTGACTGACTCTCATTTCTTCTAGTGCTGGCCCACAGAGAGATAAACATCATTTCTTAATTCAACATCATTAAGAAATTTTTTAAAAGAAATCTCACTTTAACCTAAGCCAACATGGATCATTCAGGTTTTTAAAAAGTGTTGCTCATATAGTGGATAGAGGGAATTCATAATAGTATACCACATGATAGACTTCCCATGTTAGCTTTAACATGAAGTCTTCTTTGTTTTAATTAAGTAGAGAAAATATGTTGTTTGAAGACAACAGAAGTTACTTTAATTAGCAAGACTGTAATTATTTTTAACAGAGTATACCATGACTCAACAGATAAATTTTAAGATGCACCAAAATTGCTAGAATTTATTTTTAACTAGCAATTGTTTTAGATTATACAGTTATCCCAAATCTTTAATGCAGTAGATGTCTCTGGTGTGTATAAATCATGAAGCATTTTAAGCACACATTTGTTCCAAGTTAGCGCAATTCAACAAAATGTACAACAAAATTTAATCAATGAATCAGAGGCTCATATCACTTTTAACTTGTTGGACAACTTGTTAAACCACTACCTGAATGTGCTTTCCTCAGCTGGGTCTTGAGCTGGGAGATGGACTGCTTGGTCTCGGGAGACAACGACTGGCCCTTGGGCGTGGAGGCCGTGACGTTGGATGGCTTGAGCAGGTATATCTCCTCCTTCAGCTGGGTGATCTGGTGGTCCTTGTCGGCCATCTCCTGGTTGTGAGACTTGACCATGTCCTGGATGTCGTGTTGGAGGGAAGAGATCAGCACCTCTCTCTGGCTCATTTCAGTTCTCAAGTTGTCCAACTCTGTTTGGAGACTGATGATCACAGTTTGTTTTTCCTACAAGAAATTAACAACATCATTAAAACATAGATTTGTGTTTAGACATACTCTATACGTAGATGCATAGAATAAAGTGAGAGAAACATAACCACATGGTTGTGTGTGCACCAGTGGCGAGCCGTAACCAAGGTAGAGCTAGCGGTGAAGCCGACGTCATCTGAACATGGTCCAATCTCTTAGAAATAACATGCTCAAACAAAGGCAGTCGTTAAAGAATCCCCATAAATCAGATTATCTACCAATCACCTTGACATCACCGCTAGCCCCTGCCTTGGTTACAGATTACGAAATATGGAGTTAAATTAGACAATTTTAATATGCAGGTTTTTGCAAAAACTGGCCATTTTAAAGCTGTTTTAGGGGGTCTGCTTATATGCAATCTAGGCATATATGCGAGTAGCCTATATATGGTATGTATTTTTAGTAAAAAAAGTTATTTGAGTTGAGAAATAATAATTAAGTAAAAAATTATAGAGCAATAACCTAAAAATTACACAGAATCAGAAAAATAAATCAAACTGTGCGAGCTATTTTAATAGCTGATATATATGTTTCACATACATGTTTTAAAAGGATTAATTTAAATGTTATCTTAATTACCTACATTAAGTCGTTTGTTAAAGCACTTTAGTGAAAAGGATAGTGGGGTTAGAAAAAACTCACAATGATAATTGAGTCCATAGGGTTTTGTCCTCCCATCTTCAGCCACCTCTCCAGGTTCTGCCTGACTTGTTCCAGCTCATAATTCTTCTGTGACAGCTCCCTCTGCTGCTGCCTGGCAAGCTTCTCCACCTCGTTCATGTGCAGCCTCAAGAACGTGCCGTCCCTGCTGCCCAGAGCCAGTCCAGCCGGCTCGGAGTCCCACCGGGTCATCCCTCCGTACCCCGTGGTGACATCGTCCATGGGAAGGGATGCGGAAAGGTTTAGGGCCCTTGAGGATCTTGTGGCGCTCTGAAGTTCAGAGTAGACAGTTGTCCGAAGTTCATCCAATTCAGCCTTCCTCCTTCTGATGGCCTGAGCTTCAGCTGTGTCCTCCTTCTCCTGCACAAGTCTCTGCATCTCTTGGACTCTTACAGCCACAGGATGGGGCCTTGAGTTTTCTAGTTGCAGTGCTTGGATCTCTGCCTGGAGCTGATGTATTTGATCTTCTCTCTCGGCCAGCTGATAGTTGCTTTGGGTTAGCCTGTCCTCCAGCGCCCTGTATCTGGTTGTGAAGCTCAAAATCTCATCCGAGGCTTTTTGAAGTTTGCGCTTAAGCACATCAACATCGGAGCCCATTTCAATCGCTCCACCATTCGTTCCCATGTCTTGCTGTAGCGATTCTTGGGTGTCCTCACCCTTCAGCTTGACACACAATTCCTGGAGCTCTTTGATCAGATCCTCTTTCTCTGCCAACTCTCTCCTCAGCTGTATTTCCAGGATATTTTTCTCCTCAGCCACGCTCTCCATCCCAGCTTCCGCCTCCAGGATACAAGACTGACGGGAACGGAGCTGGTTTTCTAGCTCTTCAATGCAGCGGTCCTTTTCCTCCAAGACCTCCCTCAGAGTCTCCACCTCGGCCACAGCCTCCAGCAGTTTCTCTTTCTCTAACTGAATGTCCAGAATGACAGACTGCCTCAGCCTCAGCTGCTCTTCTGCTTCTTCCAGCTGCCTCTTCACCACACTCAACTCTTCAACTTCCCTATCTTGACTTTCCAGATTTCCCTGTATATCCTCCTTGTCCGCCAATGCAGACTCTAACTTTCTCTGCAACAAGTCAACATTGGCTTGCTTCTCTGCTGCTACAACTTTCAAACATTGATTTTCCTCCAAAGCGCTCTCATATTGTTCTTTAGAGATGTCCGTGTTGCGATCATTGGCTTGGCACTTCATCTCCTCCTCCAGGTCATAAATATACTTCTCGTATTTTGTTCTTGTCTCCTCTATTTGTTGAAGGAGTTGCCCCTTCTCATTTGCTCCTTTTTCTTTTGCTGCGATTAATTCATGATCTAGAGTTTCAATTTGCTCCTTCAGATGTGTATTTTCTTGGCAATTTTCTGAAAATTCAATCAGACTCTGTTCAAGTGTGAGAATCTTCTCCGACAGCTCTGAGATTGTTTTATCCTTCTGTACTACAGTATATCTCAACAAGTTTTTATCAGTTGTTTCCTTCTGGTCTTCCTGTGTTGAGTTAAGTGCCTCTCTTTCTTTCAATAGTGCTGCTTCCAAATCAGCTTTCAACTTCCCTGCCAGCTTGGACTTCTCTTCCAGCTCAGATTTTATTTTCATCATTTCTTCTTTGAAGTTCCCCTGAACAAGAAAGAGAATTACTTCAGGATAGCCATTTAGCAATGTATTTTTATGTTTAACTTTATTATAATTTTTTATCAGCCTAAAAAATTAGATGTGAAAGCTCAAGTGCTTTTCTAATGCCTATTAAGTAATGTGCATCCATAATAAATAAAAATTGAAAACATAACCAGCTGTAAACAAAATTGTCATTGATGTAGCCCAAAACTATTTGAATATCAAATGATGACTTTATATTATTTATTAATCAAAATTAATAAAACTGTGAATTATTCTTAAAAATTAATTTGCATAAAGAAAACTTTTTGTTCAATAAACTCATGTAAAATTAAAAGTATTAAAATTGAATAAATGTAGGATATCACTTGGGGAAAAATGTAGTGGATAATTAAATAAGACAAGTTAGAAAGTAGCATGACAATTGAAAAGATTTTGCAAGACAAAAATGAAAGTTACAAAACAGATCAATATATTTCAAATATTATTTTGTAACAATTTTATATGCTTACATGCTAAAAAAGAAATGATTAAGATTACATTATTCAAAAAATTGTTTCCAGAGAAATTATGGTATAAAACAGGGGTCGGGAAACTTTTTGCCGGAGAGAGCTGTAAGCACCACATATTTTAAAAAGTTATTCTGTGAAAGCCATACACTATGTTTCAAACTGGAAATTTAGTAAATGTGCGCATTTTGTGTAATTTCAACAATAAAAGTACAATAATTTTGTCTCTGAATTGTTTTAATAACATTATTATGCTGCTTTTTTATGTGTGATTAATATGTAGATTATTGTAGATAAAAAAGGAGTCTGAAAATACTTTTAAATTCTTTTTTTACATATTTAAATGATTTAACATTTGTCTGAGAGCCATGGTTTCCCGACCCCTGGCATAACATGTTGAGTTTAATACAATGATTGTTTTGAGCTTTTTGTGCTTAATATTTTCAGAGGCTGTGAATATAAATTAAAGATTTTAAACAAATTGTACTTTCATCTAATCAAAGTATCCCAGAATTTTCATGCATTTTAAAAATTCATTTTTAGGTTCAAAAGAAGATTCATGCTTATATCATCATCTTTTTTTTCATCTGCTCCAACTAATTCTTGAATACAACTCATTGCTAGATTTATTTGAAGTTCATAAAGAAGTGTTTTTTGTTACCATTTTCCAAATACAACTTTATACAAACGGGTCCATACTTGCAAAATGACTTTTCAGTTGTTAATTAAACAAAAAACACAGCCAAAGGTGGGTTTACACAACAGTACTGTTGCTCCTAAGAGGTGTGCATGTCCTGTAATGAAGGAACTTGTACTTCAAGCTGCTTTCATGCTAGAGGGACTAGGACAGGAGGCATCCAATAAGAGATTTAGAAACTTGAAACATGCATTCCATTGAAAATTAAATACTTTTCTTTCTGTTTGTTAGTTTTTAAAAAGTGGTGTTATGTTACTAATTTTTGTTTCAGATTAGTGTTAAAAAAAATAATGAAAATTTAGTAAGAAAGTAGTTGCTCACACAAGAATGATTTAGTTTATACAACTCTTTATTTTACATAGTCAATAAATTTATTATTTTTAATAGAGCAGCTGCTTAAGCTTTTAAAGATGTAATAAGTTGATCAAATAAAGTTTTTTTTTTCTTGTTTTTTTTTGTTGTTGGTATATTAGGGAAATAGATTATCACAATAAATAACAAAATAGAAAGGAAACATAGGTCAGGCAAAAACAGCCAAAAAGGACAAGGCTGAAACATGAACTGTAAATGCAGAAAAACAGGCCAGGACTGGGAAGCAATATTAAGATCAGACAACTCTACCATTTCCTCCAGCTTATCACGCAGCTCATAGAGCTCTTCTTCTTTCTCCTCAACTATGTTATCCTTTTCCAGCAACTCTTTCTGCAGGACAGCAACTACATCCTCAAGCTGAAGCTAGGACAAAATGGGCAAGGCAAATAAGTTGAGATTCAAATAGTTATTTGAACTCATAAGCTAATATGGAATTGCAGAGGTTGCGTTAAAGATAGGATTTATTTTCAGGCAGAGAAAGCTTTTTCTCTAAACACAATCAAATGTTATAAGCTGCTTTCTGTTGAGCCCATCATACAACCTGTTCCATATTGACTTATTTCAGAATATCTTTGCTGTTGTTCACGCAAAATTTTGTCTCAAATATCTTGAAACTCCTGTGAAAATAGCTTGAAACTACAAAACATCATCTTACATGAGATCGTTTGATTTTGAGAGGAAAAAAAATGTAGCTGATTAAATTACATCTTTACAATGGTTATTTATGTGTCAGAAATTAACACATACACCAGGAGGACGTAAAAAATAAAATATGTTATAAGGGCATAAACAAAAAAACTAAATGGCATGCATTATTTTATGTATACGTTGACACATTTTAAGAACTAATAAAAAAGTGGGCAATATGGAACATAAATAAATAATTGTGACAAGGAAAGGCATCTCCAGATAGCTGAATGGAAAATATTCAATAAAATAAAAATTAAATATTATGAGGATTTTACATAAAATATTATCGTGAACATTACAAAAAATATGTTATGGACACATAAAGAAAATGAAATAATCTGCTGAGCAACTGAGGAGAATTTATAAGTGATGTGATAAATTGATGTGATAAATAAATGCAGTAGAACAATGATGTTTATGTTTTGTCTTATACAGAGAGGCACTGAAATACTGACCAGTGTCTCCAGGGCCTCAGGGTGAGCCTTGTTATCAATCAACTCTTTGGCCAAACTTTCTATCTCCTTCTCTTTTTCCTCCAGCATTGACTGGACAGTGTCATAGTCTTCCTGGAGCTCATTCTGTTGACCAAAGAGGACCCATTGCATTTATTTACTCACTAATTTAAAAAAAAATCCCTTTCAATTTTTTTTAAAAGAAGAAATGATAAAATGTTTAACACAAAAGTGTTTGCTTTTCAAAGTGAAAATTATTTAAAACTTTTTTTAAAAAAAAACATGACATGCAAAAATGTGTGTTTCCTTTAACCCATTCAATACATCCCAATTTTTTTAAGGGTACTCAAAATTTTAGGTTAAAAAATCCATTCCGCTTGATGATTTTAAACTGAGAAACTCTGCTTTGCTATTTATCAAAACTATATCATGCTGCATATCAAAATTAAGGCAACTGAAAAAGGAATACGCGTTTACTATTAAAAAGTGAGACAAAATTACCCAAAATAAACCTTTAGGGATATTATTGCGTTTATGTAAAAATAAAGGGACAAAATATTTTTTTTTGCTTTACTGACCAGCTCATAAATCAGGTAAAATAATCCAATCAAGTTCATATTTCTAACAAATAAGTCTTATCTAAAACCACTGGAAGTTCCAGAAATTATCAAGTTATGAATTTTTTCCTATGACACAATAAAATAGTTATACTCTAATAGTTACACATATCTACAAATTAGTTCATTTTCGTAATCACAGTCGACACCTGGTCTTCAAATTTATAACCATTTGAAATTAATTTGTCCATTCAAATCAGTTTATTTTCTTAATCATCAGTCATACTAAATGAAGCCATTTCGATCAGCTGTTTTTTTGTTTTTTAAAAAAAATTTACCTGCAAAAACAAGCACAAAATACACTTAACATCCTTTTGAAATTTCACACAACGGAAGATGAAAAGCTTCTGAATAGAAGTTTTATAAGCAATTAATAAAATATTTGAATGGAAAGGTCTGATTGCTAATAAAATAAAACAAACCATCGCTGACGCAGAGAGTGGGTAAATGTACATGGCTGAAATCACGGTGATGCATACTGCAGTGAAACGTATTAAATGGGTTAATAAGAGTTATTATGCTTAAGCCCCTTTTACCTGAAAGCTGGTCAGACTGGAGATCTCATGTTGTAGACTGTCTATTTGAATGACCATTTGGTCCAGCTTGTCCTCCTTCTCATGCAGCTCTAGCTCATACTTGCTTTTATTTTCTTGGGCCTGTGAGTTAAAACAAAATGAAAAAACAGGGTTAGATCATTCCTGCCTAAAAGACTAACTTTATGAAGGGTGAATTCAAAAAGCATCAGCAAGTATTTACCTCTGATACATTTAAATTCTTATTGGTTATGAAAGTTTAGTTAAATGTACTAGTACCAAAAATTAATTCAATAAATCATATGACTCCCTTAGAAGATAGTGTAGTGTAGTCCTTTTGAACTGCTAAATTTCTAATGTCTATGACAAGATATTTTATTACTTCTAAATTATGGATACTTTTCAAATGGGGAAATAGGTTTTTTAACTAAAACTTTATTCACTTCATTTCTTTTCTAAACAATCCCATGGGGTATCATAGAACGTGAAAACAGAGATTTTTTTTTTTTAATTTGAAGACATTTTTAATTGATAGAGTATTTAAACATCAAAGCACAATGAGCATGCAAGTTTATCTTAGATAGTATTAGCTCTATATGAGAAAGCATTCCTTCATTACAAGGCTGAGGTAATCAAGGCAAAGGGAGATAAGTCTTACAGCAGACAATTGCACTTCCATGTCCCGTAACTCTGCCTCCAGAAGTTCTCTGGCCTCTGCATGTTCCTGTATCTGCTGCTTCAGCTCCTCACTACTTAGTGTCAGCTGATAGATCTCAGAGTCCTTGTGTTCAGCCGAGTCCTCGAGTGCAATAAACTAGAGAAGGGAAAACAATAACTTTTGGCTTTTATCATTAAAGCAGAACCAGCAAACTATTGGCCAGTGTGTTACTACTCAGCCCCACAGCCTCTGTGCCATGAGATGATGCCAAACGTGTCAGGACAAATATCCCCAAGAGGACTAAGTGTATAAAGGCATGAAATTGATAAAATGGAACAATGGTGTCTCTTTTCCAAAAAATTTCTCCAATACAGTAAATTAAGCACACACAAATATATTTTAAGTTTATACCATTAGCTCCCTATGCAACTATAAGGTGCAAATTGAGTTTACAAAATTACAATATATGTAGGGGCACATTCCTCAGATATTCATTTAAGTAAAGATGAACCTTATCTTTCTCCTGTTGTAATTGTGCCACACTCTCTCTTAGTTTCTGCAACTCCTGCTCTCTCTCCTCCAGTAGTTGTGTGACCTGGGCCAGATTTTCTTTGACTGCTCGAAGTTCTCCCTCTCTCTCCGTGATGGTGTCCTCAAACTCTTGTTGAATGCTTGTCTGTGGGAACAGTCCACACTTGTTTATTAATTGCATTAACACTTTTCAGAAATTTGTAATGTTAATACTTTTATTAAGTATCTTTACAAAAGAAATATGTTGAATTTGGTAAGTAATGCATATTACTCAACAAAATAAATAATAATAATAAAGGCCAAGTTCAACAAAATCAGTACTTTATGCAAACTTTTTTTGTTTTTCCTATTTCTTGAAAATTCTTCTAAAATCATTATTTATAGCGAAAAAAACTAAAATAAATTTTTAAGACATTACAAAAAATGAGGATTTTTAAAACATGATTTTTTATAAAATACATGTGTCAACCATTTAGGGCAGGGGTCTCCAAACTACGGCCTGCGGGCCAGATGCGGCCCACGAGGAACTCTCATCCGGCCCCTGGAGAACTTTTAATTTTAAAAAAGATACTATTTTACCCGTAAATGACCATAAAACTTAGTAGTTGGGGGTTATTAGTCGGACCCCAAACTGCTGTTTGACAGCTAATGTGGCCCTTTGGCAGAAAAGTTTGGAGACCCCTGATTTAGGGTGTATTCATACTTTAAAAAAATAAACTGCTACTTTATATTTGAACTTAATCCAATACATAGGCATTGAAATATCCTATTATCTAACTGGTGTTAATGATAAATTTTCATTCTGATAGAAAGTAAACATGGACTTGACTTTGTTGTTTTAGAACAATTAATTCAGCAGAACATTAATCTTTGTCTCAAGTTTTAAAAATGATACTTTAGGAATTAGCATCTGGAGCTCATAAATAATTAGTCATTCTGATCTTGTTTTCTTTTCAATATCTCTGATAACCAAGCTTTCGTATTCATGACTCAAAGAATATTTTAGTTTAATAGGATATACAAGTGACTAAATATGAATATGTTGATGGCTCTATACTGTTGTTAAATATGATGGTACAAGTTTATGGATCTTGATAAGCTTCAAAAAAATTTTTTGATTATACAATTTAGATGCCAGATTTAGAATACGTAAGTGAAGAATGATATATTCTAAGGTGGGAGTAAAAACAACGGTATTGACTTGTATCTAAATAATGCATGTACAAATAACAATGCCTTGATAGCAGACTTTTGGGTAGATATGGCAACAGGCGTCCGGAAGTATCTGTAGCTTATTTTTTATTTTTTTAGTCTACTTCCTGTCTCAAACTTAACAGTTCTCAACTATTTGAAATGTACCCTTTGGCTACATAATTAATAATTGAGCTATTGATCAAACTCGAGGTTAGAAAACAACCACAATTTTATTTTGTCAGAAATGTTAATTTTATAATCACTTGGAAGTGTTATAGCTTAAATATTTAATATTTATATAATGTGAAGACCTATAAGCACAACTTCAGCACACTTATAATTTCAAGTAACTATGTAGCAGAGAGGTACATTTGTAAATAATTGAAAACTGACAATTTTGAAATAGGAAGTAGACTAAATAAATAATAAATAAATTACATATACTTCCGGACGTCTGTTGCCGTATCTACGGACCTTTGAATGATAACTATAGTTTAGTATAACTTGATTGGCCGAGTGATTTTGTAAACACTATGTTAACTTTGGGATATTTTCCTCAATAAATCTATCTGTGATAAAACTCAGATATTGCCATGCTTCCACAAAAGATCACCAATATCAAAGTATGTCACAAAATGACACAACATAACATGCACTGATTAATTAGAGACTTAAATTTCATAGAATATGGGTTACTTTCTAAAATTTTTAATGGAATACATCTTTTAAAGATACAAAATGTAAAAAAAAGGAGAAATTCAAAGGTATTATTATAAATTACTACATTTTGAGTGCAGTTTCTATACTCAGACAGGTCCATAAAATATATCTTTCACCTCAGTAAATAAAACCATATGATTTCTATTAAATGTGCTGGGAAAAAAATTAAACTAAGCCATTTTTACCACGTTTTTCTTAGTTTGCTTTCTTGGATGTTTGTCTTTCCGGGGCAAAAATTGAATTCCTTTTTTGAACCACTTCTGGGCAAAAAATTTTGATGAAATTTTGCATGCATACTTGATTCACATGACAATTTAATATTTCATTAATTATAGTACTCAATTCTACTTAAATGAAAACTAAAAAGTATAAAATAAAAATATTTTTAAAAAAGTTTTAAAGATACCACGTTTTGTGAACTAAAAAGAAGAAAATAAACTAAAAACGTGGGGCGCATTCGGCTGAAATTAAATGAAGTATCATATATAGACTGTGGAGGAATTTGAAACTGAAAAGTTTAATGTAATAGCATTAATAGACCAAATTTCAGCCGAATGCGCCTGACGTTTTTAGTTTATTTTCTTCTTTTTAGTTCACAAAACGTGGTATCTTTAAAACTTTTTTAAAAATATTTTTATTTATAAACTAGAAGAGTATCAGAAAATTTAACCATGCATGAATTAAAAAGTTAAACATATATATTGTTTAAATCTTAACACATACCAATCATAACAAATATTTCATGTTTCCATTTTAGAAAAAAATCATTTATATTCATGACAAATGCATGCAGGTTTCCTTTTTTTCAGCTCTGGATTATAGATTTAAAAATATTAATTAGTCAAAATAGTTCAAAGTGGGACCTACACCCAAAGGAGCTATGGATGAACTTACAATAGGGTTAGTTTATTAATAGGATAATAGCAGGAAAATTAGAGGAGGATTGAAATTAAAGAATATAATGTTCTCCATTTCTTTGTGTTTTAGACATAATATAACTTCAAAAAGTGCCTTTTTCCCTGAAGAGCATAGATGCAAAAGTTTTTTGAAGATCTCCAAATAATTAAGTTATGAATTTATCTACTTTACCTTAAAGTATATACACTTGCTTAAATTCATTTAAATAAATTGATATGGAAATGAAATATCACTGATACAGACTGCTTTATGCTTTGAGTGTGGTTAGTTGTTCATTTAAATAGGGCCATAAGCAAAAGAAATGGCTGAAACGAAAATAGGCAGCAGGTACTGACCCTTAGATTGTCGACATCAAGCCTAGACATCTGGACATTTAATAGACAAAAATTGGGGTTTAATGTTTACGTTAAAGGTATGAGATGGAAAAATTTAAGATGACGGATGGCTGCAACCAGAAAAATCATGTAATGATAAACTAAATGGCATTTTGTTAGAATGTGAAAATACAATGTTACACAAGCATCATATAGGGAGGCTTTCCTCTAAACAAATTTAATGTCAGTGACTTCCTTATTGTAGTATTGTGTTTTCAATGAAATAATTATTTCAATTGATTAACTGTAAGAAAATTAAAATTTTATGGTTCAGATGATCAACTTCACACTGTTGTAAAAATTGTATATAAAACCCTTGTAATTAAACCTACTGATTCATATTTACATACTCAAGGTTCTAATTTTCTATTGAAAAAAAAGTAACTTTTTCACTATGTTATCTGCATATTTTTCATGAGGTTATCACTATTAAAAAGGCATGAAAAGTTGCTGGATGTGGGGACCAGAAAAGGATGATTAAACTGATGATAGGTCCATAAAAACAAAAGTATTCTTTAAAATAAATTTTAAGCTCTTTTCCCAAATCAATTGTTTCAATTTAAAAAACACACCACTTTAAAATATTATTAATAAAACCTTTTCTATAAATCAGAAACAAAAAAATATGTTGCATTAAAGTATTTGAAAGTCTTTCATTTGAAGGAGAAATAAAAGTGGTGCCTGGAAATAAAAACAGATCTTATACAGTTGTTTTTTATTTATATACTAACATAAAAAAAGGTAAGGAATTTGTATAAAATTGCGCAACATTACAAGCATACAGTGATCTTAACTTTCTAAATTTCTAAAACATGGCTGAGTTAGTTGGATTTTTTCAGTTTAAAAGATTGAGATCACAGTAGGCTTGTAGCACTCTTAATAATGTTGATATACAAGTATGGCAAGATTCTTCCCAGCCCCTGCATTACACTGAATTAGAAATTAGTTTTACATATAGACAATTTTAGTGTGACATTAAATGTGGCATATGGATATCCTTGACAGATGACGTGTTATACAAATTTCAAGTTACTGAAAGTTGACAGTTTTAAGATAATAATTTAATATGCATGAAATCATTCTAAATTGGTGCAATCATAATTTTATTAAACTCCTAGATTGGTTCCCAAACATCTCAAAGTCAGTATTGTAATTTAAGGCAGATTTAGACCAAACTCACCCGTCCAGTCATGGAGATATTCAGCAGATTATTGGCATCTTCATTCATAGGCAGAGACACATCTAAATAAGGCTCCCCGCGTCGAAGGCTATTTATATTATCCTGCAGATCATTAATTTCCTCATCCTTTTCTTTTAATCGCATTTGGAACTCTCTGATTTTGTCCTATTGTTTAAACAAAAAAAAAGGAAAAAGAAAAAGATTTAAATTTAATTACTTTAATGTTACTTTAAAAAATAGATATTTTAAAATAAATTATAATCTGAAACTCTACCAATAATAACATTTAATTATAGGTTAGAAATAAAGAGGAATAAAATCAAAACTAAACATTAATGGGCTATAAATGCACCAAGTAAGCATTTTATTTGGATATTTATTAAAAATTATGAGAAAAAATTATGAGGAATTTAGGTGCATATCATAATATACATACAGTAAAACCTCCCAACTTTATGTTTAGCATCCACACTCCAAGGGTTTTCCCGAGGACACAATCTGTAGATTTGTTAGTTATTTCCGAAAAGTTTGACACCCATTCAGTAATTTACTAAGGATATGTCTAAATCTAGAGGAGCCTAATGACAAACCTTATACACAGCCTCCTCCTGTTGTGTTTGAGTGAGCTCCTCCTCCAACAGGGCAATCTTCTCAGTGAGTTCCTCTATCTGCTGGTTCTTTTCCTCCAGCAACTCTGGTGGAAAACTAGGCATGGATGAAATACTGGAAAGGTGGGACACCTGGCTCTGTAGTTCTTCAAGTTGACCCTGAATTCAAACAGTAAGGGAAAAGTACATTATAATTCTAAGCATTATAAAATCAAATCAAGATGAATTAATGGGGTACTTACTTATTTTGAAGAGCAATCATTTTTTTTTAAAAAATAAACCTTCTTCATCTTCTTTGTTCTCAATATGGAATATTGAGTTTTGCGTGCCACGAGTTTTGCGCCAATTGGCTCGTGGTCTCCGACTTCAGCCTGCTGTATTTTCTGGATTTGCTTCCATAGCCTTTGGTCAGCCAAGACCATCAGCAAGGCAGCAGTTGTTTTTTTGGCAAGTGATGCAGCGTTCACATGCCACGGCTAAGGGTTCCACACATTACCCTGCCGCTTTTTACCCATTTGGAGCTGGGTGGAACTCGGGGACGCCCTAGGCCCTGGGAACAAGTCCTTGGCTTCCCATGGATTCGTACTTGTGACCATCGGAACGCCAGTCGAGCGTGCTGCCACACGACCACCGCGGCCCCCAAAATAATGAATAAGGTCTTGATAATTATTGGATTTATTCCTGTTAGTCCATACAAATTAAAAGTTACTTAGCTGTTAATGACTTTAGTTTTTTTAATTCGTGCACATGTTTGTGATGATATCTCAGTAACATTTCACAAGCAAAATGCCAATTGTTTTGTGATTTTAGTTTTAAAATTTATACAAGTTTCAAGCTTTATTGATGAAATTAAATTTAAAATATTCTAGTTCAAGGAATTTTAGAGGTTTCTATTGACCAATAATCTAAAATTAAAATTACAACAAAGTTATTTTTTAAACAATAATCAACCTTCAGACTTTCATTTTCCTCCTGAGCATTTCCCATATCAAGAATCTTAGTAACTTTAACCCTTATCAGCTCAGCTTCATCTCTCTTCAACTTCAGGGTGTTCTCCAGCACTTCAATTCTGTTGTGGGCTTCACTTAGCTGGTGTAAACAAAATGTCAATACATAGTCATATTTGATCTGATAATAAAATCCACTAACATAGAAACAACATCATATAGGCAAAACTGAATACCTGGTGAGAACAAAAAAATAATTTAAAAGAAATGAAGGTTCAAATTACTTGAGCTATAATTTTAGGATGTAAACGTTATGCTTTGACAACACCTTCAATCTTACATCGTTAAGTTAAAATAAATTTTCTTTCTGACGCTAATGGGGCACCAAACCTTTTCCTCCATCTTTTCCAGGTTATCCCTTGCATCCTGCAGTTTAATCCGCAGGTGGCTGGAGTCGCTGTCTGCCTCCATGCCACTGTAGTGCCGCAGCTGGTCCAACTGGTTCCTGAGGCCAGAGATCTGGAGCAGCTGAACTTGAACCTGTTCCTTCAGGGCTGTGTTCTCATGCTCCAGCTCCTGTGTGAGTTCAGAAGAATCATATCATTAAGCATCTACTTGGATCCAATATTTGTTATACCCAGTCATTACAAACTATCAAAAGGTTTTAATGTGAGAAGCCATTATTAAAGTTTCATTTACATTTTAAAACAAGGGTTACCCACCTTTGTTGCTCTTCATTATAAGCACATCAAAAGGACTCAGAATACATTTTTTTTTTTAAAGATACACTCACTTTCTGAGTTGTTTATGATGGCTTTCTTTCCCGGAATTTTTTTGGTGTTGTTTTTTTCTTCTCTCTTTAGCTAAGCTTTACCAAACTTAACACAGGGAAACCAAGTTACCAGATACACTAGACGTATACCCTAATAACTTTTTTAATGATATTGAAACAAGTCATGGTAAATGTTTTTTTATTGTTGCATTTAAGACTGGCCTCAGTTGTTTCATGACAATCTGGCCTTATTAATTATATGTTTCTGACTTAAATGTTCACAATGGTATGGGGCCGTCCATAAAGTCATCACGCTCCAGAGGGGGGGAGAGGGTGTAGTAAAGTGTGACAGTTTGTGACAGGGGGAGGGGGTGTCCGGCCATGTGTGACGTCACAGTGTTTAATGTTTAATTTTAATTATTTTGTTAATAAAAAATATATTTTTGTATGAAAGTGTGACGTACTTTAGGGGGTCCGAGGTTTGTGACAGGGGGAGGGGGGGTTAAAAATGGTCAAAAATAGCGTGACGGCTATGGACGGCCCTTATCCTAGTATTTTTTTTACTGTTGAACTTTGGATTACTATATTATACTCCAGAGAATAATTTGCAATTAATAAACGCAGATTAAATTTATTTACTTCCCTGAATCAAGACAACACAACCCACCTGTTCCACCTGCTGGCACCTGCGTAGCTCCTCTTCCAGTGAAATCATGGACACTCTCTGAGTCTGTACGGGCGACAGGATCATGGGAGGACTCCTCTCTTTCAGCTCCAGGCTGGCACTGAAATCCTCTTCAGTGCTCTCTGCGTTGTCATCTGTCCTGTCAGTCAGCTGTCTCTCAAGCCTGGAGATCCTCATCTTGAGTTGCTCCTCTATGCTTCCCCTCTGGTCCAGTTCTTTCTCCAGTTGGGAAACCCATGTCTGTAAGAGGGATACAAACAATCATTAAGAAATGTGTCTTTATTATTTATAGCAAGGCTGGGATAAAAGGCTCCAGATGAGATTGAGATCTGACACATGAGGTAGGAGAGTGTTACCAGGCTACACAATAGGCTGAGATGTGTGGAAAGATATAACTGTCTTAACATTAAACTCATGCAATACAGCAGCTAAAATAAATCATTGTAAATTCGAATGAGCCCTTAACTCTCAAAGGACATAACATTGACTTTTCGACCAAGGCTGGTCGACACTTAAATTTAAATTTTTTTTTTCAACTTTTCACATTTAAATGTTATTTTTAAAATTTGTCCCTAAATAATTGAATAAAACTAGGAAAAAATACGATTTCAGACATGAATTCTTAATTTAAATTAAAAAAAACATTTAGCCCGACACTCGTGTTTTTGTTTTACCGGAACGCTATTCTCGCTCGCCATTGTGATATTCTTGTAATTTTACCGAGACGAGTCGGCCGCATTTTTTTTGAATTATGGCGAAATATTCATCATTTAGCGAAGAAATCGCTTTTATTCCTAGCCTTAAAGTTACTTCTATTGAATGGAATAAACAACAAAATATCAATAAGGAGATTTTAATTATTTTCATCGATGGACAAGCTCACTATCGAAGGTAGGTGTTTTTCCTTTGTTCCAAAGCTCTCCCACGTTGTCAATTTTTTACCAAATAAAATTAGTTTACTAAATCTATTGATTTATTAAGTAGAAATGATACATCTATAAATGAAGGAAATTCATTTTAGCATATATATTTGTCTTTCTTTTTATTTTATATGAAGTAAGTATTTTATTATTAATTTTTCCCCAAGTCCATAATAAATTACATTTGACTTTGTTTACCCTGGTTACACTGTAAGGTGGTATCAGTATTTTACAAATTTCTTCACATTCTGCTAGATAATAAGATAATATCAATTATAGAAATTCTTCATAAATGAATAGTTTACTATAGTTAATTATGTTACATTTGATAATTGCTTTTTACAAGCCTATTTCTAATTTTTATCCTAATATTTTTATTTCACAGATACAGTCATAGTTCTGGAGATTGGGACCTTAGACCACCCTAAGCCTTTTCCTGATTACAGGCCTAAACAACCACCCATTGTCCATGTACCTGAGTTGACTTATGGTGCCCCTTTTGCTGAATCAACTATCAGAGATTAGGGGAAGAGATTTAGACTTCTCTTCCATGTTATAAGTTGCTATTCGCAGACTGATCGCTGGAGACGCTTCGAAGCTATGCCTATATAATTGTTGCTACCATGCACCTGCCTAATCAACAATGTTCAGAAACTCAATTTCATCTTATCGTGGATATACTAAGGAACATGTGACTTGTGCAATGTGATAATGTAATGAACTATTACTTTTCAAAGGATTATGTGCAAGACAGTTCAAATTTTAGGATTTAAATGTTATATTTCTGAGTCTGAGATGTTCAAAAAGGAATATTGAGGTAAATAAAGAAATCAGGGAAGTGATATATATGTTCCAATGTTTCTAGAAGGAAGTGAATGAAACTATATCTTTCTAGACCCAACATTTTAACCGAGGAAAGAACAGTACCGGTAAGAAAGATTTGATTAGACAAATATGTTTGGCTAACCACTCGTAACTGTGTATACACTCATAACCGACTAACATTTTACAAAGTAAGAATGAAAAAAANTATGAGCAAAATGCTTTGAATTTTTTATATGTCATACAGAAATGGAAACTGTTGATGGCTATAATAAAGATTTTATGCTTGCTACAAACACTTTTTTTTCCCCTTCATACAGTTTGTGACATGTTGTAATTTTCTGTACAAATTTTAAATGAAAAAAAATTCATTAAAAAATTGCATTTAAAGCTACATTACAACAATAGACATAAATTTACTATCAATAGATAGATTATTCAATTGTGAACACAAATATGCATAATATTACACTATTCCTGGTTTTATTCATTTTAAAAAAAATTAATTCCTGTAACTACCTAAATCAGGTGGAAAAAAGGGGGAAAACCCAAGAATATTTGAGAGTTAAAAAGAGAGTTTATGATTCTCTTGCATTTATCAAATTTTTTGAAATGTTGACTTTCTCTCTGTGTCTAAGTTGGAATGAGCAATAGCAAAACATATATCGTGCCATTTTCAAACTACATCATATTTTTTCGGACATAAGTTGAGGAGCTACTTTGAATTTTTAAACATCTAAGCACTTTAGCTTTTATTTAATTATTTCTATATATGATTGAATTTTTAAACGTTTTAGCAATTCGGCTTTTAATTATGTCTACCACAGTACTATTGATTTTGGTATGTTAGTCAAACCTTCAAATCATGAGCACTAAGTTCCTTGTCTTGTAAGGCCTTTTGGAGGTCAAGCGTTCGTTGGTGCATATCACTCTGGCTGGCGATGCGTGCCTGGAGCTGCTCTGTCAGATCAGCAATCTAAGAAAAAGATGAATACATTGAATTTGTAGAAACATTTACTACAATTAAATAAAAATTTGTTTTTTTAAAAATGCCTTCAGTTAGCTCATCTTCGTTTAATCTTGATAAACTATGGTCCTGTATCATTTTAACAACTAATTTTAGTATCATGCAATTTTCAATTAATCTTTTACAAACTACAATTTGATTCCAGAAATTACAAATTTTTTTTTTTCGAGTAACTTCCTTTACAATTTTATTAAAGTGGGATAAGCTTTGATTTGTTTCAATTTATTTTTTAAAATTTTGGAAATAGTTCATCAAATGAATGTAAAATTACTTTTACCTAAAAGAAACCCAAACTTTTCATTCTTTCATTTAATTTATACCTCTCTTTGAAGTCTTTGTTGGGCATTGGAATGTCTGTCCTTTGCATCTAACATCAACTCGAGTCTTTCAATCTCTTTCTGATGCTCTTCTCTCTCTTGCTCTCTCTCTTGTATTTGTTCCTTTAAAATCCATACAAAGGGAAAGTCAACACTTCCACTATGATATTTACTTTCTATGTCCATAGTTTATTAAGGAATTTAGTTAACTTACGGAAAGATCAAGTAGCATGGTGATATAAACATGTCTTTTCAAAGCCTTAAGGTTTAACAGAAACTTAATTAGTGCAAATTTTGCTGGAAGATAAGGAGAAACTTTTTTCAACCTGAAATGATGATAAAGAATATTTAGACTAAAGTTTACCAAAGGCCTAAATGGCAGCAATCGTAATTGGGCTGAAGTCCTCAAGTCACCTAATCAATGGCTCCAATATTTTATTGGCTCATTACCCTGTATATTAAAGCACCTTCTTGCCATTACAACAATTTTTTAAATTTTAAGCCTCTAGTGGTAGTCTATTGTGATTAAAATTAAAATAATTTAATGGCTGACACTCATAAACAAATATTTTTTAAACTCCATGTTGATAGAGATTTTTTGCATTATTATTAACTCCACACTTTAGATGAAGATGTGTCCTGATTTGAAGCACAGATATTAATAGTAATAACATTGCACTTAGATGACTGACAATAAAGATACCAACTTTCATCAACTCTACACTGAAATGACTTAAACTAGTTAAGCGTCCACACAAAGAAAAGGAAACAAAATTAAGATCAATTCAAATTACAGGCAGAAAGAATAGTAAACTTATTTATAGACAGAGTGAAGGAAAACTTTAAAGTTTTTGCTTTAATGCAGGGGGATTCTACCTATATTAAAAACCACTGCTCTACAGTATAACACTGTGACTTACATCCACAAAGGCTTTACTGGCTTTAAGCTGCCTCTCCACATTCTCTAACTGCAGCCTGAGATCCTCTAGCTCATGACACTTCTCTTCAATGGCTGCCTCATGGCGGCGTTCCGACTCCTCGGCCTGCGCCTCAAGCTCGTTGACACGTTTTCGGGTCAGGTCAAGTTGCTGCTGCAACTGATTGGCTAGTTCACGCTTGTCCTTGTTCAGAGTAGCAACTTCACCAAGCAGGGCTGTTTGACACATTGGGATATATCAAATGTCAGACCCCCATTTAAAAAAAATTATAAGCAAAATTTTTAATCGACACACTCAATATGGTGCATGTCCTCAACAAATTTCATTTAAAAGGAAAATGCCAAACAAAAGTTAAAATTTAAAAGGCTAGAATCAAATTCTGGTCTAGCTGTATGGCAAGAAGAAAAAAAAATTGACAAAATCAGAAACTAGTTTAACAAAATCAAAAGTAGAATTAAACCACACTTTCCACTAGCTACAGCAAATGGGAAAAAATGACAAAGATTGCATTTTACTAATTTTTTTAAGTGATTATATAGCTTGAATGTTACTATTTTAACATAATTTTTAAAAACTATTATTAGCTTACAAGAAGCTATTAATAAGTCTTATTAAGTTTTTTTTAATGAACAAATAAGTTTAATTAAAAGAAAATGGTAACAAAAAATGCTAAAAAAGAAAGCCTTGATGTTTCGATCAGAAATCTCTTTAATTTTTTTTTTAATCCATGGAATGATTATAAACTTATTTAATTCTCACAACGATATTTTTCAATAGTTCTCTACGATTTCAGAATATATTGCCACCAGCAATTACTTTTTTTTTAAATGTGTAGATGTAGCATAAACGAGACTCTGCTCTAAACACTCGGCTTTCATAACTCCTACAACAAAGAGTGGATGAGCCAGAGTTGGCATGCATAGACCTGATTGCTTAGGTTACTCATACTTTTTATAAAAATTGGCATTTTAATTTTTATACCAGATGTGCTTGAATCCCTGAAGAAGAAATAAAGAGGTCACAAACCTGGAGTACCTTCCCCTATAGTCTGCAATGGTTGGGGCTCATCCACTGGGTACCAGAAAAAATCAAACAGAAAGAAAAAAAAACATGCTCAGGCTACAGAAGTACAACATAAAAACGTGCTGGAAATGAACGTGTATTTTCTTTAAACTGGCTATTACTATGATCATCTTAAAATATTTTTATAACATAAAAGGTGGTTTAACCTAATCAAGCAGTTGCTAAAAGCCAGAAATTGTTTAAGAAAAATCTAATACAATTTTAATAAACAATTAAATATTATATTTAATATATTTTTTTCTTTTCATTATTAAAAAATCTCAAAATCTTTATATATTATAACTATAATTTAAAAAAAGAAAGAAAACAGTTGCAAATTTTATTAAACATAGATTTTGTATACAAAAATGATTAAATAATTTGGAATTTAAAAATTTGTTGATACTTAATTAAAAAAAAAAACCTAATATATATTTGTTAGAATATTAATTTCTATTAGTTTAAAATGGTAAAAATGTTCTACTCTGTAAGATAACTAAATAAATAACATTTTTTTTTTAATATTGTAATAAAACTTGAAGAGTTTAAAGCAAATCTTGCTCCTAATTGATTCCAGTTTGATGGAGAACTTCCCCCAAATTTAGAGAGATTTAAGGAAAACAATACCCGGGGCATTTTTGTCATCTTTGAATCAAGCATCAAACATTAGGGAAATGAAAGCACTATCAACAAACAAAGAAAGGAACAGCAGCACTGAACAAGTAATGGAAACATATGAAAATAGGAAGAGCCACAAGACAATCTAATAACTTCACACATATTCTATACCATAATAATTTTTACCCCAATATAAAATAATCAACAAAAACAAATAATCATAACTGCATGCACTTAAATTTCATGTTCATGCAAAGCCTCCACCTTTGTCAAAACCAAGAAATGACACGGATTTCTTTTTTTACTTTCAAAATGAATAGGTCATTTCACAATTATTTGAAATGAGATTAAATTGATATATGTATAAAAATGAATTAATTCAATACAATAAATTAAATTTGGGCTAAATTCAACACCTACTATTTCAGAGTTGCATAACTCTAAATTGCTGGTGCAGTATGGTTAGTAACAAATTGGGTGAACATAAAAATATTCCAAACCAAAACAAGACCTTTTTTTTTTTGTTAGTGGTGGGACCTAAGGGTAATAACCCTAACCACCTCATAAGTACATAGGTGAGGCTATGTTGGGTGTGAAGGTGCATTAGGCAGTATTTATATAAGGGTAAGATGGAAAGACAAGACGGGATATGCGAAAAGGAAGACATAATTATAAAAAGTAAATTGGTTCCAAGAATGTATCAATTGAATCATAATGTCTTTTTTGCTTTATGAAGTTTTTCCTACTAGATTATTATAAAGTGAATATTGTTCTCATTGCTTCAACTAAAAAGGGGGGGGGGAAATCATGATTTTAAGGGAAATCATTTTCTTTTAAATACTGAATGTTTAACTACAAATTACCTGAAAAAAACCTATAAGAAGCAAGAGAAATGTAAGCCCTAGGCCATAGATTTTACCCAATGGAATATTATGGATAGGAGAAGAAAACCGAATGAAAAAGCTTCACTCCCAAGAGAGCCTTACCTTAAATAAGAAAATGTCAGCCAAAACCTGAGCAAACAGCTGAAAAGAGCTTGGCAAATTGTTAGTTTTAGCCCACCAAATTAATGAACTCAGATAATTTTAGAATGCAACTATGCTAAAACTGCATAAGAGTTACTGACATGATATCTCTAAGTTGACTTTTAAAATTAGTTGGGCCACAACAGAAAACCATGATATAAAAAATAATTAATTTTTTCTTCGTGAGCATTAAATTATAATTAATAGTTAATAGTGTAATTTTAAAATAAAATCTATTTCATCGACTCTATTATTCAAGATGTGATGTTCAGTCAAATTATGATTCCAAACTGCAGTACAAAGTATTTTGAATAAATACCAAAGATTTTTAATGTAATTCAGTGTAATAAACAAGGACAAAAAGGTATGTTACTATTAGAAATGGAACCAAGTACTTAAAAGCTGGACATAGAGGAATTTTAAGACCTTAGACACCCTGTATCTACTTTATTTATGAATCAAAACTTGAGACACAACAGAACTACTCCAGATATTGAAATATTCATTCAAATTTTATATGTGTTTGTGTATAGTTGAAGCCAGGTATGTTTAGGCATTGCTTTAGTCCAATAAAATAATTTCAAATAAGGAAGTTCATATAGGTTTATTTTATTTACATTTATTTGGATCATTTTCCAGAAATTGCATTAAACAATAGGAGGAGAGGATAAAACAAAATTGACACAGCTGTATGCAGTACAGCCAGTATCCCTTTAAATTTGTTAATGCTTCTGATTTGTTTTGTTTTCTCAAATAAGTAAGGGTGGGTTTTGGAGCACATGTGGATGGGTGAGAATATTCAGAAAATCATGTCAGCAGCCTCATTCCTGATCCTAAACAGATTGGAGTTTAACAGCCAGCATCAAACCGAAACTAAACTTATATATTTTGATAACTTAATAAATATTTTTTGTAGTTCAATTACAAATGTAGGAACAAAAATAAGAGCAAGAATAAACAGTATTTTTTTAATATTTATTTACCCTTTTCTTCAACAAGTTAGTTTGATGATAATCAAAAGTGGAGGTTTTGCATATCAAGCAAGCATAAATAAATTTCATCACAAAAATTAAACATACCAAGATAAAAAACATATCAAGATTACCCCATACAATCCCCAATGTCTATGACATAGTAATATGCCAACAGCTTATGTTAGCTATTGGGTTTTATTATGACTTACTAATAAATTTAAATGCTTTAAATAAGTTATAGATTACAATTTGGGAAAATAAATTATAAATATACTCTCTAGCTTGATTTTCTAGCCAAATCTAGAGTGAAATATTTGCAGGGAAAAGTCTAAGTAGTCCAAAATATTTGATTTTAAAGCTTATCAACATCTAAATTTTTACAAATTTTGATAAATTGAGGTTTAATTGTCATTAAAATTATATGAATAATGGGATAAGGCTTAGCAAATTTTTTTTAAATTTAAATTTTGAAAGTTAACATGAAAAAATAAATAGTGTTTTTTAACCCACTATAATTAACTACATTTAATTCAGTAATTTGTACAGGGTACAAGATAAAATTCTTAATGCAAAATTATAACTTTATATGTTAAAAAGGAATCAAATTTTAAAAAGAGATAAATAATATTAGTTTTGGTTCTGTTTGGAGGCTGCCTACACTTGAAAAGTAAACAATATCACATGAAAGATCACACAGGAGCTTATTTAAAAAACTAAAAATGTTTTTAAATTTACATCTCTATGGTGATCAAGATACTGGAAAGAAGCTACCACAGCACTGATATCACAAGCTAACATGAAATTTTCAAAAGTAAATGATTCAAATATAATGAAATCATGAATACAAATACAAACATCAACACTAACCCCACTATTTAGTTATAATTCTGAATTTCTAAATAATTACAAGTTAATTTACTTTAAATGGTCTTGTAATGAAATTCAAAACCTGCCTTCATGTTTATATATTCCAAATATTACAATTTAACTCTTTCCCTCCCAGGGGGGTTTCAGAGGGTTTTACACGTTCGTGCCAGACCATTGTTTTAGTTATATAACTTTTTAAAGTTGATTTTAACTATCGTTAAAAATGTTTTAAATGTCTAAAGCTACATTGGTGTATCTTATATCAAAAGAAAAGAAATTGAATAGACAATACAATTATGTAGAAGCAAATAAAATATTATCAAACAAAAAGTAATTTTCATGATAATATTTTGTGATTAATTTTCGTGTGTTCAAATTTTCTTTGTTGAAAATCTGAACTTACCAAACTAAAAGAAAGTCTACATAGCTGTAATCCTTTTGTCCTTTATTTATCACAATATAAATTCCATTTATGAAATAAATGCTTTTAAATTTTGAAAATATATATTGATGATGTCCATGTTAGAAGACTATTTCTATTATTTCATTATATAGAAACCCAACTGTCACTACTGCTATTTTTCCATAAAATGCCGTATCATAAGGATGAAAATCTTAAATAAATCCCAAAACTAATGGTTTTTTTTTATTGTTTTCAAATGTTTCTGCATCAATAATTCAATTTAAATTTAATAAGATAGCATTAAAAACTATAATAAATTGCTATGTTTGTTGAGTAGGAGTTGCCATATCTTTGTTTACAAAATAAATCGAAACAAGTTGCTAATTTTAACACTACTGACATGCTATTTCTAAACAGAAAGGAAGTAGAAAAGAGTTACCTCTCATTTGTAAACTTAAAAAGTCTAATGGAACACTCTAGGCAACGAAATATACTCAAAAACTCAATTCGTCGATATATCGGTGATTGGCACAAACAGGCGAGATCGCAGATATATCGGCAATTGGCAGGGAAAGAGTTAACACAGATATTTTTAAAACACAAAATTACTGTAGGTTCTCTTCAGAAAAAAAACTATTAGACAGGGGTTCAAGAGTTAATCAAACAACATCAAACAATCAATATACAACAACAATAAAGATGTGGCCAGGCAAATCATTCATCAGGCAGCCACCATCTGTGCAGTAGGAACGCTCCGAAGAGCACGCCTATTGGGATTATGATCATGCCATAGGTTGAGAGAGAAGAAACAGGAGAAGAAGAATTAAGGGGTGGTAAACCTTGTATTTCCTGGCCAGGGTTGTCTCTGAGGACCTGCTGTTGGTGGTTCAGCTCCTCTCTCATTGTGTCCATCTCCGACTGAGACCGCTCAAAGCGCTCCAGTCGGGACCTTGTCAAGTCCAAATCCACGATCATGGCCTCCCTTTGCTGCTCCAGTGACTGGATTTGAATCTCCAGTGACTCTCTTTCTGAGCTGTATCCTGATATGAGGCCTTTAGGTAAGAATTTATTAACTACATTAATATTTTAGACAAGAAAAGTAAAATTGTCTTTCCATTTTGAGCCTTCTCTAATTTTTATTTTTTATTAAATCAAAGAACTGTTAGATCCAGGATTTTGCTTAAGATTCAAAATGAAATTTGTAAGTTGTTTAAGCTAAATATTTCCAGATATTTATTAAATAAACATGATTTAACTTATTTATAAAATATTTTGCTGATGACCCTGGTAAGCCCTGGTGTCAGTTTTTGGCTTAATGTTTAAATTGACAAAGCGGGGTAATGCGCGCCTCGCCTCAATTACTGAAGTGCTGTAAGGCGCACCTCGATAGAAATCTCTTTAGAAAAGAAAGGACAGAAAGTAAAAACTCTTTAGTACGTGAAAGAAGATGTATTCGACTTCCAGCAATGGCAGCCATTTCCCTCGCTAGTGTTATCGTTCGATTCACTAAATATTTTGGTAAATTTTACAGGTTTTTTTTGAAGATGTGATTTTGCAATACTTTACTATAAAAATAATAGTATGAAACTACTGGTAAAATAGTATTACACTCTAAACAGACTTTTGGATACTTAAAATAACGATTCTTATCTTAAAAGGTGAAGTCAGTATGACAATAATAGTATAAATAAATTTTCAGCAATTTTAAAATTTTTTTTAATAACCAGTTGATTGCATTACAGGAAATCCTTATGGGACTGAGGCGGAAGTTTAACAAAAACCTTATGGGGCTTTAAACGTTAATAATAATAATAATAAAATGATAATTTATATAGCGCTGTATCCCAGCAAGGAGCCAGGCTCACAGCGCTTTACATGGAAATAACGATACATATATTAATTAATTAATATACTCTATATTGTACCTGGTTCAGAGTGTTACATTTCATTGGATCAATGAATAACACAAACTGGGTAGTGCAACCTTTTCAAGAAAGCTTACAGTCAAACTGTCAACTCACCTTCAGCTTTGTGAAGCTCCAGGCCGAGGTAATCCTTGGCCTCACTCTCAGCCACCAGCTGGCTCTGAAGGTCACTGCACTTACTGGCCATGGCATCCATCTCAAGGGCCCGCGCCGCCAGGGCATCCAACAGTTCCTGCTGAGTCTTCTTGGCCTCCAACAGCTGGCTGGTTGACCTTTCCATCAGCTCCAAGAGCTGAACAACAGATGTTTGCAGTCGACCTCTAGCATCTGTTGGTGGCAAACAAATTTTTTAAATATCAAATCTTTATCAAATGTTCAAGCTCAAAAAGACCCAAAGGCGCACTGAGCATTGCCCAACCAACTCTTACTTTAACAGGCTAGACCACAACAGGGACTCAAACTGCCGTCATTGCAGCCAAGCCTCTGAGACGGTCAAACACCTGCTGACGTCATGTCCCGCGCTAGATATTGCCGGGGAGGTAAGGGAGGCAAAAGAGTCCCACGTGAAGACAATGTTGTATGGCACGGCTCAGCAGATGGAGCAGGTTGCCCAAGTATTAGCCAAGGCCTTAAGAGATTAGATCTCAGGTCATAAGAATGTGTTTAGTTTAGTTTAGCTCAGAAAGACATATCAGTTGAAACAGAAATGAATATAAATATTGACTGGCAAAATATCTGGCCACACATTTATTGTGAAACAGAAGTGTGATCAAAGAATTAAATTCTATTCTCCCCATGTTTTTTTAACAAAACTAGGTCATAGTGGAATTTGCTAATTTGAAGTGGTGAAAATTAGCCTAACTTTTAGTAAGTTGATTTAAGAAGCAAATATATTGAATGAACAGTAGCTTGAAGCTCAAACCTGCTAATATCTCCTCTCCTTCAGCATCTAGGTCAGGACCAACAAAGATGCTCTCAGCAAGCCTTTGTGAGATCTCTAGGCCTTCATCAATTCCATTGGACTGGAAGCTGGTGTTTTCTAGTGACTGGCTATCATGACTGGAGTCGGCATCTAATGGGGGGTAGGGGGCAGAAGAGTAAAAGAGAAGAGTATGAGTAAAATAAATTTTAGATTTATGAACAAATAGTCGTTATGGAAAGTAAATTATATTTTTAAATTTTTCACAATTGTTTTAAAATGATGGAGTATGGAGTAACACAGATATGCAGTTGAACAGTTTACCTCCCTTCCTGTCATATTTGTCTGCTGGAGGGAAGCTACCTCTACCTTGCCTTTCACCTCGGGGTCCAGAGTCCCCATTGGAGGGCCTGGAGTGACCAGACGCCCCAGCTTCAGTTGGTGAAATGGATCTGTTGGACACAACTTGTGTCAGCCTTCGATTTATTGTGTCCTCAACACCAACATACGTCTTGACTGAATCTGACAGTAGGCTCAGCAAGCGGTCATTTATACGCTGGACACTTTCCCTGTTGAGGTAAAAAAAATTAATAAACTACATATCTTTGGTAGGTTCTACTATTATTCTTCCAGTCATGCCACGAAACTTCTTTATCCGAACATAGGTCAGAGGGCACATTATGACTACTGGATATGATCACTAACACACAGATATAATTTCGGAGCAGTGACTTGCAGTTCACACCTCTCAGAGCTAATCCTGTCCAGGTCTGATTGTAGCATGGCCACCAAAGAGGCGTCGTCCCCTTTTAGCGTTCCAGTGTCCAGCTGGAGGGTGCCCTGAGGTGGTGACCTAGAGCCTGCTGCCTGGATCTCAGCCAGTTGTTCGGTCAGTCTCTCAACTTGCAGCATGAGCTGAGAAAGGGACAAAGTCCATTTAATATTCAAACTTTCCCACTCCTTTTTCTGGGAGGATATATTGTCAATTTTAAATTAATAGAAAAGATAAGAAAGAAACAAGGAAGTGTACTCAGTGATTATTAAACTACACCACTAGAAAAATAAAAAAAATAGATTTTTTTAGCAAATAAATTTAACACATGTTGCAGTAAGAGTACTCATGCGAATATTTAGCATAGACCTAAAGCCTTCATGTAAGAGAATTCTTTTTAGTGTTATAATGACATGGAAAGCTCAAAATTTTTGAGTAAAAAAGGTTCAATATTTTCTAAGAAAAATAATTCTATGCTTTAAGAAAAATTCACTATTTAACATTTGTTTCAATGTTCATATTTTCATTTGGGTGTTGAGTATTAAAGACATGCAAAGCACTTTGAAGTTTTAATGTACACAGACCAAAAGAGTATAACTAGATCTAATTTGACTATACATTGTATAAATGAACTCACTTGTTTAATCTTGTTCTCCATCTGTTGTCTCTCATTTACTGTAAGCGGCGGGGGACTTTTCAAAACATCCGCAAACGTCCTTATTTGGATTTCACGGTGCTCTATGGCAGTTAGACTGGAATCAACCAGATCACTCTGGGGACCAGAGCTCACATTCGGCTCAAACAGACTATCAGAGTTCTCATGAGAACCATCAGGATCAGGTCTCTTCACGAGCAGGTCACCTGACCCGTAGTGGTGACTAAACTCTCCCGATTCATTCGTGTTGCTGGTGCCGTCTGAATCATCTCCAAGTTTGACGGGCGTTGATGTGTCTCTGCTCCCATCTTGGGATGCACCGGAGGTATTCTCATCCTAAAGGGAGAACAAAGTTGACCAAAGTGGGCTTGAGTCGTGGGGTGTGATGTATAATTTGCTAAGCTAATTGATCTAACACAGAAGTAAAATTTCATGCCTTGCTGGTAAAGGGCCTCATCTGTTTGATAATTCCTAAACAAAACTATAACCCCTGAACCTGTTTGATAATTCCTAAACATAACTATAAACCTTGAACCTGTTCTATGTGATTGGCTCATATTTGTGGTCCTTAGCATATTGAACATTATCATTTCTTAAGGGCTTGCCTAGCCTCTCAAAATATTTGTGACATTGGTCTTGTGCAGAGACAAGTTGCCTAAACAAGTCCTGTTTCACTTAAAACTTGAAAGTGGCTTGAGCATTCTTATCAAAACATGCAAGCAATGACACTTACATGTTTTATTTAAACACAGAGTTGTCACGTCAATGAAACATTAAGTCTCAAACATCCCACAAACACGACTCTACCTGAAAACTCAGCATGATCTCTTCTATTTCTGGGAGTGTGAGATTCTTTTTATCAACCTGGTCGCCCTCACTTGTCCGGCTGTGGCTTCTCAGCTCCTCGAGTTCCATGGTCAAATGATCAATTTCTTCCTGTTAAACAAGTTAACCAGAGCCATGGAATGATCATAATTTTACAATGTTATCAAATGATGCTCACAATAGTTTACCATTAATAATTGTCTTTTCCGTCTTTAAGATACTTTGTTAATTCATATTTTATCCTAGAGAAATGCAAGCACAGTTGTAAAAAACTTATATAAAACATTGTAATGAATAAATTTGCATAATTCACATTTCAAAATAAAATAGCTAACTTAAAAGATAGTTTTTTAAAAATTAACTTTAAATAAACAAGAAAAGATAAGTTTTTAAATAATTTATCTTGCAATTATAAGTTAGATTGTTAAAAATCAGCGGTCTAAGAGATTTAAGAGGTGATCCCATACCTGAAGTCGCTGCTGTTGCTCAAGGAACTCATCAGTTAAAGTCTGTCTTAGCTGTTCCAGTTCAATCTTGAATTGTTCTTTCATCTCATTTTCTTCTTTTTCCCTGTCCCCCATTAAATCCTTCATTAAAGTTCTATGTTTTTCAACAAAACTTTTCTGTTTACAAGATTGAAAATAAAGGATAATAATAATATTATACCGAATGGAAACAATCTCAGTTAAATCAATACCATGTATTGTGCAATTATTGATTGTCAAATTATATGAAAATACCAACCTCTAGAAATATACACATTAAATTTAAAATAATGATTGCATTTATAATATGTAATGTAATTATTAAAAGATAAATTATTGAAGCATAGAGATGAATTTTAAAGCAATGTTTTTTTTAAAGAAACAAACAGGTCTTACAGAAGAAAACAAAATTCAATAATGATTTTAATGTTTGCAGATGAATGAATTGACAAATGTTTAAAACAAGTAAAAGCTCTTTACATAAAATTCAAAGAAAGGAAAATTAAATTCACAAAATTGTACCGGGATCAGCAGATTTCACAGATAAAATGCTACCTTTTCTTCCTTCAGCATGTCATCAAAATCTTTCTGCATAAGAGACTTTGTTAACTCCAGTTGCCTGTCATATTTGTCTTGGAAAATCTCATTAAACTGAGGATGTTCACCCATTTCAACCCCTGAAATTAGTTTAGATTACAAAATTAGATCATAAATGTAATCACCCACTTTAAAACCCACAAAACTAAAGTTAGCTAGATGACAGAAGAAGACTTCTTAAAGATCTGGTTCCAAAAAAGGATATTTAATTATTTGATATAATTTCAAACTGATATTGCTATTTACTCAAATAAATAGAAAACAAATTATGATAAAAGAAGACATATTTTCTTAATTATTTAGCATTTTAATGGTTTATACTTATATAGTGCTATTTCCTTTTTATGAATTTGGATTCCTTGCTTAAACACCAATTTAGTCTTTCTTTTTTTTTTAAACAGACTAACCATCATACCAATGTCTGTTTTCCTTCTCTCTCTCTTATTTTTTACCTAAGAATGACTTAAGCATTTGTGAAGTGATATAAACGTTGGAATAATCCAAAATATTCTGCTTACTTTTTTTATAATCTGACTAAATTATGACATTTTATTAACCATGATTAATTTAACTATCATCCTAAACATTTCACAATATAGCTTAGTTAAATTTTGGTGGTTCAAATAGGATTTTAAAAACACATAGAAAACTGTAAATTTTTTCCTCTTCCTCTAAATAAAAGGGGTTGGCGGTATCTTACATTTTATTTTGCTAAAAGAAAATATTGTTATAAAAGGAAGTTTTGGTTAACACCTACCTTCCATGAGACGATCATATCTGTCTTCAGACTCATTCAACTGTTTGCATAAGGCTTCCAACTCTTCCTGGTGTTTAAAAGTGAGGCTCGTCCTTTCTTCTTCTGCCTCATCAAGTAAACATTTCAACTCACTGATCTGGGTCTTATACTCCTCTTCCATGGCCTCCATCTGCTTCTTAAAGTCTGTATGTTCCAGGGAATTTACACTGTCCGTTTCAACATAAGTCAAGTGTGAAGGACTAGAGTGGGTAGACGGTGTGGCTCGACCACGGTCACTTAGAGACTCCGATGGCTCTTCTGCTGTTACAGAGCCAGTGGTTTCAGGCGAGTGAACCCGATCTGTGTCCTGCAAGTGGACCCCACTCATGTCCAGCCTGCCAGTTTGCATGAGTTCCAGCTGAGACTGACTGTCACTGTTGCTCTGCACAGAGCTGGATCTGGAATGGAATGTTGGTGAAGAGCACTTCTGGGAGGAAGATGGAGAAAATGGTTCTGTAATGGCACTTTGGGAAATATCACTGGGTGAGGCATTGTCATTGTGAATGTCAGTAACGGGAGAATCCACACGCTGGGCCTCCGAATGGTCAAACAAATTGTCATTTGTGGAATGTCTGGCAGCTAGTTCTGCCGCCTGCCTTCTCAGTTCAACCTCTAGCTGTATCCTGAACTCTGACTGAATCGTCTCCAGCTCAACTTGCCTGTCATGCTCCAACTCTTGTCTCAGACCCTGGGGGTTTTAATGGTTTGAGGGGGAAAAATTGAAAGAGTGGTTAGAAAGATGTTTTATTGTTTTTGTAATCCATTTCACAAAATGCATTTAATCATGCATGAATGAAGATAAAAATATTTTTGTCTAAAAGAAGTGTCAAAACAATGTATATCATTAGCAAGATGTAGACATGTCAATCAATAGGTTCATACCTAACAGCAATGGCCAAAAGCTAAAGATTATGAATGTACACTTGATTCCAATAATGTCTCCATCACTAAACATATATCAGAATAAATGTAATTTGTTTAAAATTAAAGCATCCGGCTCAAATAATAGACAAGAAAACAACTAAGCCTCACCTCAATCATATCCTCATAAGCATGTTCTTTCTCCTCCATCTGGTCCCTCAGCTGCTGTTCCCTTTTTCTGTAAATCTGCAGTTGCTCCTTTAAATCATCAACCGTTTCTGAATCATCACCTAGAGCCAGCCGATCACAGTTGTTATTGTTACTGTTGCCGTAACTGTTGCTGTTATTGTTGGTGTTGAAGTCGCCGTCAAATGAAGTTTGGGTCTCCCCCAGGTCTTCAGAATCACTCTGCGGCTCCTCTGAGACTGATGAGCCAGCCCCAATGGTGTCTGACGTCTCGTGCCCCTTGACCTCCCCAGTGTCAACTCCTTGGCTGTCACTCGTGTGACTGTGGTTTGGAATTTTTGACAAGGAGGATTCTTTCTCCTGCAGGTCCCTGTATAATTTTTCACTCTCTTTCTTCTCTTCCTCCAGCTGGTTGATCTTGACATCCTTGTCCCTGAGAAGCTCCTCCAGCTGACGACAGCGCGACTCGGCCGCATAAACTTCTTCCTGAAGGTCCTTCACTATTTGCTGTACGTCAGAAAGTTCGTTTTCCAATGATTTTGATCTTAAAGCCTCGTTGGCCAGCTCATTTTGCCATTTGTTGAGCTCTGTGTCACGGTCTATGAGCTCCGATTCGAGTCTTTTGATCTGCACCAAGAGATCTTCTTCCTCTGAGATGTCAGTCTCATCATAAATGTTAATAGACGGGACAAGGGTGTTAGTCTCACTGCCGCTGCCCTGAGATTCATGCTGAGTCGAAGATGACACCAGATTCGATGCGGGCGACTCAGCTACATTCTGACCAACACCTGACAAAAGAATGGAGGAGATCTGTCCCTCGTACTTGTCTTTGATTGAGTTTATTTTATCCTCAAACTCTTGCTCCATATCTTGAATGACCTGTTCGTAGTGAGATTTGAGACTGTTGTACTCTTGTTCCCATTTCTTGAGGTGTTCCTCTGACTCTTGCACCTGAAGGTCTGAAAGAAACCACAAATGTCATAGAAATAAAAGGGTGTCTTTGATTGCACACAAGTCACATTTACAACATTTCAATAAAGAGAGTTGGAGTTTTTCACAAAAAAAGTTATAATAGACCAGAAAGACCTTTATTTATACAATAGCTTTTTTTTTTCATGACAGTTCAATGCATTTCTTTTCAATAGTTTCAAAACAATCTTTAAAAACTTAATAAGCTGAAATGATTCCCATCTCAAACCAAATCAATTAAAAGTATTTAAGGTGACCAACTTGAAACTGAATGAATTGATAACAAAGAGGCTATGATTTTAAAAAAATTAAAATTTTAAAAAGTGACCCTAGTTTAGAGGTTCAATGGGATTGGTGAAATTAGATTTTTTTAAATGGGTTTACAAAAAAGTTCTCACCATTTTGAGAGCTGATTTTCTCCTGCAAGCCGACCAGCTGTGAATTATACTGCTGCTGAATGTCCTGAATCTGCACCTCAAGTTTTTTAACTTCTGAGGCTTGCTCTGCCACAAGGTCAGACCGGGACAGTAGCAAGGCTTGGTATTCAGTCAGAAGCTTGGTTCTCAATGAAATTATCTCCTCTTGCTGGCTTAATAGCAAATTTTGCAGCTCTGAGATGAAGCAGAAAACAAAGACTTAATGAATTTAAAATAATATAAATATTTCACTTGAAACCATTACACATACAAAAAGTGTTGAAATTTTTTAATTTTTAATCCATTGAAAAATAATGTTTCAATTGAATAGCAAAGCATTAAATTCCACATGGATCAGAAAAGCTTAAACATCCATAGTTGAGAATGAAAACATAATATTTATTTTTTTAAAATTGTGTTTGCTTTTCTGATTTTAAAATTTTCCATCTGTGGCTTCTTCTATTACTATTTTTTACCATAACAGAATACAGTGAAAAGCAGCATTTCAAAAAGGATAAATTTGCAAATGTTTAAAAAAATACAAGTCCACAAGTAACTTAACTAAATTAACCAATATCTATTTAACAACAAAGACCAATTCACACAGCCAACATATATCAAGAAATCACCGTGTGACGTTGTGGGTGACCCTGAGTCCTGGACACTGGTTGAATTGGTATCATTGCAGAAACTTGCTTCCAGGTCTTGGCTGATCCGCTGCAATGGGAAGGAGAAACTTGAACAAGAAATTTTAATTAAAGGCCTACTTCAAACAGGGATTACGTCACATGAATGCTTGATACTTTGTATAATATTTTAAGATAAACAGATAGCCAACTTGAAATGCAATATAAAATCTCAGGAGGGATTGGTGGGCAGTTAAAAACAAAGCCTGCTTTCTCTGTTATATTTGGTTTTAAGACTAGAGAGTGCACAAAGTTTTTGCTTGTTTTTAAAGCTCAGACAAAAAAATTAATAACAAAATAATAAATCTTTGACCAAACTAAAATGTTTCATTCTAGAAGATTTCTTAATAGCAATAGCAGAGAACAATAAGTAGTATGAGAAGTATTAAATCTAACTCCGATTACTGAGTAAAAGATGACATTCAATGATTTCAACTTGCACAACAATTTTGCTAACGTAAACACTTAAATATAAGTCAGTAAAAAAAAAATAACCTTGATCAGCTGGTTGTATTCATCAGTTATTGAAGCATGGGACTCTGATACTGTAATACAAGCATTGTTTATTTTATAGAGTTTGGTAACACTTAGTTACTAAATTGAAAATAAGTATTTAGTAAGATATATGTAACTTTTCTTTTAAAGACAATTTCGATTAAAGATAATTTTAATTTTTTTAACATATCTTGAAGTGTATTCAGAGACTTAACACTTTTACACAATCATTGTTAGCTAAGGATTCATTTATTTTTTCTCAGTAATTTTGTATCAATTAAGCTATTTTGCTGAGACCAACCTGAAAGATTGCTGGCTCTGAGTCTGTTGATCTCTTCCTTGTGCTGTTTCTGTAAAGCCTCCATCTGTTCTTCGTGCCATTGCTTCTGTTCGACAGCTTCCAGCTGAGACTTGCTGATGTAGATCTGCTCTAGGGATAACTTCAAGGCAGCTAGCTCCAGAGAAAGTTCATCCTGAAAATCAAATATAAGCGACATTATCAAATTCTGCCCATGTGAAACGGAGTCTAATGTATTCAAATAAGATTTTTTTTAAGTTGTTTAAATTAAAAACAAGTTTCATCACGATTGAGTGCAATAGTATTTCTTTTATAAATCTGCTAAATCCCATAAAAAAGCCTGTATGGCAGTATGACCTCAAAGGAATTTTAGAACATAAAAATCCCATGTTGCTATTTATGTATGAATGACAAAGACATTTTGATAACTGGTTAGGTGTGCACATAACAACTTTAATGGTAGATGCAAGCATTCACCTGATGTGCTGAGATCAGGTTCTGGAGTTCTTCTGTGTGAATATGGCTCAAAGCTGTGATGATCTGATCCAATGTGTCCTGCTGTTCTGAGTCCAGATGCCTGCGCAGGTCTGACAAGGCCTTTATGACGATAATGGTATCAATGAATTTAAATTATTTTCAGCAGTTATAAAAAAAAATTTGTAAACATTAAAGATACTCATGTGCAGGAGATCCTTATGTCCTACGTTCTTACAAGAACATTCAGACCATGTGTGTTGGCTAATGATGCAGTGTTTACAGGCCATGGCTTTCAGGGGAATTGTGTGGCACAGTGCCCTGTTGCCTTTGTTTCCTTAACTAGTGTCCAGTATCCATTCAGAGCTGGGTGGACTCAGGACACCCCTTAGCAAACAGAAAAAAATCCCGGCCTTCACAAAGATTTAAACCTGCTGGACCACCATGACACCACAGATAATCATGAAAACTGCCTTTGTCCATCCAATACAAACTATAAAAACTCAAGGGAGTAATGGGGAAGGACTTTCATAAAATAATTTTATAAGGTTACATTTTGTTATTAAACATGGCAGATGCCCATACACAATTAGATTTATGAGAAAAATATTATCTCCAGCAAAAAAAAATTAAAAATATTACCTTTGCATACTCTTCCTGCCTCTGAGCCATTTGCTCCTCGTTGCCTCTTCTTTCTGCCTCCAGCTGCCTTTGAAGAGACGCCAACTGGTGCTCATATTGGATCCTCAGTGTGTCCACCTGGACAACGGCAATAGGTGGAAACAATTGGTGAATTATTGCAGGTATCTTTAGCTGGGAAAGACTTTATGTTGCTACTATAACTTAATTCATGGAGGCTGTCTCACAAAGGCAAAGAACATTCATTTATAAGACTAATACAAGCCACTGACCTAAACTAAAATGTTTTCTGCCTGGAAAAGGCTGAAAGCCACACACAAGACACATATACAAGACACCCACTTGAGACACATGCAGAGACTCCAGCTAAGGAGATACATCAAAAACTTTGTCCATCCACCTCAATTTCCACCCACAGTTAATACCTTGTTGAAAGGCTAAATGAACACCCAACACAAAACTCATGAGATCAATGGAACAAAAGGAAGACATGTGTCATGGACATGTCTCTCTCAACACAATACTCATAAAAATGAAAAGCAAAATTTTAAGGATTATCATCAATAAAATTTGTTACTCTGGTTAAACAACAAAAACTTAAGAACATAGACCCCAAAAAATAAACGAAATTAAATGTACACTATGAAAGAATAAGTAAAAAATTAACAAAATAAGCAGCAATGTCGGTTAGTTAAAGGATGACATAGTTGCTTACATTCGTGAATTCTTGATAAATATTTGAAATATATGTTGTTTTTCTTTACGAAGACTTTCAACGAAAAATATCATGAATATTGTGTATTTGATATAATGGACAAAAGCAGCAGCTTGCCAAAGCTCACTGTGCCCTCAAAGAAACTTATAGGCCACTCTCTCATAGACCACACGCTCATAGAAACTTATAGACAGATCTCTCATAGACTACACGCTCATAGAAACTCATAGAACACACGCCCATAGAAACTTATAGACCCCTCTCTCATAGAAACTCATAGACCACACGCTCATAGAAACTTATAGACAGATCTCTCATAGACCACACGCTCATAGAAACTTATAGACGCCTCTCTCATAGAAACTCATAGACCACACGCCCATAGAAACTTATAGACCCCTCTCTCATAGAAACTCATAGACCACACGCTCATAGAATCGTATAGCTCACCCTTTGCTATATCACACGCTCATAGATTACCCGAATGTGAATACGTGGATCTTGTTTGTATTTGAGACAAGTATGAAAATTTTCAATACAGCAATACTATTTTTTTCTTAGCTAGAACAATTCACTCGACTATACAAGACAGACGTTGACTAACTCTGACCTATAGCCAGATCGGATTACCTCATATTATTCCTATTCAACCAAACGCCAATTGCATTCTGACCATTTGAAAATCACTTAGTCACGTGCTTGGATGAAAGCGGTACCTGACCAATCAAGTCAAATATTGGTTCGACATGTACAAGTGTGAATCGTGTATCCTGGCGACGGATCATAAAACATGCGTATTTTATGCCCTTTTACTTTCCTCGCGTGACCAAACAAACCAACTACGCGATGACCGCTCCCCTTCTAATAGTTGGTCGCAACTCAACCTGCGCCCGAGTGCTTGTAGGAACCATAAGTGCCTGACCGGGCGCAAGGGGACAGAAGCGGAATGTTGTCCGGTAAACAAGCTCTGTCTCTGATCCCTTTTAGAGCATATGCCACTCTTCCTTTGGAATCTGTTGGGTTTTTTTTTTATAGAAAAATGAAAAGAAAAACAGCTTTCAGTTTGAACTTGAATTATTCTCTGGCCAAATAAACGTTTCCCCAGCTCTGATGTTGGAGAAATCTTGCACTAAAGCATCGGGTCACTAATCTTACACAGCAAAATATGGCAAGTTGAAGATATATGCAAATAAATACAGCTTAACCATCCGTTGACATTTATGGTGCTAACTCGTTTTTAAATTTTAAGTGACCTCTCGAAAAACTTAACAGATGGCAGGTCATCTGATGATGAACATCAAATAACGTGTGTTCTTTTATTTATTTATTTTTAAATTTTTTGATAGATTTTCCTCACACGCAAAGTCGCGTCAGGTCCTTACATTCAATAAAGCAATCGTATTTCTCTGGATAGCTTTACTTTTTATTGAAATGGATACTATATGTAAGATCGCATTTCACAACATGAAAAAAGTGAAAGGCAATAAAAAGACTGCGATTCATTTTTTTTAATGTGTCCATTTATTGTCTGCCTTATATCCTAGAGCGTGTCATAAACCCACAAACGATGAACGGTGAACGGCGCAACCCCCAGAGGCCCCCACAAATAAGTCCACACAACGATTTTGGTATGTAGTGTATAGGTATGTGGAGAAAGTAGTGTAGGGTATAGTTATGTGGAGAAAGTAATGTAGTGTATAGTTATGTGGAGAAAGTAATGTAGTGTATAGGTATGTGAAGAAAGTAATGTAGTGTATAGGTATGTGGAGAAACGATGGTTCGGCGAGAGGAGCAAGTTGTGCTGGATAAAATCAAATGCGTATTAACTATTATGCTCAAACTGTAAAATTAATTCAACAGACCGGCTCGTAACTTGGTAGCACCAACAACCGAAATAAGAAACAAATGAATGTGCCACTTGCGTGTATTCGAAGACAATTTTTCCAAACAGTTTCTGTAATGTAAGTTAGGGGACAACGACGGCAGACGAAATCAAGTGAAGACAAGCGTAAGGAAGCGGAGCTATCGTGCAACGAATTCTCATCAAACATAAATGTACAGGCCACGTGCTCAAGTATTCATGAGCACCGTAGTGTACTTGGGACTACTCAGTAGGGGGTGGGGAGGGGCGTAGCGGAGGACGGCTTCGTAAGACCTAGTCAGAGAGGAAATACCACACCGAATGAGACTAAGTATGAACCTTCTATGGAAACAAAACATGTAAGAAGTTTTAATTTTAAGTCATTAAGCTTTCAGGTGCAAACATACGAAAGTTATCGTTTAATTAATGCCACTATATATTCCTTATTAGGGCAGCGGGTCTCACATTTCTTCACGCTACATACTTGGTTCGGACACAGAAATAACTTAAGAAGACTTTTATCACAGTAGTAAATTCATAATAAAGATAATCGTTTGCACTTTAGTAAGTTAATGTTTCAAAGTATGACTAACTTTTTTTTTCTTTTTTAACATCGAGATTTCATATGAATCCACACCTTGTTTTTCTCCTTGAGGCTACTTCATTGCATTTTTTTAAATACATAAATTCCTCTTACCGTCGAAAACACGAAGCTTATTTTGTTATTACTATTACATGTTTTATTTTACTATTTTAATTCTAATTTTTTACAGAGATTAACTCAGTTTAAATTGCCACGGATCTGGAAAACGCCACTTCAGCATTAATTAGAATTGCAGTAGTTGTAAACCCGAGTCCGAAAATTCTATTGAATAATAGAATAAATAAAATAGCTTTAATAGTGAAGCGATTCCTAACTGATACTGTATATCTAGTCTGGTTAAATATTACTTTTTAAAAAATAATAAATTTCATTGATATTTTGACATATATATAATTTGCTAAAACAAATGTATGTCTTCCTATTGTCTTACCCCTAGTTCAGTGTCCCTTATTAAGTTTATCAGCAGAAGAATTGTGCCATATCAGCATTGTCAGCTTTCCACCCCCCCCCCCCCAAACCTTACCTTGACGCCACCAGAGCATGACGTCACACAATCCGGGTGTAACAAGAGCATTAGGTCACTTTAGCAGGCTCCTACCAGAGCTTTGTATATCCTAATCGGGTTCAAGCCAGAGCTTTGTGTCACCTAATCAGGTTGCCACCAGGGCATCGTGTCACCTAATCAACTTAATAAGGTTGCCCCCAGTGCACTGTGTCACCACAGAATGGTGCTACAAGATCAGTGTGCTCCAAAATAAAATGCTGACGATGCCTGTTACCAATGAAAATTCTGAATTTTAAATGTTATTTTCTTTGATTTTAAAGATGAGCTTGATCGTAGGTATAAATTGCTGTTACATATTTAAGTAATTTAAAATATTCGATACTAGTACCAGTTCAATGATGCATGGTTGTAATTATATTTCGCACAAGCAGAGGGCGCGGATCGCTTATTAGTCAAGGTCAAATCGGGATTAAGTTCTTAGAGATGACAAAATTGTATCTTTGTGCTATATTTACTATATTTTTATAACACATTATTCTATTTCGAAGTCAGAATCCTATACAATTTGTACATACAAATTTAATATAATTTCGAGGAGTGTTTTTCCAATGCAAACTTTCAGGCCCCTTGACTAATCCCAAAGGCCAGAGTTGCAACGCCCAAGCCACGGTTTTGTAATAGTACTGAACTTCCTCATGGGGAAAGTCAATAACAGAATTAGCCATAATGGTTGTGTTTTACCCTTTTGTCGATGACAATTATGACACATCTAGTTTACCTTCTTGTTGGCTTTCTCTACATAGAGACCGTCGGGAATCCAGCTGATGCACAATCCTATCTCCCCGTCGGTGCCGACGAGGGCCATGTGGCCGTCCTCCATCATGGTCACAACACAGCAGTGCTACGAATAGATCCACTCCATCTAATCCCCTGGCGTGAACCATTAGTACATAGCGTCCAGGTGTATAGACTCCAGAAGGAGATCCTAAGGACGTGACAGTCCATGTCCACAGACTCTACAACACAGTGGCGAAACCACCAAATTGAATCCTAAACAATCGCGAAGAAATATTTATTGTTCTAGATTGGTGTGAAATGGACGAATACAGTCCCGATCATCGTTTGAAAATGACACATGATTGTGAACATCCTACAAGTCGAAGCAGACTTTTGGTATTCTAATGAAATGTTTAGAATTAGAGAAAGCAAAGACATTACTGCCTTTCCCTATGAGAAAAAAGGTCTTATATTAATCAATCGTATTTAGCCCATGTTTTAAGCATTTTAAAGCCATGCAGAGAATAAATTTGTTGCATTTTAAAAATAGGTTATATTTTTTAGTAACAAACTAGTTCATTAGCGATAAATTAATTTTTTACAGCAATATACTGTATAGTTAAGATATCGCTCTATAATCTCATTTACTACATGCATATAATATACAGGTGTATTTGAACATATTGTTGCTGTTCATGCTACGTGAAATAAATCTTACTTGTTATATAAAAATATATATAAAAATCAACCCTTTGAAATAGAAAATTATCGGCTTTCAAATGGTGTCATAAAGAAAGAAAAGTGTATTGATCCTCAATAGTTAACTTGCCCGTGAACCATTTTAACTGCCATGCGGCACTATCCTTGTGTTCAACTCCTGGACTATCCTATCATTCACTACGCCCCTACGAGGCCGTTGGAACAATAAACAAACAAACAAAAAAAGTTCACATTCCTGTTCGACGCAGCAGATAGCGATAAATCAATATTTTTGAATCGATCCCGTGAAAAAGAAAACGCAGAGACTGTTTACTTATAATGTTCGACTGCATTCTCACTTGCCCTCTGGAATAAACCCCGGGACGGACAGTTCGTTGTTTGAGGCACAAAGACAGTGTCTTGTCGCGTGGCCACCGAAGGTATAAGTGACTCGTGTCCGCACCCGGTGGAGGTCGATCTCAACACTACCGGGACGCGGCCATCCCATGAGGAATCTGGACCCCCACTTGCTCATATATAATTTATAGAATAGTTAATTCTTCAATCCTAGCTGGAGCAGCCCATCATATTACCATCAGCGCAGTTAACAACAAAATTACACCTGCGCTGGTAGAGATCCAAAGCGCGGGTTCGTAACTTAAAAGTTAAAAATGCTTTCAAAAAGAAGGAAAGGGTTAACAAAAAACACAAAAAAAACTTGTTCCACCATGAATTATTAAAGGGAAGGGGTGCTAACAACGCGAATAACCCAAGTTCTTATCTAAAGTATCATTGTATCATTAAAGCTCAGACACGATACGACCATAATTCCACCAATGCATTTTTCCAATATATTTTTATCCACGTCGAAAGTATGTATAATAAAAAGATGTATTTTTTTAAACCACGTTGAGTGGACTAAAAAGAAGAAAATAATTAAAAGTACTTTGATTTACATGTAATATTACTAAAAACGTAGAGAGGGTGCTTATGAGGTTAATCATGTGCAGATCACTCATTCTCTCACTTAAAGATCTCTCTTTTGCCTTCTAAATTATAAATCTTTAATTTTTAAATCAAACACCCCATAAGCTCCCGCCCCACGTTTTTAGTCATATTAAATCAAAGTACTTGAACTTATAAGTTTTAATTTATTTTCATCTGTTTAGTCGACTTATAAAAAAGTGTTGTTTTTTTTTAAACCTCTATTTATTTTCTTCTTTTTAGCCCACTTATAAAAATGTGATTTTAAAAAATCTTTTTTTTTAACTTCTATTTATTTTTATAAGCCCCTCATAAGCACCCGCCCAACGTTTTAATACCACGGGGATGTGGTCACGGGTTGAGCTCCGGCAGCACGTGGAAGTCAATAGCAGACTACACAGACGCTATATAGAGATAAACTAAAAGTTCATTAATTTAATTGCGGTACATTCGATCGATCTAAAATTTTGATAGAATGCATTGTCATCCAAGATCTATATGTGGTAAAAATTTTGAGATCTCTATGAACAACAGAAGTGGTTTAATTTTACGTTGGAAAATTTGATATTTTGCGGAAAGGAACGAAAGCAGGTTTTTTAAAAACGTAGTAAAAATACATTAATAATAAAAACGATGCATAATGCACGCTGTTATAAAATACAATATTTTCTATCAACTAATGTGAGGAAAGTTATTGGATTGTATCAGTAAAGTATTACTCCCTTTTACTAACAACCATTGACCTCCCTTTGTAATTAGTCAAATGATCCAACTTTCAACTTAAAAACTTAGCTGTAGAGCCTTTGCCTTTGTTCTAAAATTCACTGAAATTACACACCCATTGACACTGCCGCTAAAGTACAACCTGTTCTACATGCTGCCCCAGCCCCAGCTTCTCGTGCGATTGTTTAAATGAAGAGCTGAATCTGGTAACTAATTGAAACGCCAGCTTCTCTCCGATGATGAGGTCCACTATAGGTAATTTCTAACGTGTCCTTGGCGCTATTACAAAGTATATTAATATATGGCAATATAGGTGATAGTGTTGTTTGTATTTTTAATACGAATTGATCTGCTGATAGAAATTATTGCTGTAGAAGGCTTTCATCACATTTAATGTATACATGTTTTGGGTGGTGGTCTGTTTATTGCTTTCAAGTGATTGCATTGATTGTTCCACTATGTACTTTATTTATCATCATATAATTTATTTAAAAAATATGCCGTACAAGAGTCATGCAATGCTTGATAACCCGTTACTTATGCAGGCTTCATGCGACAAAATACATCTGATGTTTGATTTTGAAAATAACTTTGTTTTACGAAGTTACACGATTTGAAAACCGAGAAACCTGTTTGAAAAAAAGAACTGGGAAAGCGTTCCGTTTATTTTTCCCCCTGACAAAAAAATAAATAAATATGTCAAAAGTACTAAAACCAATACATTGGCCACGACATAAAGGTGATGGACTGGTAACGTTTATTGGGACAAACGTCTTTACATTTCTGATCCCCCAATGGAATACACCTGTTTTGATGATATCGATTGTAGATTGGCTGATTAATGTTTGGTCTCGGCCGATGAGTTTGCCCAGTGTGTGTGTGTGTGTGTGTATGTATGTGCGGGTGTTTTCATCGGGTTGGCTAGTAGGGACAGGTAGGTGAGGCGATCAATCGCCATGCTCGTCCTCCAGCGGAGTTTTTGGGCACCAGAGAAATCACGATGCCACTAATCAGCTGGAGGCAGGCAAGCGTACCGGACGGTAAAGAGAAGATCAAACAAGTTTTATTATGAATGGAATATTGAGAACACAATAGCAGGACAACACACACATGAAAAAAAAATAACAAAAACGTGTGTATAAGGATAGAAGATTATCTACTGAGGTCACCTGCACGGGTAAAAACCCAAAAAAATACGCCAAAAATGAGGTGAAAACGTGGCTTATTTGAGAAAATGAGATCCCACCCCATAAGATGCATGAGTAGCGTACTAGATTTTGTGGACATCTTGTGAAAGGGGTGGGGGAGCTGGGGTCCGATAGTAGATCGCTTCATGCAAGAACATTACAAGGATCAATCTTTGTAAAAGAATATCATTATGAGAAAATAGGGAATAAAAAAAAACCCCGTAAAAACAAAGTTTTTTTAAAAAAAACAATAAATCTCTTATATATGAGACAGAACTAAAAGTATTGATTATATTCAAAATAACATGCACCGCGCCACAAACATTTACAGACTGATCGTGACTGAACTCCCCCGCCAGTAAAATTGGAGGGGGTGGGTTGTGGTCACCGATGGCTAAACTAAACTCCAGCAAACACGTGTATGTCAACAACAACAGACCGCTACCATACAGTTATATAGAGATAAACTAAAAGTGAATTCATTTCATTATGGTACATTCGATCGATCTGAAATTTTGATACAATGCATTGTTAGGTGACAAGTCTATGTGCAAAATTTTATCTCGATAGCATCACGGGAAGTGGGTCATTTTTTACTTTTGTTTTTCCGCCGCCCCGACGAACGGACCAAGAGACGACGGTGAAGTTAATATAAGGTGCTTTTTAAAATTAAATGTATTCACAGTTCACACACAATATTAAGAAATATTGAGTGGACGTTGGACTATCCCGTAAATTCATGTTATTCATTAGGTCATTGTGAATACTGAAATTTTTTTATTGATGCAATGTTGTTGTTGTTGTTTTTTTCAAGAAGACACACGAACAAGTGCATTCATAACAAATAAGTAGTGATTGAGAAAGTAAAAGCAAGGCATATGCATAAGGCGTTACTGAGCAAGCAGTGAACATTTACTTGTTTCACTTATTAATCTCAACAGACAAGGGAATCACACAAACAACTGTAATATGATTAACAGTGTGGCTGTTATGAATGGTTTAGTTGGTCAACATAATCTCTAAATGACTTGAGAATCTGTAGATGATGTATTAATAATAACCCGAATGGTCTGATTGGCTACTGACGTTGAAATCAAAGAAAATGTTTCTTTCGTTATTTTAATTTTGATGAAATCCACAATAGACCGACCGACCCACCTACAAAACAATTGTCATTCCACAAATCACCACTGACAACATCTCTTTGTATTCATACACCCTTTCTATAAAAAAAAAAGGGGGGGGGGTGCGGCTGTAATAGAGCCGATCACCACGGGCGACCACTGGTACTCACCTGCTGCATAGGTGGTCTTGGGGGGTCACACTACCAGGTGAGATATCCTCGTGGAGAAATGGCATCCCATGTCGGAAACACGCCCTGTGTCAACGTAAAATCCCCGCGTGTCACATTCGATAACAGTGCCGGCCTAATGCTTTGAGAGTCAATCAATAAACTCAAGGCTCGCCGCCTGATCTGTGCTGTTAATACGATTCCCTTACAGGTGGCACTCACGCCGTGGCTTGTGGAGACTCTACAGGTAATCAAGCGAGCGTGCGTGTGTTGCTGTCGTGACACGGTCGTTTATTGGGTTTAAACCAACAGCGAATCAAAGAAATACGTATTTTGACAGTTTCTAGTATCCAACTGAATAAACAACCCGCAACACTGATAAATGTAGTCGTTTACGCTAATTTTTCTACAAATGTCTCATCTGGGTAAATCAATTAATATTAATTAAATGATTTAAATTTTTCTTTAAAAAACGTGTTTTAATATATTTAAATGGCAGAAATTAATTATTTGCTTAAAATATATGGATCCGCCACTCTCTCATGCTATAGGAATAATTTCTAAATGATAATTGGCCGTGTTGATTGTTGATCTCGCGTGAAATGATAACACTGAACACGGAACTCTGTACCTCGAATTAAATGATCTCATTGTCTCTACAACAAAATTAGTTGGGAGGGGGTGTTAGCGAGCAGCGCATAAACTAAACAAAGCAAAACACTTTTCCTGTCGACTAGAGTCTCATGAGATTCGATGCGAGTATTTAGTTAGAGCACACGATTGGTGTTTTTTTTTAATGGATATTTGTAATTACTGTATGAAAATAAGGTCAAAAATGGTGGAAGCAGTTTTCATAATGTAAATTTCAATTTAGCAGTAAGAGGAAAAGATTACGACTTGGATTTTGACATTTTTTTTAAACACACACACACAAACTCTGGCATTGTGTTTTTTCATCGCTCAATTAACAGGGCGTTCAATCACACCGTGTGCATGGCAAATGTCAGCCCTGGTCCAGACTGGTGTGCAGGTTCAAACTTTATTAAAATTTATAGTTTCTGTTTTGGTGTTGTCTTTTAAAAGCACCACAAGTAAAGGCCTGTAACTTTAAACTGCTGTTTTTGTTAAGGTTTTTTTTTTCAAGTGTAAGTTATACATGCGTCAGAATAACGTCATTAAACATGTATGCTTCAAGCACAGGCACAAGGATGTGAATGCTACATAGTACATGCACCATAACAGACTACTTACATGGGTAGCATGCATGTAAAGGAGTTTGTGCGTGCATTTGACATGCCATAACAATGCCGAGTAAAACTTTGAACAAAGTCTATAATAAAAATCAAATGAGATAACCTGGTATGCTTTCAGAAGAAAAAAACCCGACTTGGTATCTACATCGCTACTCCCCTAAACGGTGGTTTACTTTTCCCGCGGGATTTTCAACACATTAAGCCTTCCCAAGAACGTTCACAGCTTCTTTTTTTTTTCTTTCATATAAATACAGGCCAGCGTAATTAAACCAGCGGCTAGACCATGTGCAAGTGCACGGCACTGAGTTGAAATATAAGATAAGGTTACACACAGTGGCACCGCCTAAAATCCTGCCTGGGTGTGTGTACTGTATGAGACATGATTAAACCTGCCCGTGTCAAGTGCTGTGTGCCACACGACAACAAGCTGGAAGAAACCGTTTCCTTTCTGACACTAGTTAGTGAAACATTAAATAACACAAGGGGGTTCAACGTTCGAAATATATCTCCTTACACAAAACCCCCGGCCTCACGGTATCGGATAAACTCGGTGCACGTTTAGATGTGAAAACACACAACAGATTCAACACCGTGGACTCGTGCTGCTACGTCTTGCGGTGACACACTTTCAAACACAGAACGACACACTCCGAGGCCTACACTTCATAACAACTGAATGACAGTGTTATGGTGGGAAGAACTGACGGAAGGTTAAGTACGAGGTGGGGATCGTGGGGGGGGGGGGATAAAAAAAAGATATTTACAATGTTAAGCACTTGTCACCCTTATAACCTGGGACGGGGGAATCCATACCTGGTGCTGGTGGACAGCGCCGGGTAAAGACGCAAATAACGACGGTTCCACCACTGACAAGACTTGGCTTGTTCGTTAGACCAACGACCGGGCACCGACGGTGAGTCAAAGAACTCACATTATCGTCATGTGCATCAGGGGCCTTTAACCACTGTTTGATGAGCGAAGCTCTTGGGTGATGCATTTAAGTGCCGCTTTTTAATTAGCTGGGAATGTATGAGAGACATGAAGATGATAGGGGGAGGGTTATACGAATTCGGAGAGTCAAATTAATCTTAAAAAAACATAAATATGTAGGACATGTTATAAAACCGAAGGGGAATTACCCCTTTACTATTATTGGGAATACTTCAAAAAGAGTAGGTGCTTAGTTACCACTCCCAAGCTCGGCATTACTAACCTCGGACCACTGGGGATTCCACTGGAGAAAAAAATGCTGGAAGCCTGAGAGAGTCAAATAGTGGGCGTGAAAGAATGAGTTTTACGATATGAAATTGGGGAGGGGGGTACGGTGGCGAAGGAATACTAAAACGTGAGCGAGACGATGAACATATTTATTGACTGGTTCTGATTTTCATGACAAAAGATATAAAATATTATCCATCATTACAATCAAAGTACTATAATGCAGAACGACAGAACAGGCGCGGTATTCATCGTTAACGAAAATACTTCCATTCGTGCGCCTCAAACCTGGTGTGGCCCACTGAACCCCAAACTGGAGTTAATGGGGGGAAAGGGGAGCACTGCCACAACGTACTGACGCTCTCTCGCAGTCAATGAGTGACGGCAGAGTGGTAAAGCCTGAAACATGAACTAGGGTGTGGTCCTCAGCGGGACCGGTTTGGTGCGATGACCGCGAGACAATACAAGTTAAAGGAGTTTTGTCTCAACCTGTTCTATTCAAGAAGGGGTGGAGGACCTTCATCAAGGATACACAACATGCAGAGTAATTTATTGTGTGTGGTATTAAATAATCACACACATGTGGTTGCATCTTATAGAATCAATAAAAATCTCCGAAAGTTACTTTAACTTTTTCACTAGGATTGATTTTTGCTTTAACCAATAAATAACGCAAATCCAATAAATGAATAACAATGTAAATAAAGTTTGCGTGTCTTTGACAATGTTTAAATGTATCATCCAAATAGTTGGAGGGAAATAATGTACAGCCTACTGAAAAAATAAAATGTAAATGAAAGAAAAAAAATAGTAGACAGGACTGAAAAGGGGAAAAAAAGGACTGCAGCGGAGATCGATGATCGAAGTTTGTGGTTTAATTTTATTCTTTTTTAAATTATATATATTTATTGAGTATTGATCATTACCGAATATATAAAATCATTTTTAAAAGCATAAAGCGAGTCGAGTAGAATTCACCAAGGTTCCACGCACCCACCCTGTCTCTCCCGTGAATGAGCGATTCATACAGAGACCTACCCCATGTGTTCCCCC
>MUZC01000006.1:187546-210117 GCA_002072015.1 Radix auricularia
CCCCCCCCCCCCATGGAAAAACAGAGGGCGCTTGTAAATTCTGTAAAGGATATCTTCAAATCTGAATTCACCCCCTCCCATCCCGGCAACACACACACCAAACGATTACCACCATGCGTTAAGGATACATCTTAGAGGTTGACGTTTGAATCTGAATTAAAATGTATTAGTTATTAGTATAAGATCATCAACAACAAAAGTGAACAGTCAACACGGGTAGGCCCCACGAAGATTTTACTTTTTGAAATGACAAAAATACACAAATCTACCATATTCATTATAGTATAGTCAGAAAAACTATTTTTTACCAATGAAAACCCACACTAGTAGACGACCAGAACTCGATTCGAGGCAACCATTGAACTGTGAGCGCATTTGATCCCCCCACACACACACACACTTCCCGATTGATAACATCTTAGAGACGAGGCGATGGTGGTGACGCTTTCATTTGTCTTTCGTTTTCATCTGGCCTAACAGGAAGGATGAATTCACGATCACACTCTCATACACAGCCCCATTTCACTAGTAAGAAAAAAGGGTCCACACACTGAGCGGGCCTGTGGTCAGTAATCCGGCTCGCGGAAAAGGTACCTGATTAGAACCGGCATACATTAAGTTTAAGCCAAAATCTCATATTGCAATATATATTACCATTTAATTAATTTGAATGATTTTGAAATGATATTAAATTTTTGTTTCATATTTTGCTTTATTTGGAGATATTTTAAATTCAAGTTGTTGTTTTTTTAAATAATACAAAATAGCATTTACCAGTGTACACGTATAATGAATTCGTTTATACTGGGTCGCGGTAATTGTACGTAGACACTGAAATGACTCATGATTTTAAAAAATTAAATTAAATTAAAGAAAGGACAACAATTTTATAATTTAAATTGGGGAAAAACAAACAACCTGAGTCTGAGTGCATCTTCATATTTTTTCACTACAAACCACTTAAATTTAATACCACTCCGACAGAAAACAAGTATTTAGTCTCACTTCGAAACTGTGCAGTTATTTATTTACTTGGTGTGGGGATGGGAGACAACACAAGCACCGTTTCTTAAGCGTCAAACACCAACTGTACAGTTTTAGAACCCTTGTAAATGCAGGGACTAATGCGTTTTGATATTTACTCTTTTCGGCAAGTCTAGTACAATTATAGACTCTATATATAGGTCACTGTGACCGAGTAACCGCGCTCTCGGTATTGTGGGGACGGAATCCTTTTTTGAGTCGTGGAAACTATCACACTGTGGTATTTTTTAAATTAACAAGCGATTTTAGTGTCATTGTAGCACTGGTGGCATACCACCCGCTCTTTAAGTTGTGAAGATTTAGATGACCGGTTGTTGAATAACCCGAAAATAATTCGCTTCAGGCCCATGCCCATTATGATGACGATAACCGTTTCTGAATAGCGCTAATGGTCCTTGCCGAGTCAAGATTCTCATTAAACTTAGTCTTTGAAAATGAATTAATGTTGTTGTTTTTTTTTGTCGCCACATTGCGTCCGTGATATGAGAAGACTTTTCCGTAACATTGGTACGGTTGATTCTTTGCAAGGGACTTCTTTCAATGACCACCCACTTCAAGATATACATGCATTACAAAGATAGACCCGACTTCATGGAGCAAGTTCTTTGAAACTTAGAAAGTCGATGCAACCCACCACAGAGTTAAGAGATCAACATTTTAAGTCAATATATTCTCATAATAAGTTTGGCTAGGCTTATGATCTGTAATCGCTGGATTGTGCTGAGTGGTCGGGGTTTGTGTGGGCCAGACTGACTAAGGCTGGCTATTATTTAGGCCACGCAGATTCAGAGTGAGACACAAGTTCAACGCCACCAAACTTTGGAGAGCACATCATCAAATCTTATGGGTCTTAAATGACCCGATACGTCACGATAGCAGGGGCTGGTTCATGGTTTTGGGGTGTGAACAATCAGCTCCCAGATCTGTGAGTGTCTTTGTCTCTCCCTCCCTCCACTCATGATTTATGAGCGGGAAGACACGCGATCAAGCCGGTGTGTCACCAAATGTTAATGTTACTAGGTCAAAACACTGGTAAAATTTCGAGAGGGTGAGCGAGGGTTCATAGTAGTAACACGTTGGAATGGGGGAAGGGGAGAGGGGGGGCGAGTGATTAGGACCAACTAAACTAAGCCTGGAAATAACGCTGCCCTAGCAGCACTGGTTCACAATACACACGGCGCTTCAATTTAAACCGACAGTTAACTATTTTCACAGTAACTAGCTTTTAGACAAAGGTACGTGTGTCCGAAGCACGCGTTTCAATAACTTTTCACGTGCTGCTCCAGATTGAAATAAGTATTCGACGATTGGCGCGAATTCGTGAAATTGCTGGCCTAACTGCTTTTTTCCTTGCAACAAAAAGTATAGCTGTTCTTCACAATCCCTCCATAATCCATAACGGTTTATTTCATACTAGATACGACAAGCGGCGTAGCATACGCCGCTGACTTGCTCATAGATAGTGCAAACAAAGGGGAAAAGCGAAAACGTAAACAAACAGCAGCACAAAGAAATGAGAACAACGCATCCCCCCTGCAACACACTTGCTTGCCAACCATAACTGATTGGTCAACCCTAGCGAGGATCATCCGCCATGCTTATTTGCTCGCGTCTTGTGCTTGTCCTAATTTCTGGTATATTTTATAGAGAGATATATTTTTTGCAGGCTCATTGGACTTAGGAGGACAAAAAGAGGGGAGGGGGGTTGCAGGGATCACAAATATATAAAATAAAAATTTTATAAACATATTTCTAACATCCCAGGGTCAAATTGTAATAAACGAACCGGAAAGGGGGAGGGGGTAAAAATCGACCTACGGAGTTTTTGAGTTAGGAAAAAGGACGCAATAGGCGCAGAATTTGTTTGTTTTTTTTCTTTCTTTTGGCAAACAATCAATCAAGTAAGGCATCAAGCAAACTCCAAGAGTTAAAATAAAGGATTTTTAAAAACCTAAGGATCCCTAAAATTGTGCAAGTGTATGTGCAAGAGATAGGGGGCGGGGGAATCTCGATAGTGGGGGAACGAAAGGTGGGGAGGGGGCGAGAAATAGAAATAGTTTGCGAAAGACCTGCGTCTGCGACCTTCATTTTAAACAAAACTTAACTTTATAACTGCGTATATTGATATTGGTAAACTGACAATGTAATGGTAAACAATCATAGAGAACATGGTCCGCTGTGAAAAGTCTATCCACACATACTGAATGAAGGCCTAGTTTTATTTTAACTGTGACGCTGACAAAAAAAAATCAGGAGCTATTGGCTAGAGGATACGCCTCATCATAAGCATGTAACATTTTATTTTAATAAGATGAAATTAACTTGATGTATCGACAAAGTAATCTTTAAACTTGAACATTACAAATCCAACGTATAAAAAGAATGAGAAAATATTGCGAAGGTAGAGAAACGACTGCATGTTGATATTAAGGAATCGCATCAAGAGTGGAAAATATGTTACGCAGGTATTTTCAAAAGATTCCAAAAGCAGATCACAGCAACAATCGAAATGCTATGCAGTGGAACATAAAGAACCTCAAGAAAATACAATTGCGAGTACACACAGTCCCCATGGAAACAACCAGAATGATGGGAAATAATTAAGAAGAAATTTTGTCCCCAATGTATTAACTACCCCGCCGCCACATTCTTAAAGGAAATGGCTGAAAACAACCCGGATCACTTGTGTTTGGAAGATTTCTTTCATTCATTCATTTATAGAGGGAATGGGGAATTAGAAACTACTAAAAGGCGAAAACATGTTTACAAAGAATACAAAGAAATTATTTATCATATTGCTTTAAAAAGCAACTAAACATTTTATATCTTTATTCAGGTCCATACATTTTTTAAAAACAATATATATATTCATATAATTGTTTCAATTTTTTTTTATTTTCACCAAAGAAAAAGTATTTAATAAATTGATAATTAATTTAAAATACTAGAAACTTTGTTGTAAATAATATATATAAAACTGGCATTTAATTTTAAAAAATTCAGCCACTCTTTCGCCAAGCAATTTCTCTTATATTCAATCTATGTATAATATAAAATGCGATATATTTAGAATTTGTTAAGATAGGTACATAATAAACTTAATAATATTTTATTAAACCTAGTTATAAAACATAAATGTTGCTGTTTGCCATAAACAATTGTACACAAAAAAATTATATATACATATTTTTAAGTTGTCTTTAAAAAATAAGAGACTCTGTCAATCAAATTGATCTACATTATTTGTATATTGAACTTCTTGTGTCACTGTTACATTTATTGGGTATCTAAGGACTGAACACATATTATGATTTAATGGGGGATATATAAGGGATATAAACCAAAGAGTGGGGAGTAACAAAGACCTCCCAAACAGATATCCAGTGATTCATGACAGCATCCAATAACCAAGATAGCATCATGAGATTCAAGTCAGGTAACAGAAAGAGATTTTAATAAAATTATGGCGCAGATTAAGAGGTTGAAATGGACGACACCATAGTCAGAGTGATTTTTTGAATAATAGACTCTTCAAAAGAAACTCTAGGAACAGCACATGCTATGTGAATGAAGAGTTTAAAATTTTAAGATGACAAGAGACCAGAATATTTATAACATGTTACCGACCAGCAAAATCTAGCCCTTTAGTGTTCTCCTGTAAAATGAAATTTATCTTAAAAATTTAAGTGTAAATTTTTCTGTCCAATTTTAAAAAAATATTTTTACAGTTTCAGCAGTTAAAATATATAAGGATCAGGGATAGGTCAACAAGAAGGAGTGTAGAGGCATAGAATGTACAAAGTTTGATTCTAAGGCTTTGTATTCATCACATAAAATCATTGGACGGAGAAATAGTAAAAAGAGAAGAAAACAGTGCACAACACTTAAAGGCTTAGAATGAACATAATCAGGATTACTTGAGAGTCCCATTGTTATAATAGTTTTATGATATATTTTAGAATTTTCTACATTGAGGTAGAAATACTTTCAGATGATTGAATATGCCAACAAATTTCTTTGTGCAGTTATCAAGTTTTATAAAGTCTCAGTATATTTCTAGTAATTATGAAATATTAATTACGGTGTGATGTGATATTTAAATCCCAGAACCAGAAAGAACACTTAAATTTTATCATAAATTTTATTATTATTAATTAATTATTGTTTTTATAATCAAAATAACCAGTTGACATCCAGTTAAGGAATTAGATAAATTTTTAATAATCTGCTGTACATTTTTTCTATTATTTATTAGTAGTACCCACAAAAATTACTTTTCATACCAGCATCACAACATTTAGTTCCTAATATATATATAAATATAAATACAAATTAATTTTTTTTTAAATTGTGGAAACCACTTTTTTAAATTAATTTGTTTACGGCATAAATTAAGCCATTTAAATTATTATATTTGAATGTTACTGATCCAGCAGTAACACATACAATAATGATTAAAATAGTCAAAAAATTAAGTGCATTAAAAAGATAAAATTCAAAACATACTTTCTTTACAAATTTCCAAATAATTTGTCAATACAATCCAAATAAATAAGTTTCATGTATTAGTTTTAGGAATTATGTTAATTTGAGTAGACATGATGATTGATCAGAATATATGATAAAAAAATTTTCTGGATAGTTGTTAAATATGTAAAACTATAATTAACATTTGCTGCTATGTACTGACAACAATTTTAGATAACTTGTATGTTTAAAAAAAAAATTAACACAAACTAAAATGTAACTATTCATGCACCAACTGAAGAATAAAAAGCATGCAACAGGAATGACAATTAATAAATAACACAATAGAAGCTACAGTTGAACCAATCAGCAGTAAGCAACCCTTGACCAGTCAAGAGCAGTAAAATTTGCTCTTAAGAAATCAAACAAAATATATATAAAAAAAAGAGGTGGGAAAAAAGCTGGACCTGATCTTAAATTGATCAGTCAGCCCAAATAATTTGTTTCACTTTGACATTTCAGGATGTTGTAAACATGAAATAATGAAAGCACATTTTTCTCATTTCAAATTCGAATAGTTACATAGTTGATATTTCTCTTGAACTAGTTGGGGTTGTTACCCAGAATTAAGATATTGTATTAATTTTGTTTAAATAATTTTACATTTTAAATTTGGTATTTTATCAGGGAGAGCTCTTTCTTTCTTAACTTATCAAACAGAGACTTAAAATTCATCTGCTTGTTAAAATATATATAAAGAAGCTTATTTCAATTTTAGGTAACTGCTATTTCTTTTCCATCTTTAAGTGAGAAGACTTTTCTAGTTGATGTTCATATTCCTGCTTCAATTTTGACCTCAATTGTTCAATAGCCCTGAGATGTTGTAGACTGATCTGCTCCTCTTGACTATAAAATCCTGAATCCAGAACTAAAGGAACGTTATCCCTTGAATTTTTGTCTGTGTGTAAATGACGTATTAAGTCATTTTTGTAAACTGGTTGCCTTGTGGGAGAAGAGACCTGTTCTGTTGTTTCAGACTTAATCAAAACTTTTCCCCTCAGTTCTTGCATAAGTCTTGTTTTCTCCTCCATCAGTGCGATTTCACGGTCATGAAGATGAAGCTCAATCTCTGAAATCTGCTCCTCCATAAGCCGCTTCTGCTTCATGAGCTGCATCTCTGTAAAGTCTTTGAGCAGACACAGCTGCTCAAGATGACGTCTCTCTGCCTCACAGTGCTGAAGCTCAATCTGCCGTTGGGATAGCATCTTGTACAAGTGATCCAGCTCTTCTATTTTCTCCAGCAAATCTTCCTGAGCTTTTTTCAGAGAGTCAGCCATGAGGGCTCCATGTAAACTTTCGGATACATATGCTTCTTTTCCAGACTCTTTATCTTTGATCAGCTGCAGCAGGTCAACCCGCTGTTTCTGAAGTGACAACAGCTGACTGTTGAAAGACTTTTGCCACTCGATTGTCGTTTGCTCTTGCTGCTGTAACTTGTACTTGAGATGTAGGTTGACAGCGTCCTGCTCTCTCAACCTGGATCTTAATGAGGTATTTTCATCTTCTAGCATGCGAATCTGCTCCAAACAAATGGCCAGCTTCTGCTTCATAATCTCAGCTTCATCTGCTTGCTTGACAAGCCACTGCTCTCTGTCAACATCAGCATGAATCAGTGAATGGGATCTGCTGAGAGGAGCTGAAGCTGACATGCACATGACTAAATCTTTCTCAACCTTATCTTTCAACAATGCCTCTTGGAGCAATGTGTTCTCTTTAGAATACAAGTCTTTTGTTTCCTTGAGATCTTTCCTCAGCTGGCTCAATTCTTCTGCCAATTTCTGGTCCTGAAGACCTAACAGTGTTTGGTCCCCAGACCGTTCAAGCTCGTTAAGTTCCATATTTTCCAAACTGCTTTTGTGGGATAAATTAGAATTAGAATCATTGCCTAAGTTCCCTTGAGGAGTAGTAGCGGATGCAGGAGAGTTACCCACTAGTTCATTTTCAGCCAGGCTTAAGTTTTCATCATCAGATTGGTTAGTTAAATCAAGCTTTGCCACTGGTCTGCTAACTTCTGTATTATGATCCCATGTTTCAGGTGACTTATTAGGTAATTCTCTAATTTCAAGACCCTTTTTGAGGAAATTTGATTCTAATTCTTGGAATTCTACAAAATAACTCTTTTCATGCTGACTAAAATCCCCCTCAATCCCTGCCTGTTTCCCCATGGCAACCTTTTCATTAAAGAAATAATTTTTTCTCAGTTTCTCTTCCAAATATTGCTTATCAGATTCTAACGCCACAACTTTTGCTAATAAATTTAAGTATGACGCATCTTTTGATCCAAGTTGGCTAGACGCTACAGAGGACGAATCTCTAGCTGAAATGCTTTCATTATTTAATGTTTCCCCACCATCCATTGACCCTATCTGACCCACCAAGTGTATTAAATCATCATCCAAAACCACATCGTGACCTTCACCTTGTTGTCTAACCACCCACTGGCACAACTTGTAGAACCTGTGTCTCACCTCTTGGCAGTCCTGGCGCGCACATCGGCCATCAAACACCTCCCAGATGCTGCGCGGCTCCTGCTCGAAGGCCCCAGCTTCAGTGCTCGTGAGCTCCCATTCCAGCGGTAGATCCTGGCTGGACTGGTGAGAGATCTCTTCGAATTCCTCCAGGAATCCCTCTCTGGCTGAACTGCTTTCACTTATCTCACTTCTAGAGCCATCAGCTTCATCTGTCAGTTGCCCTGGGTTTTCATAGGATGCTTTTTCTTCAGGATCCACTGTTGGTGATGTAGCCACCAAAGTTGGAGTTGGGGTGGAGGATTGGAAAATGCCAGTGTCCCTAGGGGTTAGCATTGACTGTAGCTCATGATGAAGACGATTGTGTAGCCCACGTGTCTGGGAGATTTCAATCTGTCTTAGAAGCACATCTCTCACCTCAGCAAGCTCCTGAAATTTAACACAGTAAAACTGAGATCTCTTTTAAAAAAATATTTTTTCATGTATTGGATCAACAAGTTAATTTAAGTCTAAAATATGCCAAAATTGAAATAATCACCCAATCATCTAAAAAAGAAACAAATTGCGCGGGAGTTAAAAATGCAGAGGGGGAGGGGGAACTGAAAAGAGATGCAATTGAAATGAAGGAGTTAAAAATTTAATATATCATTACCACTTTCATCCCAATTGTTGTTCATTAGAATTAGAATGATGGTAGGATTATTTTTATAACTATCGTATTTAAAACAAAACAGTACTGTTTAGTTATATATACATAAAATTATCTGATACATTTCTTTAAGCTCCTTACAGTTACAATTAAAAGAGTAGAGTTTAAATCTTTAAATCTATAAATTTAGTAATTAGTTTGTTTCTTTTCTAAGGATCAGCTCAAATTTTTTTCATATTCGGTAGTGATAGGTTTTAAAATTTGTACGCCACTTAAAAAAAACAGTGAGAATATTTGTCATGATAAAACAACACCTCAGCTAACCTGGTTTTCTTTATGCAGCTGCTCCACCACCTCATCAAGCTCTTCATTCCTCTCAGCAATATCAGGCATAATGACCCCACCACTAGCCAGGACTTCGCCTTCAGAGTTGTGGTTGACAGCATTGTCATGGTGCTGGTACCGGATGTCCTTAGAATTCCTCCTTTCCATCTCCTTCTTGACTTTACGCAAGGCTTTGGTGAACTTACGCTCCCACTCGTACCTGACCGCCTGGACTCTCTGAGCAAAGTGCTGCTCCGTTTCCTTTTTGTGCTGCTCGATCTGGATTTCAAACTTGTGGGTCAAGTCCACCTCCTGTCTTCTCATCTTCATGACGTACTCTTCCTCCAGATCTTCCTTCATTTGGTTGATCTTACTCTCAGTGGCTTCATCTATAGATTTGTCTTCATTGTCATGTGGCACTGACTGGCCCTGATTTAACTTCCCTCCTGGTTTAGTGTTGTCCTGCTGGCTATCATCGCCGGAGTTGAAGTCAAAGCTTTGTTGGTGGACTTGCAGGTGTGAAGGTGACATTCCGACGGTAAGCTCTGCAGGCCATATCATCCTCTGACCCTGTTCTTCAGATGTATCCATCAGGAACAGATCTGAGATCTCGGGCTGAAAGCCTTCATGAATTTCTTCCTCGCGAATAGGGTGCATGTTCAACTGACTGGGACTGTCTAAAACTCTTTCATGCTCCATTTCTGGCTGGAATCTATCATTTTCCTCTTCAACAAAGTCTGGTTCTTGGTTGCCGTAAGCTGTGGCCAGCGGTTTTTTAGAAGGCGATTTGTATTTCTCCTGGCTTTCCGCCACAAAGCCTTCCAGCACAGGATCTTCTGTGGTGGGAGAAAAACATTCATCCCCAACATTTTGAGTAGCCTCAAACTCTGTAGAAGTGTGAGAATAAGGGGGACATATAGCCTCGACGCCTGAGCTCAAGCGCAGAGTTCTCTCTGGTGCTTTCTGTGTCAACAGCCTCCTTTTGAGAGAGCTGTTTTCTTCTGATAAACTTGCTATTTGGCTTTGCAGATCCGCGACATTTGATTTCTCTTCACTTTGCTCTTGTCTTATAACCACCTCCTGCTCCATGTACATTTCAAATGATTGTGATTTTAGTTCCAGCTCTTTGTTTTTCTGCAGCAGATCTGTGACTTCGGCATCTTTCTTCTTTATTATATCCTCAAGAGCTTGAGCATGTCTCTTTGATTGTTCTGATAGTGATTGCTTCAAAGATGAGATCTCTTCAGACATTTCAACATGTAATTCTCGCTGTTTCTCAGCAGAATCTTGCAAAAAGGTTCTCAATTCCTCTTCTCTCAATGCCACCTGCTCTCTTAGTTGAGCCACTTCCTCCTCTAAAGCCATATTCTTGATTTCAAGATCCCTTCTTGTTGCTTCTAGATTTTCTATTCTCAAATCTGTCCTGTGCCTCTCCTCAGAATAGTCACCCTCTACACTGAAAGACTTTCTCAGCCTTTCAAGCTCACTGGTAGCAATACAACACTTATCTTCCAGCTCGTACAGGCGTGATTCACAGGTTTTTTCCAAATTCTTCAACTCCAACTCGTGGTCCCGTTTCATTTCCTCCAGGTGCCTTTTGAGCCTGGAGATTTCAGTTTCATACATTCTCCTCTTTTCCTCATTGTCTGCAACCTGAAATTCCAGAGTCTGTTCAAAATTGATCCGCTCCTTGTTGAACTTGGCTGTCTGCTCACTGAGCTGTCTTTTCAGCTCTGAGACATTTCTTTCCAATGCCAAGCAGTTGTCCTCCAGCTCTGTGGTTTGAATTTCATGCAGTCTTTTAAGGCCAGCAAACTCACACTCGTGATTGTTTTTTACCCTGGACAGTTGGTCTTTTAGTTTGGATAGCTCAGAGTTGGCAGTGTGGAGACTGCTTTCCAGATCAGAGACCTGATTCTCATACAGTTCTGTGCTGGAAGAGTATTTGGCTTTTGTGTCGGCCAACTCCTTGAGTGTTTGCTCACAGAGCTTCTCACTCTGCAGCAGCTTCTCTTCCAGCTGTGTCATCTGGTGATCAAATATCTCCTTCAGCTGATCTTTGTCGTGGTGGACATTTTTAGCCTGCTCAGCCAGTTGGGATCTGACTGTTTGGATCTCCATCTCCTGAACATCGAGCCTCTGCTGCATGTCCTCCATGCAGGAATCAAAGTTGGCTTTCAGAAGCTCCCTTTCCTCTTGGCTTTTTTCCAGTGCAGTTGTGAGGGACTCTACTGACTGCCTCAGTTGGCTATTCTCTGCACCCTTCTGTTCTATATCTGTCTTAAGGTCATTCATTTCTTTAATACAGCTGTCTGCTCCAGTTTTCAGCTCTGCCAAAATTTTCTCCTTTGCTTCCAAAGCCCGAGAGAGCTCTGTAATTTGTTCACTCAGGTTATTGCACTCAATCAAGTACTGGGATGCTGTCAGTCTCTCGGATTCTGTTTCTGACTCTAACTTTGACAGTTGCTGTTTAAGGAGACGCCGGTCCTCTAACAGAGTCTGGCATTTAGCTGTTAAGTTGTCATTTTCTTCTTTTACTGAACTGCACAAATTAGTCACTTCAGCCAACTGTAATCTTTCATGCTCCAAATCTGATAAGACTTGTGAAATTTGTTGGGAGTGATGATCAAGCTGTAATGATTGCTCAAGGAGGAGGCCATCCTTCTGTTCACACTCCTCATTTATGACCATTAGCTGACTAAGGACCAAGCAATAATTTTTCTCCAAGTCTACACTACAAATCCAAGATTCCTTTTTTTCATCCTTACCTAAAACATCTGTTACTTCCATAACAGGAGTGTCTACCATATCTACTTGCTCAGAACTTGTAGATGTTTGAGCACTGGATATGGGTAGAGCTTCATCAAACTGTTGAACAGATCTAGTGGATTCTTTTCCTAAGTTTGAGAGATTCGCAATCTTTGCTGCTTGCTCTACAAGTTGCAGCTCCTGACAGAGCATCACAGATTCTTTCTCCTCTATCCTCTCCAAGGTGTATGAAATCCATGACTCTAATCCAACATTGTTTTTCTTGGAACTTGTCAAATCCTGCAACAATCTTGCAGAGTTTGCTTTTTCTTGATCCAGGCACTCCAACAACTCAGATATCTTCAAATCTCTCTCTGTGATATACTGCTTCATGTCCTCCAAGCTTTGTAGTAGACTGTCTCTGTCTGGGTTCATACTGATATCTTTGATATCACCTTCATTGCTTTTATCTGTGAAGATAACTTTAGCATGAGATTCATGAGCATTTGATAGATTGACTGTCTGCATGATCTCCTGACCCTCCACAAATACACCCAAATGGGCAATGTCTCTGGCATGACTGACCTCATGCTGTTCTTTTTCAAGGCTCTCAAGCTGCTGGGTCAGCTCAACCAGTCGCATTTCTGATAAATTTTTATCTTGAAGAACTTGCCCCAGCTCAAATTCCTTTTCTCTGAGCTGAGCATGTAATTTGAGGACCTCTACAGAGAGTGTTTCAGATTTAGTGGTCAAATCTATTACCACACTCTCGCTGTCTGTAAGCCTGGATGTTAGCAGGCTAATTTCTGATTCCAGGCTTAAGGCATTATGCTTCAAGGTGTCCATTTCCCTCTCCTTAATATTGAGTTGGCCCAAATAGCGGTCACGGTCTAATTCTTTATTGGCAATGATAATCTTAACAGCAGAGAGTTCTGCTTCGGTCTCAGAAATTCTGTTGCTCATGCCAGTCAGTTCTATGTCCTTGTTTCTTAGAGAGACTGTCAACTCATCAATTTCCTGATATTTCGATGAGACCTCAGCCAGTAAAGTGCTGACTTCTTTTTCCTTCTCTCCAAGGAGATTGTCAAGAATTGAGACTTCATTTACCATCACCTGCTTTCTGATCTCTGACACCTCTGTTTCCTTTCCGGCTAGCTGTCCATTCAAATCAACTATACAGCCCTCTTGTTCTGTTAACTTTATCTGCATCTGATCAATGAGTGCCTCCTTTTCTCTGATAACTTGATCAATTTTCTTAATATCGAAATCTTTTTCTACTAAAATTAGGTTCTGTTTATAAATTTCTGCCTCTTTTTGAGTAATTTCTGAGCTTAGTTTACTGATTTCAGATTCCTTCTTAGACAAATTTTCATTTACTTTAGCAAGGCTTTCCTCTTTTTGTCTAAGTTGTGAACTCAAATCATTTACTTCAATATCCCTAGCAGACAGTTTAGCATTTATTTTAACCAAGTCTAGCAACTTTACTGATAACTCTTCATTTATTGCAGAAACCTCATTTGACAGTCTTGTTCTGATGTCTTCAATGTCTTTTTCCTTCTCTGAAAGTTTTCTGCTCAGCTCCTTTGTTTCTGACTCTTGAGCCAAAAACTTTTGCATCAAGGCATTGATACCTGCTTCTCTTTCATGCAACGTTTCACTCATTTCCCTTATGCCTGCCCCCATTTCAGACAGCTGTAACATTTTAATTTCAATGTCTGCTTCTTTTTCCAGAAGCATTTCCCTCAACTTGTCTCTTTCATTTACAACAGCGCTTTGTTGTTTTTCCAATTCATGGGAGTTTCTGGAAACATTGGCCAATTCTGTATCTTTCTCAGTCAACAGCTTTTGCATATTAGCAGCTTGATCCTCTTTTTCTGATACAACTTGATTCAGATTTGTGATTTCTTCACCTTTGTTCATTAACTGACCCCTCAAATTGACCAGAAGCTCCTCTTTGTCTGAACAACTTTGCTGGGTGCTGGCAAGTTCTTGCTCCTTTTCAATAAACTTTAATCTCAAATCTGCAAGTTCTTCAGATTTTTCAGAACAAATTTTGTGCATGTTAACCAATTCTGACTCTTTTCCTAATAAGGCCCTGCTCAGATTATCAATTTCCTCTTCTATTTCAGTCATTTTTAAAGATTTATCATCTGACTTGCGGCTGGAATCAGCAAGGTCTTTTTCTATCTTGTCAACATCATGTAACAATATTGAATTTTCTTCATCTTTTTCAGATAGCTTCCTTTTCATTTCAACAATTTCACTCTCTTTCTCACTAAGGTTGTTATTTATGTTTTGTATAACTTCATCCTTTACTGTTAAACTTCTGTTAAGCTCTGCTACAAGTTCAACATGTTCAGAGACACTTCTCTGCAGTGAAACCAGCTCAATCTGCATGTCACTTATCTGTTTGCTGAAAACTTGCTCTTTGTATTGGGCATTCTGGAGAAGTTCATAAATCTCCTGGTCTTTCTCAGTTAACTTCTTATTTAAGTTAATATATTGAACATCTTTTTCCTGGACATTCTGAAGTAGTCCAGAAATCTCTAGGTCTTTTTCACTTAACCTTGAGTTTAATTCACCAAGCTGAATGTCCCTGTCTTGGACATTCTGAAGTAGTCCAGAAATCTCTAGGTCTTTTTCACTTAACCTTGTGTTTAATTCACTAACCTGAATGTCCCTGTCTTGGACATTCTGAAGTAGTCCAGAAATCTCTAGGTCTTTTTCACTTAACCTTGAGTTTAATTCACCAAGCTGTATGTCCCTGTCTTGGACATTCTGAAGTAGTCCAGAAATCTCTAGGTCTTTTTCACTTAACCTTGAGTTTAATTCACCAAGCTGAATGTCCCTGTCTTGGACATTCTGAAGTAGTCCAGAAATCTCTAGGTCTTTTTCACTTAACTTTGAGTTTAATTCACCAAGCTGAATGTTATTGTCTCTAATATTCTGAAGAAGTTCAGAAATATTTTGGTCTTTCTCAGTTAGCTTTCTATTTATATCAGTATTGTGACTGTCTTTATCTTGGATAATTTCTTGCAACTCATTGACCAACTTGTCTTTCTCTGCTAGCACTTTGTTCAAGTCATTAATCTGGATGTCTTTGTCATGAACATTCTGAACAAGTTCAGAAGCCTCCTTGTTTTCCTCAGTTAACTTTCGAGTTATATCAGTAAGTGCCATGTCTTTTTCTTGGACATTCTGAAGTAATTTAGTAATTTCTTGATCTTTTTCTATCACCTTCCTACTTAATTCATCCCCAGCATTGCATTTGTCTTGAAAATTCTGGAGCAGTTTAGAAATCTCTTGGTCTTTTTCACTTAAACTTCTGTTTAATTCCAAGAGCTGAAGATCTTTGCTTTGAAGAATTTGAAGGTGTTCATCTTTAACAGTAAGACACCTTGTTTCAAATTCTGTCTCCTTTTCTTTCAACAGTTGCTGTAAATCAGACAGATATGTTTCCTGTTTGGCAGTGAGTTGAGCCATTTTGAAAATGTCATCTTCCTTTTCATTTAGCCTTTTCATCAATTCATTCACCTCCTCTTGACTCTTTGCCATAGTTTCCAGTGTTTGTGAAATCTCTGCCTCCTTTTCTTCAAGCTTCATTCTCAGCTGTGCAGCCTGATCATCTCTCTCAGCTCCTGCCTTGTAAATGTTTGCCAATTCATTGTCCTTATCTGTCAACTTTTGGTGTAGTGTTGTGATCTCCTCAACTTTGTGAGTCAGCATTTCTTGCAGCGCTGAAACTTCCTTGTCCTTCTCAGAAATCTCTTTACTCAATTTTCTCAGCGCTGCTTCTTTTTCAGACAAAATTTGGTGCATACTCGTGATCTCCTCAAATGCAAGTGTTAGTCTTTTATCGTGATCTGAGATCTTCTCTTTGGTATCTGTTGCTTCCCTGTCAAGATCATAAATAATGATAACTTTTTCTGAGATTGTTTGGTTTAAATTGATTATCTCCACATCTCTCTCATTTAAATTCTTGAGTAGACCAGCCATCTCTTCTTCCTTCATAGTGAAATTCTGCTGCACATTAGAGAGCTCAGAACTTTTTAGGGTTAAATGTGTGTGCAGTTCAATGATTTCTTCCTCCTTTTGGGTTAAACTTTGGGTTAATATATTAACTTTACTCAGTTCCTGGCTTAAGTTTTGCTGCATTTCACCAACTTCCTTATCTTTTACTTTTAAGGAATTGGTCAAGTCTTCAATAGTTGCCTCCCCTTGGCTTAAAATTATCCGAAGCTCAACTATTTCTTCATCTTTCACTTTTAAGTTTTTGTTTAATTCAATAATAGTGGCTTCACAGAGCCGTAACTTTTCCTGCAGTTCTTTAATTATATCTTTTTCAGAAGTATTCACCAACAAATCAGAGATTTCTCCTTCTCTTTTATTCAAATGTTTATGTAACTGGGTTATTTCATCTTCTTTTTTAAGGAGCACTTGTTGATTTTCAACAATAATTTCCTCCTTCTCTGTCAGTAGCTTTTTCAGGTTCAAAATTGCCTCATCTTTTTCAGCAACAGTCTTGTGCACATTAGTCCTTTCTTCACATGCACCAGTTAACTCTCTGCTCATAACAGAGAGTGCCTCATCTTTCTCTCTTGATATCCCCACCCAACTGGTCAACTCTACTTCCTTTTCAGACAACCTATTTTGCAAGTCCCTTACTATATTTTCTCTCTCTTCAACAGAATTGTGTAATCTTTTAACCTCTTCCTCATTTAACACAAGTTGTTTACTCATGTTATTAAGAGTTACTTCCCTTTCCTTTGAGGCCTGCAAAATACCTGCAATCTCCGCATCCTTTTCTGTTAACCTCAGACTTAAATCAGCAAGTTTGTCTTCATTCTCCACAATAATTCTGGACAGGTTCTCAAATTCTACATCTTTTTTCGACAATCTCTCCCTTATATCGGTCACTTCAGCAAGTTTTTCTAAAACAGCTGTGGTTTCTGCATTTTTTTCATTTAACTCCCTTTTTAATTTGTCTAAAAGCTCATCTTTCTCAGCTACAGCCTTATTAAGATCTGATGTGATGTGGTTTGTATTGCTTAGGTTTTTATCTCTGTCTGCCAGTCTGTCATCTTTCTCTCTGACTACTTCGAGCAAGCTAGAAATTTTGTTATCCATCTCAATGACATTACTTTTCAGGCTTGATATTTCTTCATCTTTATCTAAGACAATCTTCAGTAAGTTGGCTATTTCATCCTCCTTTTCGGCTAAAAGACAGTCCATTTTGGCAATTTTTTCTTCCTTCTGTGCTAAGACCTTTTTTGATGCTTTTAATTTCAGCGTCTGTGCAGAGTGTTTCTTTTTCAAGTTCACAGACTCAACTTCACTTTCATCTAGTTTAGTCTTGTGTTCTTTCCCTTCTCCTTCGAGCTCAGTTAGTTTACTTTGAACACTGGACAGTGTTGCCTCTAGTTCACTTAATGTCCCTCTGAGTCCCTCTAATTCCTTCTCCTTAAGTGACAACTCATTTCTTAGCATGCTAACGAGGGTATTACTGCCTACAAGGCTGTGATTTAACTCACCTATAACTGTTTGATTTCTTGAATCAAGGCTTTTAAGATTATTAATTTCTTCTTCTTTTTTAATTATCCTTTCTACGGCATCCCTATACTGAGATTCAGTGCATCCCAGAGTTCTCGTGGGGTCCAAATCATTTAAGTCTGAGTTACTTCTCTGAAACATGTCTTGTTCTCTCAAAGCACTTTGCATTTCCAAATCCCTTGTGGACAGAAATCTCCTGAGGTCACACAGCTCAGTTTCAACAGCAACAAATTTTGCCTGACTTTCATTAAGTTGAGATTCTTTCACAGAAATGTTGCTCTTCAAATCATCTATTTCCACTGTAGTGTTGAGGATGATTTCTTTCAGCCTATTCAGTTCTAAATCTCTTTTGGCTATTTGAGCCTCTAATACAGAAAGTTTACTTTTCAATGAATCCCTTTCAGTCATCACACTGAATATTTCATTTTCCAAGTTGGAAATTTGTAAACAGTCACTTTCTTGCATGGATTTCAGAGAATCAATTACAGAACGCAGTGAGTCCCCCTCCTCTTGGTGTGCTCTGTATAAGGAAGAACTTATTCTCTTTTGCTCATCTAAATTCTCCTGGAGATTCTGTATATCAATTTCCTTTTCCTGCACGATGAGCTGAAGTTTTTGCCACTGAGATATTGTGGCTTCTAGCTGAGACTGAAGCTCAAGCTGAGCTGCCTCTTTCTCTTCCAGCTGAAGACTTGCCAATCTCAAGTCTATCACAGCCGGATCCTGGTGGCTTCTTTTTGGATCCAGTTGGCCCTCTACAAGATCATCAGAAATGGCCTTGGTGACCAACTGAGCCATGGCAGTCTCAAGAGATTCTTTAGTTACCGCCAGCTCTGAGTTGGCTGAATTCAGGGACATTTGAAGAGTCTGAACTTGCAACGACAGGCGGCCAATATCTTCCTTGAATTGGCTCACCTCACTCAGGTGTCCAAAATCTACCTCGACAAGCTGCTGCGGTGACATTAGGTCAGATGGGGGAATCTGGATGTCACTTGCCTGTACTCCACAGGTGAGTGATTTGCTTCCCAAAAGAAACGTTCCATGTTCCGTTCCACAGTTCTCAGGCCCCTCTCCTAATGAAACAGTCTGCCACACAGCACCCCTGTCTTCCACAAGGGAAGACTCTGTGGAGCTTCTCTCTAGTGACTGCTGTTTTAATTTCAGCTCAAGGGTTTGTACGGTAGCAAATAACAGCTCTCTTTCTGTATACAGTTCTTCTAGTTTTACTTGAATTTGCTCAATGTAAATGTCTTTCTCTGACAAATCAACACCAGGAGATGGGAGCATTTCATTTTGCGGATTACATGAATCCACTTTGTAGCCGTGATATTCTGATCCCTTTACCATAAGTTCTTCAGATGAATCTTGAATTACTCCTGCCGTTAAATTATTTTTCTCATCAACATTTTCTTTGACATTATTTGTATTTTTGTGTTCATTATCCAGACGGATATGCATGTCAACTTCTGAAAAGCTAGCATTAAAATTTAAATTTGCCTGCAAGCCAGACAGATCTTGCTCCTTGACAACCAAATTACTATGGTCACTATCAAAATAGTTGTCCCCATTGAGGTCCTTGCAACTGTACAAAGCAGTCTGAAGTTTAGAAATCTCCATTTGAAGTTCATCTACTGTATTTCTCAATGTGTTTCGTTCATCTGTGGTTGTTATGTTCAACTCAGAAAGTCTGTGTTCCAAGTGGGAACACTTGCTTACTTCATTTGAATAATTGGCATTGATGACTTCAAACTGCTGCTTCAAAACTGAAAGCTCATCCTCTGCCTTGGTTAAGGAATTCAACTTTTCCTGGAGATCGGAATTCAATGCTTTTAAATGCTCTACCTGTAGAAGACAATCTGAATGCTGTTTCATGACAGTCTCATAATTGATTTCCAGCAAATGATATGATGAAAGGCATTCAGAGTGATCCTGGTTCCTTTCCTTTAAAGTGGCTATTTCCTTAGCATCTAACTCGTGAGAAGTTCTAAGCTCATTCAATTGTTGCTCCAGTTCTTGCAGTCTTGAATCAGCTGATGACTCCTTCTCATCAAGGGCAGATTGGAGATGCGAGCACTTTTCCTGAAGTTGATGCATTTCAAGCTTCCAAACATCTTGAGCCTTCGTCAAAGAAGACAGTTCTTCAGAGCCTGCACTGAGGGATGCAAGCAGCTCCTGCTCTCTACTAAACCATTCCTCTTTTAAAAGGCTCAACTCTGCTTCTTTGGCGTCAAGCTGTTTCTTATATACAAGTAGCTGCCCAGCCTGCTGTCCAAAAAGCTGCTGGATGTGACTGATTTGTTCATCTTTGAGTGTGTTGGCATCAAGGACACTGCTGTTGGCCTGCAACGATTGTGTCATGGATTTTATTTCTTTGTCTTTGTGTGTGATGATAGCCTGAAGTTGTAGTATCTGAAACTTTGCTGCCTGTAATGATATCATGGAGGATTCACGCAGGATCAGCTGCTCCTGAAGATCCTGGTCAGCCTGAACAAGAGAGAAATTGGTCAGTTAGTGAGTGGGGTTTAAATACAACTACGTATGTATTTTAAAAATCATGCTGATAAAATCAATTCAAAATATATATTTTTTAAGTCTCTTGATTGTTTAACTAGTAACTATGGTCATTTATCAATTCAAATACATATGTATTCAAAATAAACCATCCTATTAATTACATTTCTAGTAAACATAGACTAAAAGATGTTATATAGATAATTCCACTTCTTGCAGCCAGTAGAAAAACAGAAAATTTGGAGATTTATATGCACGGTATCTACTATCAATGAAGTAATTAAATAACCTGTTATTTTTTTCAAACTTTGAAAGCCAAAATAAACCACAACATAATTAATTATCTGTTGGGGCTTGCATCTAAAATCTAACAATTCTTTATCTTTAGATTAAAATTTGGCTTTTAAAGTTTTTAATATTGTTATTTCCGTTAGAACAAACAATATTTTTATGAACCCTAAGCTTGAGCGTTTATATGAGATATGGAGATGAGCTTTTTGAATAATATGAAAAACCAGTTAAAAATATATATTTTAAAAAAACTAAATGAAAATGATTAGATGTAAAAGCATAAGGTGGAATTTCAATGTTTTCACGCTGTTAAGGCTTAATTAGTCATTTCTCAAATTTGTTTATGCATCATGGCAATTACAATATTTGATATCTCCACACTAAATCTCCTAAACCACAGTTATCAAGTTCTTAAGATGCAATTTTCTTTTATTATTTTGCAACATTCTGCTTTCATTATCTAATTTGTACATTTCCTACTTTATGAGTTCCTTTCTTTTTTTTTGCAAAAAGAATGTTTTTAGTATTAAAAGAAGCAAATCATATTCTATGTTTTGACAATTTTTAGGAGATTATAATTCGAATTTTAAAGGTAAAATGTGTTTTTGCTTCAAAAGTCCATGGAATGTACTTATCTAAAAAAATCAAACAGGTGTGGATTATTTGAAAAATATTTTTTCCACAACTTGTGTTCAAAAATATTTATGCATAGCTCATACATTTAATACAAAGTTCATATTTGATTTCATAATTTTATGGGCAGGAATTAATATTTATGATGAATGATAATTTTTTGCTCTAATCCATAAGTCCTATCAAGAAGGCCTGAAAAAGTTAACTGAGCTCCGCTGGTAAGATTTTAAAAGTTATCAAGTATGTAGCTAATACAGAATCAAATTGATTAATTGAATTGGAACGTTTAAAAATACCTTTGCAAAATCACATCCTGGTTCTTTTATTTGACTTTCAAAATAACATCAAGAGCAGCAACTCTGATTCAACACTATTTTTAATGCATCTTCAATCATTTAAGACAACAATCAAACTCTAAAACTTGGAATCACATTAAGTGATCACAGATATTCTCCAATGCAAATTCAAAGTTATAATTTTAAAATGTCTAAGTCAGGGTGGCCTTTCAAGGTCTTAAATCTAAGGCTGGTACTGCTTTAAAAAAATTTGTTCCATTAATCTGGAAAAATTAATTGATTAATCAATTAAATTTCAATTTATTATGTTTTTTTATAGCGCATATATAAGTCCCCTTAAGTTGCGATCCATTATTTCACAAAATCGGTTAGGAAACCGTAATTCCATGGCTCCCAAATCATAAAACAAATTTTTTTTAGAACAATTTTTTTTTAATTTTAATTTATTTCCATTTATGTAAGAAGCTCTATAAAAAGAAAAGTAAGCAAAAACTAATCATACTTGATGTAACTGGGCTTGCAGAGTGCAGATGTGATCTGCCAAAGAACAGACTTGTGTCATAAAATCATCTGTCAGTGTTGGTTGTCCTAGTGATGATCGCAGTGACCGAGTCAGTTGACTTAAAAGTTCATCTCTCTGCAACAGCGCTGACTCAACTTCAGAAAGCTGACAAAGATAACAATGTGAATAACTATTACCGCCATTTTTTTTACACATTAAACATCATTTATATTTTCAAAAAACATATTTCCTGTAGACTGTCTGGAAAGTAAGAAAGGTTACATATGAAACAGCCCTGTATTATCAATATATAGAATGTATTCCTTCTAGTTCTCGAAGTAATGAATTTCATAACGGGAGTCTAATATATTAAATTTTTTAAATAGATGTTACTTGATGAGATTATTACATATATATTTCAGGTATCATGATCTTATTTTTGACATCTGCAAAGTACATGTTTTTATGAGTTGTATCCCAACTGATAAAAGTTTTTTTCTAATGACAGGTTAGAGTCTATCCTATCACCATTAAGGCCTGCAAAATAAAAATTTAATTAGTTAAAGAAATCATCAAAACTACAATTCATGGTAAAAACATTTAAAAAAAAAAAAAAAGGCTTTGCTTACATTATTCCACTGGGAAGAATCCCCAAAGTTAATATCTAAAGCTTCTTGATTTTCTTGCATGGCTCCTTCCAGCTCTGAGATTCTTATTTGAGTGTGAGGGGAATCATTCCAATTATTTTTCTGTATCAAATGAATTTTATATCATAAATACTTTCTTAATGATAATGCAACAGTTTCAGTTATGATATTCAAAGATCCTCCTGGAAAATATTTAGTAATAAATTGGTGCAAATTAAGGAGTTTATCTAAAATTTAATAAGCTCTTCTACCTTATATTTAAGTGCCATCAATAAGCAAAGTAAAAAAAAGTAAATAAAACTCTTTGAACATTAAAAGGAGGGCTCTTTGGCAGTTTTTATCTTCTTGAATATTGATTAATTATAAATTTATGGGGGGGGG
>MUZC01000006.1:210155-224012 GCA_002072015.1 Radix auricularia
GGGGGGGGGGGTATTTTTTATTCAAAATTTGATGAGCTTTTGTTAGTGCTAATTTTGAAATTTTTGCATCTCTAAATTGAGCTTACCATTAACATTAGGTTAGTAGAATTATCATGAAAATTATTATAGACTTTATTATAAGAAAATATTTTTTATTTGAAAATTCATCAAGTAGATATTATAGGCATGTCTACATAATGATTAAGCAATCATAATAGAGTAAACTTGTAATGGTTTCATTTTAAATAACTGAATACAAACATGTTTCAACCTAATTGCATCAACCAACCTCTTGAGAGCATTCATCTTCACTAGTAGTTGAGTATGTATCACTCTGCACTCAAGATAAACAAATAATTTATAGCATGCAAAATGGAAATAATTTGTTAGGAAACAACAATCCCAATAACAGGTGTTTATATTTTTAATGTCAAAAAGTTTCTTTACAGTTCAGGAAAAACTTATTTTCATTGAAAATCTTTTTTTTACTGTTCTTTTATCATGTCATACCTCTTTTTTCCACTCAATAATATATCGGTCATTAACATTAAGAACTAAAAAACAAAAAACATCCTGTTTTTGGCGTTGCTGTAATATTTTTAAAGAAAAGAAAACAATAACAAAAAAATAATAATCAAGTTAGAAAGAACAATTAATTTTGTTAGTGAAATAGCAGCAGACAGAAATACCAGTACTTCACTTTGAAAAGTATGGAATAAGCCATACATTTGAAGAATTCCACATATGAGTAAGAGAAACAGATGCCTTTGACTAATTTTAAAAAATTTAATTGACTAAAAAAAGTTTGCCTTTTCAATTACATGTATAAATATATACATTGTCAAAAGGTATCCAGATCCTATACATAAATCTAGGTTGTTTTAATAGATTCATGGATGATTTATTTGTATCTATATAAGAGTTGATCAAGCTTAGAGTTAGCAGTTAAGTCATTTTATACGTGCCTGATCCAAGTACTTAATGTAGAAAATGTAGTGCATTCAAATTACCAACAAACAATAATCAAAATTATTTAGGTTTAATCACCATAATTATTTTAAAATTTTCTTTCAGAACATTTTCAAAATGAAGGTTACTTTAAGAGATTTTATTTTTTATTCTTTGCATTTTGTTTTGAATTAAGTTACACATTATTTTAACACAGTCATTAACAATATATATTTTTAAAGCAAAAAATAAAGTTATGATGAATGTCTGATAATGGCTTATTTACTGATCAGTGCTATTACAATAAGTGGTGCACCTCTAGAAGCAATGCTAATATTATATGTTAATTCTGGCAAATAGTAAATCAAAAGATGATGAAATATTATTAATATTAACTTGTAACAAGTAACTAAATCTTTAAATATCCCAAAAAAAAGAACTTTTTCAAAATGATATATAAGAAGTGTTTCAAGATAATGATAATGCAAATAATGTATCTTACATCAGTTAAAGAAAGAGTTTCTGTTGGAGAATCATCCTTTCTAACATTAAACATGAGCTCAGATGATAAATTGTCCAGTTGTTGCAGATTTTGGTCCAATACATTTTCAGAAGGTTTTCTTTTGCTTTTGGCTTTTTTATCACGGAAAGCTGCTAACTGAAACAAAAATGTATGTTCATCTGCATAAAAAAAAATTATTTCACTTAAATATTTTGACTGATACAGTAAGCCTCAGTCAATCATACCATTGCTAATTATTTAGTTTGCAAAATGTCAACTGCTCCTAAATGCAGGGCTGGTCCTGTTTAATCTGAAGAGTATTGCCAGTTGTTTGCATTTTTTTTTAGTCAAACATTATAAAATCTCTATATATAATTCTCATCATGGTCCAACCATGCCAGACAGCAAGCAAGCAACAAGCTGTCTGACCCCACCAACCAATCAGATTGCACGAAAAGGTAGTGCACAGCGTGGGAGGTCATCTAGACCAACAATTCGTTGAATTGAGGACAATTACAATGTTCTTTCAGAACGAAAAAATAACATGTATTTTGTAGTGTAGTGGTTATTACATTCGCTTAACACGCAGAAGTCGCAGGTTCAATCCCCAGCTAAGACATTACTTTTTTAATTTTTAAAAATGATTGCGTTTGTGGCCGTTCATTTCCCACTTTCTTTTTGATCATGACTTTGCAACACCATAACAAGCACAAGACAAGAAAAAATAAGCTTGACGAATGACCTTTGTCAGGTTATGCCAATTAGTTTACGGTTGGCAAGCTAGGGTGGTGCAGGGTGGAGGGTGGCAAGTGGCTAACCACAGTGCACATGTTTCCAGATCAACAATGAGTCGGAGTTATCCCAGCATCTGAGGTTCATTCGTCTTGTTCTGATTTAATCATAATGTAGTTTGAATCTGTTCACCCCCACCGTGGGCATCTAGTTTAATTATAATCCATAACAGTTGACAATTGAAAAATAATATGGCATTTTAATATTTAAAAACAATTCACTATAACGCTGATAGTTTGGCTAAGAATTTTTTTGTGTGTGAATTAGCTGCTTTGCCTACAACTAACAAAGAGTTTTTTATATGTCTAAACGGACATTTCGTTTATTTAATTTACATCAATTATTTTCTAAAACAGAATAGATTTCAAATTTTTAACAGAATTCAGGAATGGATTTTAAAATATCAATCCAATTCTAATTTGAACTTGGCCTAGTTATTCAAAATGAATTTCCTGAGCCCGAGAAATGCAATTATTAAAGAAGAATCTCAACTACAAAATTTTAGTTACTAAAAAATTGTCAAGCTAAAATAAAGTTAAAGTGGTACAGTCAGAACTTGCTAACTTGAACTTCCCTAAGTTGAAAACCTCCATTTCTAAAATTAATTGTTAGGTCCTGGCCTAATTCATAAGACTAATGTATTTTAAATCTTAACTCGAAGATTTTCGGCTTCCAACCTCATGTCGAATTTTACAAGGCGTTTCTGTAAAATTAGTAAAGGGAAAAATCTTAATCCCCCCCCATCCCACTGAGGAGGAAGTCGGAGGGGCCTTTTCTGGGGTTCGGAAATTCAAAGCTAAGTCGGCTTCCTTTCATGTGAAACATCAGACTTCCTGTCAAGCCTTCTCGCTTGTATGGCTGTTCCCCACCTCTCAATATCAACACTGTCCTTGATTAATCTGCACATTTTACACCATTTTCCTTAACTCAAAAACTCCATAAGTCTTTTTTTTTCGGGTCCCTTTTAAGTTCGACTTAAAGAGTTCTGAGCGTATTATTATTTGAACAGTGAACAGAATTAAGAAATACAATCTAATGCTCTTTACTAAGACTTAAACTTTACTAGTCACTAGTCTTGGAAATTATTTTTAATAAGGTTGTTAACGGTTAGCTAATTAACCGGTTAGCCGGTCATCGGATCAGGACCGGCCCCTTTTAATAAGGACCGGTTAAATGCAACTTCAATAACCCCTTAATTAGCTTATTACCCGGAGTTTGTTTTTGTTGCATTACTGTTAGGATGCAAGGCAGTATACGAGACTAACGGTGACTTCAATTCGATTTCTCCATATTCCGGTATATAAATAACATACACGTCATCACTATTAGTTTACTTCGGCTGCTGCTAAGGATTGATTTTTTTAAATTTTAATTCGCTTCGTTGTCGAGGCACTGTGACTGTAAGAGAGCTAACATAGTGCGCGTTTGATGTGAACAACGGTCAATTCCGAGGCCGTTTTTATTTATATTAATTATAGTCTTTCTTATAAAGACAAAGAAAGCTATAAAAGCATATGACCCCGTGACCTATCAGCATTCTCTGATCACCGGTTTATAGTCTGTTTCAGGCACTCAAAAAATGTATCGGCGTGTACCGCTTAGTGAAGTACAAGTGCCTATATTACGAGAGGTATTTGATAGACGTAGCAAAGATACCAGGCGATTGATTAATCGCCCTCAAATTCGAGGTCAGTGTTTTAGTGACAGTTTTCCTGCTTGTCAAAGGCATTTGAGGTAAGATAACCACATTAATATCAAAACTGATATTTTCTTTTTTTTAAATGGAATTGAATGTAATTGTCATGCGTTGGAAGGGGAGTGCGGCGAATGTAGTTCAAACCCTATTAAAACAGAAAAAACCGTGTGCGCCGCAAAATTTATACACATATTATTTCACAGCAAAATTTTATCTTCTCATGAGTACTTAAGTTTTTAATTGTTAAAATGCATTATTATAGGTTTCATTTTAGCTATTACAGCGCTAATTTGCAAATCTTATTAATTTCTAAGGCAATTTTTCTGCTCTATATGATACATAATCTGGGCAAATATGGCAACAGATGTCCGGAAGTATTTTGTAGTTATTTATTATTTATTCAATCTATTTCCCATTTGAAAATCGACAGTTCTCAATTATTTACAAATGTACTTCTCTGCTACATAGTTAATTGAAAATATGTGTCCTGAAGTTGTTTACTTATAGGTCCTCAAATTATATAAATATTAAATATTTAACGTTTAAATTGAAGACATTACAGAAAATCAAAACTCTTCAATGCGTTAAAAAAGGTATATTCGACTTCCGAAATGGCAGCTGTTTCCCTTGCTAGTGTTATCGCTCAATCCGCGACGTTATTTGGTAGTATTATGTTTTTTTTAGAAGATACGATTTTGCTATATTTTATTATAAAAATAATAAAACTAAACTAGGGGTGCGCCGGATCCGTTTTTTTCCAACCGGTTCCGAATTTTCGTATGCGAAATCCGCCGGATCCAGATTATTCCGGATTTTGGCTGTTTCTATTTATATTAATTATAGTCTGTGTCTCATAAAGACAAAGAAAGCTATAAAAGCATATGACCCCGTGACCTATCGGCATTTTCTGATCACCGGTTTATAGTCTGTTTCAGGCGACAATTAGTTAAATGAAAAGACTTTATCAAGGGGAAAAAAAAGTAATTTTAACAAAACTTATTGTAAGTAAAAAGAAAATGATTATAAACAAAGAATTTCCACTACAAACACTAAATATTGTACTTTTTAAAAAATTTAAGGTTGCAATGAATGGCAATGATAGTTGTTTATGTGCCCACAAAATATACAAAAATATAACTATAGTCTGTTTCTTAAAAAGACAAACCGCTTAGTGAAGTACCTATATTACAAGAGTCATTTGGTAGACACAAAGATACCGGGCGATTAATCGATCCTCAAATTCGAGTTCGGTCTTTAACTGACTGCTTTCCAAGAAAGTTGACTTAAAATTACCACATCCATATAAAATTTGATGTTTTATATAAAATTATTTTGTGTACATTGGAAAAGGATCACACCGCATCAGAGCTGAACACAAGTGGGCGGTGACGTCGCATGTTCTTTGAAGTAACTATCAGACGTGCGAGACAAAATTTGATACACAGTAATACACACTCTCTTTGTTGGTTCTCAAAAAATTAAGGAAAAATATGGACCGGACAGTAAACAGTCTTTTTTTAATGGGCTAACTAGTCCTCGCAAACGAGCTGACTTTACAACATTTGATAACATGTCGTTTTAATACATAAAATTAAATATTAATCATTTCAGTTTACTTCTTTGTTGGAACGATGTTTAAAAAAAATAATTAATCAGGATGTCAAATCAGGCCACATGGACATGGGTCGATGCTTTCTGTTGTAGGTTCACAAAACAAAGTAAAACTTAGGACCAGCGGTTAACCGGTCTTTTTTTAAACTGTTAACAGGTCCTCAAAATCAAGCGGTCTTAACAACCTTACTATAGAATACTTCTGGCCGTATCTACCCATAATCTGGTCACAATACATCCATTTTGTTTATCTAGCACCCTGCTTGCCAGATATATTTTTACCTAGAACAACCCTATTTCAATGTTCTTAGAAGATAAATAAATATTTTTAAAACATTTTTTTTTTAATTCATTACTAGATGTTTGATTCTTATTTTGTTTGCTTTTAAAAGAGAAAATTTCATTTGGCATCTTACTTTGAGTGTGAGTACTGTGTCAACCCTGGCAAGTAGCGTGCTATAAAAACAAAATCGATGTATCCTACTCCGATTATGTAGTATGTAGCTTCAAGGGCAAAAAAAAGGCATGCTAATATAAATTTACTGACTGGAGATATTTTTAAAAAGTATTATTCATCTATTTTAATGTTATTAGAAGATCAACATATAATATATACTTGGCTAATTATCATTGTACCTATCAAAGATGGCGGCCCAAAAGTTGGTCGCATCCAGGACTGTAAGGTTGCTATGTTGTAGTTACTTCCCTTTATTGTCGTATTTCCTCGGTAATCTCCCTCACCGGGGGATGGTCTAGGGGGGGGGGGGGGGAACGCCTCCCCTTATAATTACTAGATGCGAATTATCAAAAACAAAACTGCGGACATAGTGAGTGATGCAATAAGCCCGCGAATTTTAAGGCTCGCTCTTTTTCGCTTTGCCACCGTCGCACAAACATCGCATTGGAAATTTATTAGTGATTTGCTAAATGGAAGCTGATTTAAGTGTGTTACTAGTGATGATATATTTCGGAAGGATATAACTTTAATATAACTTGAGAATTATTTATAAAGTGTATTTTTCGTGATTTTCTTCCATTGCCCGGCCCATTTCATTTTCAGCATTTTCCCCTCGGTTGGGACTATCAATCCGCCCGCCATCTTTGTGTCTTGCATAGCAACCAAACCCTATTTAGGCCTGATCCGTACAACAATAATTTACTATATACTTTAAAGAAAATTTAACTTTTTATTTCGTTACTAGATGTTTGAGTTTGATTCTTATTTTGTTTGTTTGTAAGTAGTATAGTAAGTGAGAAAATTTCATTTGGCATCTTACAGTGAGAACACGGCAAGTAGCGTGATAAATAAACAAAATGGTTGCATCCCCTTTGACTATTATATTTATTATTATTTATCGATTGAAAAAATGCCTTACTGCCCTTACCAAATGTTAAAATTTACAAATTAGCACTGTAATAAAAATAAATTAATAGCTTAACTAAGAATACTAAGATACAAAATTATAAGGCTGAAGTGAATTATGTCGACCGTGACGTCACGACGCTACCGGTTGCTGGTAAAGAAAATTGTATAAATTCTAAAAAGATTATAAAAATGGAAGGTTTTAGGGTTTGGGTTAGGTATAGCTTTAGAATTTTCGAAAAATTTAAGATTTTAATTTTAGGGTTTGGGTGAGGTATAGCTATAGAATTTTAATTTTAAAGCTATACTAAACTATAACAAAAATGAAGGTCGCCATGACCGTGATGTCACGGTCGACATACTTTGCTTTTACCCATTATAAATATAATAATTATAATAATTCATTTTCATTTCATAAATTTTAAACGTAAGTTAAAAGTTCTCATACTCATGGGCCTGGGCATGGGTGGGAACATTAAATTTCAATGTGAAATAATATGTGTAGAAACTGCAGGATTGCCGGGTTTTTTTATTTTAGCGAAGACTGCCTCTAAAATCTGACTCATCCCACTCTCAATCTCACTCAAAGAATCATTCTCAGTGAGTTTACTCAGTGACCTGATTTTTACTGAACTGAGACGAGAGTGAGTTCAGTGAGAGAAAGAAATCGATTATTTGTAAAAAATGTGTGTCAGCAAGAGTAATCCCTTGATTTCAAAAAAATCTTTCTAAACAACCTTAATATATATGTCAATACCTTTTCTTTTCCAGCTGCAAGTCTTCTTGTGCGATCTTCTTTAGAAGCCATAATAATCAATTGTTATTAAATCACTCTCAAGAAACAAAAACATCAGAAGCCATCATTTTTTTCAAACCGGAAGTTGCTGGAGGACCCAAATAATGGATGTAAAGTGTGAGTGGTGTATTGACCACAACGTAATAAAGTTAATAAAGTAATTATAATAATGTCCAAACTCCTTATGCCTTAGGCTTAGGCTTATGTATTGGGTGTAGTGGGTTTTTTTTCTTAAATGACAATTCAGTAAAAGAGCAACAAATTTGAGTACTAATAGATCAATGGTTGGAACTTACATTAATAAACTTAAATTAATATTTATGTCGTACTAATCATGGACAATGAAAATTAGTGTTAACATTTTTGACGCTCAGCCTGTCCTTGTCTTTTTAATATTTTTTCTCACCCAAATTAAATTGTGGTTCACGGCTCTGGGTCAAAGGTGAACTGAACTATATTTGTCTTATTCGGAAAAGGGGCCGTCAATTAATTGACGTCATGCACCTAGGGAGTGAAGAATCAAACATTTATGATGATGTGTGACGAGGGTGTGTTTAAAAACTGATGTGACAGCAAAACGCGCAACTTTAAATAAAAGTTCGACTTACATATTTGATCAGTGGCGTAGCTAGAGCTTTTGCCGCCCGGGGCGGTCTCAGTTTTTCCGGCCTTTTAGGGGTGTCCATAAATGACGTCACACATGGGGGGGGGAGGGTGTCACACATTTGAAGTCAAATAAAAACGCGCAAATTTAAATAAAAGTTCCACTTAAATATATGATTACCGAAACTTAATTTAATATAGTTTTACAGGGTTTTACACGTGTTACGATATTGGAGTGCAGCCTTACACTAAAAAATATTTAACTGACAAAAAAATAAATTGGAAACATGCTGATTTTCAAATAGAAAATACGGTTTTTATGAGGGGGGGGGGAAGCTTTGTGATGACTCATTGAAGACGGGGTCTAAGTTTTTGTGACGACGTATGATGGTTTTCATAAATTAATAAACATTAATAAATTGTAATTGAAAGGAAGTACATTGTAAAAGTAAAAGGCGTGGAACATGTTAACCATTCCATGTCATATTTATGTAAGCATTAATAAAATGGGCCGAATAAGATGATATAGAGTCTACCTCTAAGTACACATTTTTAAAAATATAAGATGCTTTTGTTAAAGGCCACAAGAAATTTATGGTGGTCGGACAAAAACATATTCCAAATTTACACCGAAAATTATTAACAATTAATATGCTTTTATTTTGTTTTTATAAATATATGATTTCTTTTATAAACAAAGAAATTGTATACATTAGATGTAAACATATTTATACATTTCATAACTTTCATAATAGAGAAGTCATATGTTATATTTTAAAAAATTTAGATTATTTGTAATATCTTGTTCTATCTTTAGATAATAATGCAATATTTTGTAGTCTTAAATAACTCAAAGTGGAACTAAGATTGGGTCTAATTTTTTTTATCAACTGCAGTTTGGAGAAGCTCCTTTCACAATTAGATACACTAATAGTAATTGTTGAAACATTCTTAGCAAAATTATAATGTTGGATAAAGAATTTTCCAATCTATACTATTTAATATATTTTAATAGATCAAGGGGACATCCCCCCTGTTTTTCTAACATAATGCCTCTTCTTGTAGTGTAGGTAAAGCGTTGGCTGGTCTTAGGCCACTGCCATGCACCTATGCGGCAGCAGTGGGTTCACGCTTTCATAGGCCACATGTATCTTAATTTTCACTCATACTTATTCTCCTTCCAGCAAGGCGTTCAGTTGATATCTCCAACTCTCTATAATCTATAACAGTGCTCTGTATTAGCACATACCTTTGTTCCATGAAATGGGTTGGCATTATTTATTTTAGAGAAAACGGGTTCCCATAAATTGAGATAATATAGAAAAGAAAAATATTGCATTGAATTGAGTCAAGTTCCAGCATCTGATCTCGTTTTCCTAGTTACTTCTTCGGGTGTCAATTTTTTCCAAGACGTATGAAATTTTTTAAATATGTCGTTTTCAAAATTATTTATGTTATAGTGATGCTTATTAACGGATAAATTTGAATATTTTCATTTTCTTGCGCTAAATCTTAATACTTTTCCATAAAATATAAAAATTCAAAATTCAAATTTTTTACGCATTGCTTTAATTGGATGACGTAGCATTTTTATGAATAACAATATTTTAATGAAAAAAAAATTATGTGTGCTACTTTAATTCAATAAAAACAAAATATGTTTAATTTTTAGTAAGTTACCTTAAAATAATTTTCTAAAACTGAAACAGTAATGTAAATTACTACTTGCAAGTTAAACACAATATTTGAACCACCAAGACATGTAGGTACTTATTAGCGCATCCTTTTGCAAATGTCGACAATTCCACACAAAAACTTTCGTGGTGATATTAATAGTACATATTCCTTGGCCCAGCGGTGATGTGCTGTTTTTTGTGCAGTTTTCTTATAATAGCGACATTTGTGACGCATACCGCTTATTTTTCCAAACAAACCGATTCCTTTTTTTTTAGCGATTTTTAATTTTTGAAAGGGTTTGCATTAGTTATAACTACTACCACTGTGTAATTAAACAGATGTTGCGTGAATCCGCTAATTAAGATTCAAAATTAAGAGTATTTTTGTTTCATCTTGGTTTCCCCCTTCAAAAGAAAAAGGGCTATTGTCGGAAATGGCTCTATTTTTCAAATTAATGCCCCAAAATGCCGCCCTTTAGATGAGTGCCGCCCGGGGCGGACCGCCCCCTCCACCCCCCCCTAGCTACGCCACTGTATTTGATTGCTTACAATTTATTTAATGACGTTTTAAATGCTACGTGCCTGTTACGATATTATAGTGTAGCCTTACACTAAATATACAGAAGCGTAACTGGATTTTCCGCGCCCTTGGCTAATTCATTTTTGGCACTTTTGAGAAATAGGTGAAAATACTAAATTATACATTTAAAAAATTGATTATTGAAAGATTTACCATCGACGCCCTTGGCAACTGCCCCGATGCCAATTTATTGTTACGCCACTTCTGACTAAATACATATTTAAATGACAATAAAGCTCATTTTCAAATAGAAAATGCGGCTTTTATGACATTATATTTGAGGGGGGGGGCTAACTTTTTGTGACGAGTGGGGAGGGAGGAGTCGGCCAAATTCCCGTGGCGTCATTTATGGACGCCCCCACCCCACCGAAAGGAGGTTATTTGTTTTAAATGATGAAGTGAAGTATACGAGACCTTCTGTATGAGTGTGAGACTACTTTATTCACAGACAGCAACTGATTGCTAAGAATTAATCATCACAAATACTTGTCAGTCAGGTTGTGTCATCTTTGATGAAGAATATCATAGAAGAAGTTTTCTAAATTCTACAATTTCAAGCTTTGGTCCCTCAATTTATGTCTCACATTATTCACATGGCAAAATATAACCTTTCAATATGGTGGTTTTTTTTTTTTTTTTTTTTTTTTTTTTTTTCAAAAGAACAATTTTAAAAATTGTCTCCTGAACTGTTAAATTTCAAAATCAAGTCAGAATTCCTTAAAATTACATAGTGTGAGATGCATGTGATTGGATTTATCAGTGATCTGTGGAGAGAAGTATCGCTTTTTTTTCTTCTAAAAAGAAGAATAGGTCGTTTGAAAACATTTCTTTAAAATGTGTATGTGTTGAAGTAAGAGTATCGAAGTTATCATAGTCAATACGAAATAACCTCTAAGGGACCGTCCATAAGTACGTCACGCTAGTTTTGGACATTTTAACCCACCCCTTTCCCCCTTTCACAAAATGTCACAAATCTCGGAACCCCAAGTACGTCACACTATCGAACAAAAAAATAATTTTTTGTTAACAAAATAATTAAAATTTTATGTAAAACACCGTGACGTCACACATGGCCGGACAAACCCCCCCCCCCACACACACACCTGTCACACTTTCTTACACCCCCTCCCCCCTCTGGAGAATGACGTGCTTTATGGACGGCCCCTAAAACAGCATGGCTTTAGTTTTTAAAGTTTTGTCATTACAGTGATTTAAGTAACAATAAATGTTTCGAAATAAAGTTACAGCTTTGGGAAATTTGAATGGAGAAGTGGTAGGGGATATGGAGGTAGGGGATCACCTCGAACGGAAAATTATTTTTTCTTAAATGATTCGCGCCTGAGCCGGTCGACTGTTGAGATTGTTTGATTCTTCAAAGGGAATAACAGAATTTGAACACACATGGTTTAGGATTAAAGTTCATGTGCAAGTCTTCACGAATTTGAATTATGTTGCAAAGCTACTTGTTGCAACTTCCATTAAAAGTTCGTCATTGTTTATGCTTTGCGGGTAAGCTTAAAGGCCAAAGCAAGATATTGTGCTACTCGAAACGGGCTTAAAATTCACTCACACTTGAAAACACAACCCATCAATTAGATGGCACCGTGCATACTGGAAATAAACACTGAAATAGCGTTTTGCCCGCAATCGCAACGGAAGTGAATCAGGGGTGGAAGTAAGGAGAACGGAATCAATTATGTACTACTAAAGTTCCCAAAACAAATAGGCTGCATGGGGGAAGCATATGTATCTTCTATCCTGAAACTGGTGGAATTCAATGAGAAATGAGAATTCATTTTGGTGCAGGCCTCCATTTAGTATTAAATTAATATAAACAGAGAATAGGTTTTAATTGTAACTAAAGCAGCACTAGCTAAGTAGGTATTAACAAGTAGGTTCGAACATAAAAATATACGAACATAAGACTTCTCCTTCTACATATTATTTAGGCCTGACACTAATCTCTTAAGGCCTTAACTAATATCTGGGCAACCTGCTTCATCTGCTGAGCAGTGCTAAATGGGGCAGTCCATAAATGACGTCAGGCACCTAGGGGGAGGGGGTCACACTTTTGTGACGAGTGGGGGAAGAGGGGTTGAAGGAATGTGACGTCACATCAAGAGAGCAACTTTAAATAAAACTTCCACTGACTTATTTGGTCACTTAAAACGTATTTAATGGCTTTTTAAAAATATTTTTTTTATAACTCAGTGCTTCTCAAAGTGTCGATAGGCCAACAGACGCCGGTTGGCAAAAGTTATCAAGACATGAAAATTAAATCTAATTATAATCTTTAAGTTTGAGAACCCACAAGAAAACGTATGCAATTATTACGCTGATTCGTTTAATGTCAACATCAAAGCATTTGTGATCTAACCGCAGCTCCATTTGGTTCTCTCACGGCAGGAGTCTGCGAACTTTTTTATTTGCCCGTTACCCTAAAATATACAAGTTAATGTGTGCGTTACCCCCACCCACCAGGCTAATGCTCACATGGGGTGGGGGAATATATTTGATACAATTATAAACGTTTTAAGTTTGATATACTTGTTCGATTGGTTTCTGGTCATACGCCCCTGGTCATTCCAGGCAGTGGCTTAGCTTGAACCTTTGCCGCCTGGGGCGGTCTCCAATATGCCGCCCTTTTTAGGGGCCGTCCATAAATGACCTCACGCACCAGTGGGGGGGGGGGATTCAAATATTTGTGACGAGTTTTGTTCAATAAATGTGACGTTATATAAAAAAGCGCAACTTGGAATATATGTTCCACTTACATATTTGATTACTGACACTTTATTTAATGAAGTTTTACAAGGCTTCAAGTGTGTTACGATATTATAGTTCAGCCTTACACTACAAACCTACTTAAATGACAAAAAATTGTTTTGAAACACACTAATTTTCAAATAGAAAATACCGATTCATAGGGGGAGAGGGGCAAAACTTTGTAACGTCATAAGAAAAAAGGGTTCTAAGTTTTTGTGACGACGTGTGATGAAGGGGGTACAAAAATCAGCCAAAATAGCGTGACGTCATTTATGGATGGCGCTTAAGTCAAGTAGACAACTTTAAAAAAAACTATATTATATAAAACAAGCAGAATTCATGCTTAATATTATAGATTATAGGGCTTTAAGCCATGTAGGGGCTCATTTTGCTATCACGTCAGTACAGGGAAAATCATGTCAAAGCCGGAAAGGAATGCACCGTACCCGGTGAAATGGAAAAATTCCTGCCAGTCGTTTGATACAAAAAAAAAAATTGAGTTTTTTTCTTTTTTACTCTCTTTT
>MUZC01000006.1:224061-259454 GCA_002072015.1 Radix auricularia
GGGGGGGGGGGGGGGTAAAAGTTTGGCAACGTTTTATTGGAGGGGGTCCAAATTTTTTAGACGACGCGTGACGAGGGGGGGAGGGGGTTAAAAAATCCGCCAAAATTGCGTCACGGCATTTATGGACGGCCCCTATAACATTGGAGTGGTTATCCCCAGAATTCATCGAATAATTTTTACTTTTTACGTTATCCTGAGAATTCGGCGAATAACGTTGAGCGATATCCCTAGAATTCTGTGAACGAAGTGGCTATTCTGACCTGGGTCCGAATACTTAAAAAAGCGCAAGTTCCATCACTTCTTCCTGGTCGTATGGTAGTGTAAAGGACCAAAGGACTGTTGCCGTGGTAATACAGGGTTCGATATTCTGTTGTGTAAACTTTATTATTTTTTTTAAATAAAAAAGAAATAATTAAAATTTTCTTTGTACAGGGTTCAATTGTCTTCAAGTGGGACTCTACTTCTCTGGCTATGTCTAGCGCGATAATAAGACATGTTAATCCAATTGTATAAATATTCAATCAGGTGGATAATATAGATTTTAAAACGTGGCATGTGAACGCTGCATCACTTGCCAAAAAAAAAACAAAAAAACTGCTGCCTTGCAGATGGTCTTGGCTGACCAAAGGCTATGGAAGCAAATCCAGAAAATACAGCAGGCTGAAGTCGGAGACCACGGGCCAATTGGCGCAAAACTCGTGGCACGCAAAACTCAATATTCAATATTGAGAACGAAGAAGAAGAAAAACGTTTTAAAGCATCTCCAAAGATATCTTAATGTGCCTATGCCATTGGTTTGAAATCATTATTAATGAAACAAAGAAGCTTACTTCATATAGCAAACAGAAATTATTAGGGCTGCGGAAATTATCAATTAATTTCTCGATTAATCGGTAAAATTTTCTATCGATTAAAATTATTTTAATCGATAAAATAGCAATTAAAAGAAAAGTAAAAGTTTTGAACAATTTCTCGATTTATTAATAAATAACATTACAATAAGCTCTTTTTATAAGTAAAATGATATAAAAAAATTAAACATTGTTTTTACTCAATTAACAATAACAAAATTTAAATTCATTGACATTATATTGATCTACTTATATTTAAATTAAAATATGTTAATTGCCGGTTTTTGTTACTTCCCTTGAAATTTTCAGTATAATGTCGTCATACATTTTATTTTTAGCTTTATCAAAATTATCATTAAATATTCGGTAATTTTTCAAAAGTTAACTATTAAAATTAATTTAATCGATAACAGCCCTAGAAATTATGCTAAGTAAGTTACAGTTATCTTTCACTTTCATAAAACAATTTTTATATGTGCCAACAGCTTTAAAAGTGGTCATCTGTTTGTTTAAGTGTAGTTGTGAAATGATTAACAACAGATTTCATTTTGACAAACATGCCGTTTAACCATTACAAAATAAAATTAAAAATTAAAGAAAAGTAATCGTCATGACAGGTTTGTAAGCAAATTTAAGTAAATCTTACTTGTTCACGTTCATTGCAAGTAACAAAAACCCAAGAACAGATTTTTTTCAAACAAGAATATAACATTTTATTTCCTGTATACTGACACCATTCTTAAAAATAACTCTTGGCATAAAAAAAAAAATTTGTATAATAAATATTTGTTCAGAAAGTAATACACATTCATGAGCAGGTTTAGTTAAATGCATTAACATACCATAATTTTAAAAAATACTTCATCATATAAACTTATGAAGATAAATTTATAATAACATAAAGAGAAATCAGTAAAAGTTCATTCAATTTTAATCATATAAAGATGAACATTTTTTCACAGCTTTAAATATCTTCCCAGCCACCATAACCTGAAAACATTTAATACTAAAAATGATTTTAAAATAAGAATAATGAATGATAATCCCCTGAAGATTATTTATCTCTTGCGATATAATTAGGTTCTGAAAAGCTACAATTACAATAAACAGTTGGCAGGGATATTTTAAGACTTTGTAATCAATGTCTTTACTATCATAAGCTGTCATTAACAATCTGCTGAGGGACACAAGAGCTGATGTGACTGAAAAAGGTTTTTCATGCAAGGCCTTAAGAAAAAAAAGACATATTGTGAATATTTTAATTAAAATAATGTTATTTTCAAATGATTTTACATGAAGCCAGTAATAAAATAGAGTTCCAACAATACCTAAGAGTTTAAGAAAATCTGTGTAGAAAAATAAAATATTTCATGAAAAATGTATTAAGAAATTAAACATTAAAATTTAAATCTCTGTAATCATAAAATCATGTTTTTGGCACTATCATTGAATTAAAACAAGCTTCATAATTTAAACTTTGAGAAAAACTATTTCTTGTCGTAAGATTGTGATAGTTTATTTTTTAAATTTTAAATAACTGCCACTGTCGGCATATCTTGGTGAAGTTTCGTTGTTTACCTACAAGTAAAACCTACGAAACTAGACATTTATGGTGTGAACAAATCTACAGACATACAATTTGACAAGAAATCAAATTAAAATATGCTATCTTTTTACATTATTGTTAAAGGAACACTGTTTTTTTTTCAAGCTTAAATTGATAACAACATTTCTTAAAAGAAAATAATTTGAGATAATCATTTGCCTTATGATCACTATAAGGTATGACTCACAAGACTTAAAATAAAAAAATCTTCAGTAAAACAATTGTTATCTTGAGATGATCAACTTGAGAATTATGAGATTTCATTTTAATTGATCCATTTTACTTTACAACTAGAGCAGCAATCAGAATTAGAAAAGATTATTCATTTACTTTAAAACAAGTCCATTTAATAAATTTTCGTATTCTGATAGAAATGAGTAGCTTTGCATGAAAAAAAAAAATGTTAAACAGTAAAAAAAAATTGAAAAATAAAAGAAATGTGAATGCCCTCAAGGTTTTAATGAAAGATAATGTTTTAGAAAGTTTATAACATAATAAATATGTTGCCAAGATAAAAAAGAACACCATGAATTTTCAAATGGATCAAGTTCAAACATGGTATTTGTTCTTTGCATCTAAAGCAGGACATAGTTGCTTTTTTTACCTAGAGAAAGAATAAAAGTAATACAAGTTTATAAAAGTTTGGTTCTAGAAAGATTTTATGTTTTTAAGATTCTAAAGGTTTTTACAATAATTATGTTTAAAAATAAAAAAATAAGAATGATTCAGGTAAATTCAGCTAACAAAACAATATGTTGTAAAAAAAAAGTATTTAATATTTAACTTATTCAAGGAAAGTAAACATTTTTAAAATAAAGTATACAATCTATTATTATATTATTATTAAAATAAGGACTTAAAGTAAAGGGAATTATATTTTTACATCATTTTCCATAAATATTTTCTGAACAGTTATTTTTTTTAAAACTCTGATTTTACTGACATGTAATTATTAAAAAATTGCACTTATTCCAAATGTTGATGTCAAACCTTAATTTACATCTCAAAAGCATTTTAATAATGGTCAAAATGAATCCTAAAGCCTATTATGTACAAGGGTTTGACTTATTGAGAGTGGCAAGTATGAATGCATAATACAATTAAAGATAAGATATAAATTAAATAATTTCATATACACACAGCCAATGAACTATTAAACTTGCCAAGTATGAAAGTTGAATTAACTCTTAAAGCCCCAGAACGTTTTCAATAAACGTAAGGCCTCAGTCCCGTAAGGATTTCCCATATTCCAATCAACTGGTTATGAAAATGCATTTATGTTATTATTATCATACTGACTTCATATTTTAGGATAAGAATCTCTATTTTACGTATCCAAAAGACCGTCTTGAGTTTAATACTATCTTTACCTGTAGTTTAGCACTATTATTTCATTTAATAAAGAATAGCTAAATCACATCTTCAACAAAAAAAAGTTAAAGCTACCAAAAACTTCGCAAATCGAGCAATAACACTAGCGCGGGCAACGGCTGCCATTGCCGGAAGTCGAATACATCATCTTTCACGCTTTGAAGAGTTTTTATTTTCTGTGATTTCATTTCTAAAGAGAGTTCTATTGAGGCGCGCATTACTGCCCTTTGGCTATAGAGACGAGGTGCGGATTACCACGCTTTGGGGCTTTAAGAGTTAATACTGCTTTCACAGTGCAAATGGTAATAGCTGAGAACTGCTGTTTAGAAAAAAACTTTTTCTTTTCCAATAACTTTAACAAGCTGATTAATAACGATATCCATAAAATTTATTTTTACGAAATTAAGGTATACAGCTGGAGGTTCTTAAAACTATGACCATCTTGTCAGTGGTCTTCAATCCTACCCGCTGGGCCACTCTATAGATGTACCAGTAATAATTTTGACTTTCTCATTAGCAAAAGAGGTATTTTTTCTTTGGAAAAAAAAAAAAATTCAATAGTGATAGTACAAAGAGGATATGTGCAATGTGCATGATATTTTGAATCATATGTTCAAGTAAAGTGTCTCAGGAACAAGATAACTGTAGCATGACAAAGCCTGGTCTCAGATTGTTTGTTTTTTTAAAAAGGATCCAATCCTGGAAAACAATCACTATTAACAGGATGGAATCTAAAAAGCCTTCCAGACCGCAAGCCTAAGAAGAATCAAAGAAAGGTTGATGCTAGTAATTCCTCACAAGTAATTTTTATTTGTTATAGCTTTCCTAATAGATAAGATATAAACTCAGTTGCTGCTCTCAGCAAGAAAACAGATTCCAGCTAACTTGAAAGACATTAGTAAAGACAATAAAATAACATTTACAAGACTTTTTCCTTCTGTGATCAAAACTTTGATTCAAAATGAATTTATGTCCGTGCTATTCAACAATATCAAAACTGGCTTTTCCAGTAAATAGCAAAAGTCTGCTATTAATCTCATAGATCTAATGCAATACCGGGTAACATAAAATTATGCTTTGTGAATTTATAAAAGATGATGCTTTCATTTGTGTCAAATTTGTTAAAATTTCATGTAGTTTTTGGGACAACTGTACTTATTGGTATAAGTGTTGTTATAATAGAAGTTGTTGTTGTCGTCGTCGGTTCAGGGGTGGTCGTCGGTGCGGGTGTTGTTGAAGTGGTTGATGCTGGTTGCAGTGTAGGTGCCGGAGGACCTGGCTCTGGATGGCAGCTGACTGTTTGGAATGTTGTGAGGGTCGCTTGCTCTGAATGACCCATATAGGAATAGTTGGCTGTGACCCTGAAACCAACAAATATTTCAGTTTAAATGGTTTCTGTGGGTTTTTTTCGTTTTGGTAAAAACATTAACATTAATTTCAATATAAACCAACATTCTACTTAAATCATTTAGACATTTTGGAGTTCTGAACAGATGCCTCCAAAAATGTGTTGATACATAGTGACACACCATTTTATTAACATTTGCAAGGAAATCTAGCGGCCCTCAAGAATTCAGTTTAAACAATAAAGTTGTAATATTTTTTCTCATTTTAAATCTTAAGGCTTTAGTACTGTGCCTCAATACCAGCAAGTGTTTATTAGTGTGCCAAAATTTCTTGGCAGCATTGACAAAGGTGACATTGCTTTTTATATTCACAATAAATGGAATTTTTAAAAACTTTCATTGATTTTTGCAAAATAATTTATCCTAAATTCATTGATATTGTTAATAATATTTAATACTAAACAGATAAAAATATGTGCTTCCATTTGTACATAAGATAAATTAATTACAGTTATCACTAGTGCAAACTAGATACATGCATATAACTTACTCAAACAGTATAGGAAGGTTATGAATCCATGACCAGTTGCTCATGCAATGGGACCTAAAATAAAAATTAAACAATTTTAAACAATTGTTTAAAAAATATTTTAGAAAATAGATTAATGGACTGAGTCTTTTACTATAATTGTCTTTGATTTAAGAATTAGCTGTTTTTTGCTTAACTTAAGCATTAGTTGAAGCTATTTCAGTTTGTTTAAATGTAACTTATTTTATGTTGTTTGATTGCATTTAAGGAGAATAAATTACTGAAAAATCGCGCTCATACCAAACTAAATAGTCTCTCATTTTTAAGGTATAATTAAATGTAGCCGAGTGGTGGCAATACTGAATATAAACAATAATGATCTATGCAATCAGTGAAAAAAACATAGGTCATGAGGACTATAGTTGCTAAACCTTTATTGTTTGCCAATTCTCTTCTTTCAGAAATACACAGTTACTAATGGGCTAATCTAGTTGACAAACAAATGAGAAAGCAGTGTGCAGCCCTTAGTATACTCTACTATGCCCTAACAGCTCACTCTATGCCAGAGGTCGGGAAACTTTTTGTCTGAGAGAGCCATAAACCTATGGCGGATTAAAGGGGGGGGGGGGCTGAACGGGCTAAAGCCAGGGGCACCCGACGGTTTGGGGGCCCCCAAACTTTTTATATTTTATAATAAAAGTGTACAAATGTTTGCCCGAACCCTTGAAAATAAAATAAATTAATAAATATTATCTATACAACTGATCGCGTTCAGATAGTATTGATAGTACTTAATATTCAAAAAACTTTAATTGGCTTACTTCGCATAATATAAGATATAGTTTATATTTTTAAAATTTCTCATTTTAGAGAAGCTCTCCTGGCCGTGTGGAGATAGTACAGACTCGTGATGCCAGCGGTGTCGGGTTCTATTCCCAGCAGGAGATAATAAAGTTTTTATTTTCACACTCAATTATAACATATCGCGAACACTTCCAACAGTTATTTCTTCGTGTTAGTTTTTTTTTTCATTATTAATATTCAGTTACAGTCTTATATTAGCTGTTAAAAATCATTTTATTTTAAGGATGCTGGCTGGATAGGGCCCCCGTTTGATTGCAGCCCGGGGCCCCGTGCAGTCTTAATCCGCTCCTGCCATAAACGCCACATATTTTGAAAAGTAATTCTGTGAGAACTATATTTTATGTTTAAAACTAAAAATTCAAGTAAATGTGTGAATTTTGTATAATGTCAATGCTAAAAGTAAGGGTACAAAAATTAAGTCTCTGAAATCATTTTAATAACATTGTTATGTTTTCTGAATAAATTTTTTTTAAAATAATCGAAATTTGTCTGAGAGCCATGGTTTCCTGAACCCTGCTCTATGTGGACAGTCCTCCTTATCCATCCCTCACTCTGTCTCTGTTTTTGCATCTCCTCATAGATAGGTCACCAACCAGCGTCACTGAAACTCTACACAGTTAACGGGTGTCAGCAATAAAAAGTCATGCCAACTTGAACAACCAATTTCCTTGGGGTCTTGACGGTAATTATTGGCCATAAAAATTGTAGTTCAGTGGCATCACTGGCCCCTTTAAATTACACATCTGATCAGACTTTCCTATACACAACAATAGTCACACCTCCAAACTACTTACTGGTCACATTTATCTTGTTTAATCTCCACCCTTCTGTGTGTTGTGGTCAGGCCAAGACAACAAGAAAATAGGGTCTCAGACCAAGGTGAGCAAAGGGGGAGGGGGGAATCAAGATAATTGGAACAGGGCTTGTCATACTATAAATACATTGTTTATCTCATGCCCTGGGGCACAATGCCACAGAAAGATAAAAAAGAAACTAAATTTTCTTCCCAATGAACTAATTGAACTATTGATATTTGATAAAGATATGTGTTTAAAAATGATCACAGTAAAGATAAATAAAAATAAATGACTAATGTCCACCAAAAATGGAGCACAGCCATAATACTTACACAAGACTGCCATGTTCACCACTAAGTACAAAGTCCATTGGAACAGACAGCTGATTCTCCGACCTGGCTGATATCTCCAGTGGATCTGTTTTATAGGCAGAAGACTGAGCTATGACAGCATTGCCATAGAATGACTTCATAGAGACACCTGATATCTTCACAGGATAAAAGTTGTTATTCGACACATTGTAGAAGTTCTGTGTAAAAGATGATAGAACGGTTGATTGGTTAGACATATTGCTGTGACAAGAATACATACTAATTAGAAATGCATCCTATAAGTGTACTAAATATATCTCACATAAAATTGAAATCTATTAAAGGCTAATGTTATGACTAAGGTTGTTAAGACCGCTCGTTTTTGAGGACCGGCTAACCATTCAAAAAAAGACTGGTTAACCGGTTAACCGCTCGTCCTTATATCCCTAATGTTTTGAGAACTAACAAGAGAATGTTGTCGCCTCGCGTCGTCTGATGGCATCAAAGCCCGCTTCCCCCCGCTTGCGTTCAGCTCTTTCCGCATTGCCCTCAATTCATAGCATTTTTTTTAAATCCAAAAAATTAACTAAACAGTGATGGTTAATTGTCTTTTTTATATTTTATTTTGAGGACTCGTAGTTCACCGGTCTAAATAAGAGGACAGGTTCAATCGTTCGTTAAAATTAGCGAAGTATTTTTCATTAGTTTCAAAAACCAACGCCTCGCCCCGTCCGTCGTGGGTCTAAATAAGAGGACAGGTTCAATCGTTCGTTAAAGTTAGCGAGGTATTTTTCATTACTTTCAAAAACCAACGCCTCGCCCCGTCCGTTTTGACGTCATGTTTACCTCTCTTGTGTGTGATGCCGGTCAACTCGCGTATTAAAATTAATAATATAATAAAATTATAAAGCTACGGAGTAAACAATGAAGATAAAATGGAATTTATTTTTTTTTAAAACATATTATTTTTCAATCGTCAACTCGCCAGAATAATTGAATTTTGCGATTCACACGTTCACCCTCCCCGTTTTTTTCTGTTCAAATAGGGTTTGAACTACACTCGCCGTACTGTTAATGTGGTAAACAAATGCCTTTGATAGGCAGGAAAACTGTCACTAAAAGACCGAACTCGAATTTGTGGGCCGATTAATCGCCCGGTATCTTTGCTACGTCTTTCAAATACCTCTCGTAATATAGGTACATGTACTTCACTAAGCGGCATGCGCCAATACGTTTTTGAATGCCTGAAATGGACTATAAACCGGTGATCAGAAAATGCGGATAGGTCACGAGGTCATATGCTTTTATAGCTTTCTTTGTCTTTATAAGAAACAGACTATAATAAATATAAATAGAAACAGCCTCGGCCTTGACCATTGTTGACATCAAACACGCACTGTTAGTAACTAGTACTATTAGTTGTGAACTTCAGTGAAGCAAGGCTATAACACGTCATGTACGCACGCTTACAGCTTGGAGACTGAAGGTTTGATTAGTTTGAATGCCAACCTAGGCTACTTGTCAGCTGGATCGTGGTATCGCTTTTACTCACCGTGACAAAGCGAGAGGGAGAGGCGCGAGGTGCGTTACGGCTTGTGTTTTTTTTTTCAATACGTTACCGCTAGTTTTTTTGGTTTTTTTCCGGTTACACGGTCCTGCGGTCCTGAATAAAGATGACCGATCCTGATCTGAGGACCGGTTAACCGGCTAACCGGTTAACCGTTAACAAGCTTAGTTATGACCATGCATTTTACTCTCCCATGTATTTCCTTCTGTGTTTTTTTTTTTATTTAGTTTTCTAGAAAAATATTCACATTCAAAGAAATATGCAATCACTGCATCTCTGCTTATTCGATTTAATAGTAATAATGAAATGATTGTTGCAATTATTTTTGTTTGAGGATCAATTGGTAAATATTTGAAATAAAGTTTAAATCCAACTATTAAAAAAACAACACATAATTATATTATAGTCACAGCTAAGAATTCTCCTCTATGAATCTTTCACATTTTGACAAAAAAGCAAACTAAGTCAAAATGTGCGATAGAAATTATAAAGCAGCTGACTTAAATGTGTTTTAAAAAAATTAAAATTCAGTAAACTATTAATAAATACATAACCAGCAGCAAACTAGTACTCACAGTAACAGTAAAATTTGCAAACTTAGCTGTGACATTAATGTCTATGTGCTTTGGCTGCAGAAATGGTCTATTGCTGGAAATGGTGATGTCTCTTGGCATTAGGAAAAAAATTAGCATCCCAGCAGTAAAAACACATAGAGTTACAGCAATGACCACATATAGAATCCTGAAAACAAAAAGGTAGAAATTACTCAGCGTCTTACCTTATCTGTTAAAATTTACCTCTTATGCCGAAGATTATTGTGTCCTACACTTATCCATGGTTTATGTCAAGTCTTGCACTTTTATTAGTTTTAAAAGTTGATAGTGGGTTGTCATTTTTATATATTATGTATTCTATGTTATTAGCCTTAAAAATATAAGAAGAAAACAGAATAGTCTTGAGGAGAATAAAATAATAATATATATACCGCAACAATGAGAATAGTTTTAACCTAGGAAGGTAAAGCAGACAAGATGGGAGAGAGAGGGTTCTCAGAAAATATATTGTCCAACTTTGGAAAATATTGTTTGTATTTGAAGATTAAAAGGTGGCAATCTTTTCAGTTTTCCTAACATTTCACTGTTTTTTTTTAAAAGGCACCTTGGATCCTGAACACCAAGGATGGACTGACTACTTGCTTCTGAGTTTATTAAAGTTACGTAATGCTTTTATAGCCCAAAGAGGAATTTCCATTCATTTAGAACAAATTAAATATTGGTATACAAATATGGGTACATGAATTTGAAATTAAAAATTCCAAAAGTAACATAGGAACTTTGCCTAGTTGTCAAGGGACAAATTAGTGCAAGATCAAATAATTCATATAATTTAACTAGCTGTAAGGAAGTGTACCATGTAAAAACTCACGTTCTTCTAGGTTTCAGCCTTCCATCACCCATGGGTATTAATGCTACAAGTTGATTCTCAAGCTCTGGGGGGAAAAAACTGATTTGAAAGATGTGTCATGAAAGTATAATAAAAGGAATTATAGACATTTTACAAAAGTTTTAGAATATTTTTATTGAAGGTAAAGATACTTTTGCACAATTGAAAACTGAGCTTTGCTAAAGCAAAGGATACAATATTAATGATCTGAACTTGTTAATAATTAATAAATTAGAATTTGATATGAGATATGAACAGTTAAAGAGGTTACAAGAAGAGAGATGATAAAGTCGCACTGAAACATAGCACATTTATTACACAGTCAAATAAAGTGTATATAAAGTAATGTGGCTTATTATTCCATGGTAACCAATGTGAATAAGAATGTTTCCATGGCTCCTGCTATCAGATTATTAGCCTATCAACCACTACATGTAAAGTGGGTTGAATTAAGTGTTTTTAAATTAATAATTTAACATGAATTTCACAGTAAGTATTACAAAATGATTTTTAAATTATCAAACAGCAAAACAAAACAAAAATTTGCACTGCACATGCAATTCATGTTTTGGAGCACTGGAGTCCAATATCAATCTTAACAGGAGATGGTGAAATAAATTATCTTTTAAACTCCAGTTTTTGAAATGGAACATGAGGATTGTTTTAAAACTAAAACAGAAGCCAAAACCTTTGATATAAACTTTAAAAAAAGATGCTCTGAACCTTTTGGCACCCGTCCTAACCCTCTGCATGATGGGCAGGGTACGCTGTCTTTAAAAAGCTCTTCATAACCTTCTGAACTGGAAGGATTTGTTGAGCTGTTAAAGCTGCCGCAACCATTTGGTTGGATCCCATTTCTGTTGGCAGCAAGAAGTCTGGAATTTTCTCCATGTCGCCTATCTACCGCGAAATTTTTTAACTGCAAGGATACAAAATATTAAACAACTTAAAAAATATACATGAGATTTTTTCAGAAATATATTTGATCCTAAATATTTTTTAAAGGACTTAAATGGTTTTATTCTTTTGAATTCTGTTTCTGGTAAAATTTACCAATTTTTTATTTAAGACTCATATACTGTCAAGTCTACAATCTTTTGTAAACTCAAAAAAAAAAACAAAAAAAAAAAACAGCTCATTACTGTCTTCAAAGCATAGTAGCAAGTTTGCAGGTATTTTCAGCCATAATTACTTAAGGTCACATAAAATAAGTTTAGTTCACCTAAATTTCTAGATCTACAACTATAACACTGATAATTATTCATGATAATTTTATTTATGTTGGCTTCTTTTTTTTAAATAAAAAGACAATAACTTATAACTAACTACAATATAAGGCATGAATAACAAAGCAGGCAAACTCAGATGTAAAGGTCTTAAAATGAAGTTAATAATTCAATAAGTGAGTGGTAATAAGACTTAACATTTCATCTTCAGTTCTTCTGAAAAACTTCTTCATAAAAATAACCAAAAAGAAATGATTCAGAATTCCATACAATGGGTTTTTAGTTTAAAAATAAACTTTCAATAATGTGTACTGTAAAAAACCATAGTATGACTACATAAACTAGATAACTTGGCAATGAGTAAGAAACAGATTATGCTAATTTTTTTAATGGTTTGTTTACAATTAAAAACCACCTGTTGCTAATATAAGCATTTTTTAAAAAATTTAAACATACCAAAATATAAAAACTCTGGGTTTGTACATGAAAAACATTCTAAGTTTAAAGAAATTACCTCAGGTTTGTCTAATGTTATAATACCACCGAAATCATTCACCAATATGTACTATAAGATTTCATGTTGGCTGGCAAAGACCTCTAGAGGTTTGTTTTGTTTTTTGTTTGAGAATCAGATCCAAACAATGCTCACATAATTCTAAAATTGAACTTTTTGTTGCAGTATTTCTTTCCACATACTTTCTAGATCACTATCTAGGGGTTTTCTAAGGACAAGAATAATGAATGACTCACTAATTTGTTTTTTCTTAGCCAAGAATAATAAATAAGTAATAATATAAAAATTATTGTGAAGTCACAGGGTCTATGATCAGTTAGATTGGCTCACCCTTAAATGTTGACAGTGGGGAAAATGTAAAGGGAGCATATACCAAGGCTTTTTGTTACCTTCCATTAAAGTTAAAGGGAGAAGAGCATGGGGATTTCTTCCCTTTTGCAATGTTACATATGATTACTTTATCTATGAGATTCTTTATACTATAACTGATATGTGAGATTAATTTTATTTTTGTCTTATTTGTACATAGAACTTGCTTGGAAAAACCTTAGAAGATGCGACAATTTTGTATCATGTGCAGAAATGATTTAAGGCCTGTTTCCTTCCAGAAACTGACAAAACTGACATGACACTAATGTAGAAGTTGTGAGAAAGTGGATGATTAAGGGTGACAGGAGTACTGTGCTATGCAGCTGTGGCTATCAGTGGGCTTGTAATAGACAGACATGGACAAAGCTTCAAATTTTAAGGTTATATCACTGTATCACCATGAGTCTGCAGAATTCTCAGATAAAAGGGATATAATATTAATGGCAGAGTGGAAAGGGCCAATAAAGTTATTGAAAAGGTCAAATGAACCCCTACCCTTACCATGATGGTTATGACTAGGGATGTGACGGAGCTGATGAAAATCCGCATCCGTCGGATTCGGCAAATATAAATCCGTCGGATTAGAGTAATATAAAACTTTCATTTATTTTATTATTTTTTGTTTCATTCATTCATTTCCAAATTTAACAATTTTATGCGGACGTTCGAAAAGAATCATTTTTGGTGTGCTGCTTTCTAAAAATAGTAGTGCCACGGACAGACAGACAAAACATAAATTGCAAATTATATATATTGAATATTGACAATATTGATTATAATTTGTCTTATTTGTATTGAACAACAATAACTTGTAACAGAGTACAGTGACAGTAACACTAGTACTAGTGTCACTAATTTCACTTATTATACTTATAATTTAATAATAATAATACTATAGTCTATAGTATATAGTAACAGTCAACAGTAACAGTAACACACTGTTTAGTAACAGTAACAGTGAACAGTACAGTTATCAATCAGTCAATTCGGTATAGTATTGAGTATTGACTATTGACCAAGTCAAGGCGTCAAGGTAAGTGGTGGTCAAGAGGTAGCGCGCTCGACTGTCACACCGATGGTCACGAGTTCGAATCCACGCGAAGGCGAGGATTTGTTCCCGGGGGCCTGAGGAGTCCCCGAGTCACCCAGCTCTGAATGGGTACCTAACTAGACAATAGTTAGGCGGCTGGGGTAATGCGTGGAACCTTCATAGCCGTGGCCTGTGACCACTGCATCACTTGCCAACAGATCATCTCTCATGGTCTGTAGACACAATTATCTTCTGCATAGAAGGAGCGTCTGTATATCTAAGATAAGATAAGGTATAAATAGTCTAAGATTTATTATGATATATTTCAGATAAATTTTATTATATTATATTGAAGGATGTGGCTAGCGCTATGACAATTTTGTCGTAGCAGCAGACGACCCGGTTGGATGTTGCTAGCGTTACGACATGTCGTAGCGCTAGTCAGGAAACTAGTGCTACGACATAACGCAACTTCTGCTACGACTAGTTTTAGTCACTCTTTACTTTGCAGTAAACACCCGGAAAGAATTAAATCTTAACAAACTCTTCTTTATATTGTATGCGCATATATATTATAATACGACATTATTTGCGTGTGTATTAATTCTAAAATCTAAATTTATTTAAAATAAATTATTTAAATAGATTTAATTGTAATATTGGTCAACCGATTATAAATGTAACAGCCAATTTTGCTATACTATAGTCTATAGTAAACTTGTGTAACTGATGCCGATGCATTAAAATTTAGTATACTATAAAGCCAAAGCCTAAAGCCGTAAATGAAAATCCTCAAGCAACTGATTCGCGCACAATCGCAAGAATGTAGGCCTAAAATAATTCGTTTCGTGTGGAATAATAAAATGTGTCGTGTGCAGACTTGTCACAGGAAACCATTCCATTCATCCTTCTACATCATTTTCACTCTATTACTAATACTATTACTATTAAGGGAGGGGGGGCAGGTAATAACAACCGCACAGGACTCCTCGTTTACTCGTCTTTTTTCCCCTTTACTTCGTGCTGCTGTTTGTGTCCGTTTTCTCAGCCCTCCACCCCCGCCTCTCTTTGCACTATTTATGACGAGCATGTCTGCAGGGCATGATGCGCTATGCCTCCTTCGTCTGACAATGGCTTCAAATCCCGCTTCCCCCGCTTGCGTTCAGCACTTTTTCGCGATGCCTTCAATTCAGAGAATTTTTCAAAAATATCTTCCAAACAATTTAGTAACAGTGATGGTTTATAGTCATTTTTTAAACTCACGCCACTCACGCCTCACCTTTTTCGTTGATGATGCCGACTGAGTGTCAACTCGCGAATCAAAAGAAAAAAAAAATAGTATTAGCATAATTTAATACAGCTTTAGTCGTAACTGTAAGTAACACATTTTTACGACTGTCGCAGCAGCAGACGACCCGACCGGATGTCGCAACTCTAGCCAAGCATATGTGGATTGGCTAGTCTAGTGTTACGACTAGTCTAAAATCTAAATATTTTTATTTTAACAGATTTAGTCAATGTATCTGCTTTTCAGAATAATAACAAAAATTATCAGCATACTCAATATGATTTTTTTTTTTAAAGTAATAAATGAAATTTTAAAAAAACCAAAAAACATGACGGCAGCGGGATTCGATTCCGCTATCACTAGTGTCATATCCATCTCGAAGCAACCTGACTATCACTTGATTTGGCGAAGCTGATGAGGAAGTGTAATTTTTTTAATTTATAACTGTTTTTCGTTTAATGGCTCAATCTAGATTTTTTAAAAAACCTTTAAAATTCATTAATAAGCTTATCTAGTGATCATGATATTTCATTATGAGAACTATAGTTTAGTATTTAAGTATTAGTAATAGCATAATTGAAATACAGAAAAGGATGTGTCAGGAAACAACTGCTACGACATACGCAACTTCTGCTACGACTAGTTTTAGTCACTCTTAAGCAGTTAACACCTGGAAAGAATTAAATCTTAACAAACTCTTCTTTATATTGTATATGCATATACATTATAATACAACATTATTTGAGTGTGTATTAATTCTAAAATCTAAATTTATTTTAAACAATTATTTAAATAGATTTAATTTTAATATTGGTCTACCGATTATAAATATATCAGCCGATTTTGCTATACTATAGTATACTTGTGTAAGTGATGCCGATGCATTAAAATTTAGTATACCTTAAAGCTAAAGCCTAAAGCCATAAATGAAAATCCTCAAGCAACTGATTCGCGCACAATCGCAAGAATGTAGGCCTAAAATAATTCGTTTCGTGTGAAATAATAAAATGTGTCGTGTGCAGACTTGTCACAGGAATCCATTCCATTCATCCTTCTACCTCATTTTCACTCTATTACTAATACTATTACTATTTGGGGGGGGGGGGGGGGGNTGAGGGGGGGGGCAGGTAATAACAACCGCACAGGACTCCTCGTTTACTCGCCTTTTTTCCCTTTACTTTGTGCTGCTATTTGTGTCCGTTTTCTCAGCCCCCCCCCACCTCTCTTTGCACTATTTATGACGAGCAAGTCTGCGGGGGCATGATGCGCTATGCCTCCTTCGTCTGACAATGGCTTCAAATCCCGCTTCCCCCGCTTGCGTTCAGCACTTTTTCGCGATGCCTTCAATTCAGAGAATTTTTCAAAAATATCTTCCAAACAATTTAGTAACAGTGATGGTTTATAGTCATTTTTTAAACTCACTCCTCACCTTTTTCGTTGGTGATGCCGACTGAGTGTCAACTCACGATTCAAAAGAAAAAAAAATAACAGTATTAGCATAATTAAATACAGCTTTAGTCGTAACTGTAAGTAGGCACATAACTTGTCATAACACATTTTTACGACTGTCGTAGCAGCAGACGACCCGACCGGATGTCATAACTCTAGCCAAGCATATGTGGATTGGCTAGTATTACGACTAGTCTAAAATCTAAATATTTTTATTTTAACAGATTTAGTCAACGTATCTGCTTTTCAGAATAATAACAAAAATTATCAGCATACTCATTATGCTTTTAAAAAAATAATAATAATAAATGAAATTTTTTTTAAAAAACATGACGGCAGCGGGATTCGATCCCGCTGTCGATAGTATCATATAATTTTCGAAGCAACCGGACTATCACTTGATCTAGCGAAGCTGATGAGAAAGTGTAATTTTTTAAAGTTATAACTGTTTTTCATTTAATGGCTCAATCTAGATTTTTTTAAAAACCTTTAAAATTCATTAATAAGCTTGTCTAGTGATCATGAGATATTTCATAATGAGAACTATAGCTTAGTATTTAAGTATTAGTAATAGCATAATTGAAATACAGAAATTTTTTTACGGCATGTCGTAACAGCAGACAACCCGCGCGGATGTTGCTGGCATTACGACATGTCGTAGCACCAGCCACATCTGCGCGGGTTGTCTGCCGTTACTTTGTCAAACTTTGTCGTAGCAGTAGACACTCTGTATATTGAATATTGCGGCAATACTACTACTACTAGTAATACTATAGTAACTATAGACTTATACACTATAGACTATAGTAGTATACTATAATCATAGTCATAATTATAGTGAATCGGAGTGTCTATCTCATACTCATAGTGATCATAGTCATACTTTCATAATGAATTTCATACTATAGACTATAGTCTATAGTCTATAGTATAGTCTAGTATAGTGTATAGTGTATAGACATAGACTTAGACTATTTAAATTTAATATTGCAAAAACTTACCTTTTGAAATATGCTCATTTTTTAAAAATCTTTATTCACTCAAATTGGCCTATGATGCATGAAATATAATGGGAATAAATGAGTAAAGCAAAGTATTAGTTGTTGTAAAAGTAAAAATATCCAAATTGTGCATTCAAGATTAAGGAATACTGTGTAAACATTACAGCCATTATTTTTAGGCTTCACAATTTATGCAAATCAAAAGCCAGGTTTTTTTCATTTACACTTTTTTATATTTTAATTTTCCTAAAAATATGTCTAGTATATTTTTAAATTTGTAGGATCTAAATTTGTGTGGTGTGTATTAATTTATGCATAAAATAAAAAGTCACTAAATTTTATCAGTAATAAGATTTTAATATTACTTAGTATTAGGGTAATAGAAAAACGAATAGTCCGAATAGACTTCAAAATACGTATTAGTTTGTCGAACATAATTTCTTATATTTTGCTGTTTCAGTCACAACTACTTAATGAAAACTAAGTGAACTTTTTACGGAATGTTTTAAAAATATTTTGAATGCATCGTTTAATGCATTGCTGTTAGATTTAGATATGATCTGATATGATTTCAAAAAACTTGACGCATTTCAATACAAGTGTTTAAATATACAAATACATAACCTGACAAATATTTTTCTTTGGCAAAAACAATAATTATCTAGCTAAGACTAAGACAAATTTTACAAAAATAATTTTACAAAATAAATCCTAAAACATTCGTTGTATGGTAATTATACTATATTTTATTTAATTACCATGAATTTGAGCATCTGGCAAGTCATCAAAAATGAAAGTAGTTGTTATTGTTACTATTTGATGTTAGTTAGTTCCCTTGTATCCTAATCTTTTAGCAAATTAACCAAATAAGAGCACATGACTACCATTAACAGACAGTCATGTGGTTTTTTTTTTTTTTTTCCGTTAGATTCCTACGACAGATTTATTTATCTTTGTCGATTGCAGCTCTTGGTGTGGCTGACGAGACCGATCCTCTTCTGCATGTCACGCACACGAATGCGGTGGGGGCAGTGTTTCTTTGCCTTAGGACATACTCATCCAGAGTAGGATTAAACGTTTTTTTGAAAAGGTGTTTGGGGCTTGGGGGGAGGGGCGGAGACTGCAATAAGGTTAAGGTAGATGGTAATTAACGAACCATGTGGCCTACTGAAACATATTTAAAATGACACAGTAAAAGAGTAGAAGAGTAGTTCGGGGTCACACCGGTTGACATCCTCTACAAAAGAGAAACCAAATGGATTAATGCAAATTTAGAACAGTGGGCTACACTCGATTTCAAAACATATATAATCTAACATACTGCTAGAGCGACGTGCCACTAGAACAGATCAGAGGTTCCAGTTTTTTATCCTATGTTATCGGAGACATTCAGAGGCTTGTATGTAACATCCGAATCGGCTCACAATTCAGCATACAATAGGGGTGGCAATGCTATCTGGCTGAGGTATTAAAAAAACGGTTATTGATTAGGGAGTGAGTGAGCATGAAAAGACGCAACTTTTGTTGTTTTATGACGTCTTTTCAGACTCACCTACTTCCTATCGTTTTCAATCTCAATTCAACAGCGCTTACTTCATCATCATCAGTTACGTGACCGTCTGGGGGGAGCGCATGGACACTTCAATAGATAAGGATCTCCACAGTTGTCTTATATCTTGAGCGGCGGCAAGTAGTTATCCCTGTCCGTTCCTTAATGTTGTCAAGCCAGCTATTCCGTTGTCGCCCTCTTCACTGGTCCCCTTCTACGGTGCCTTGTAAAATAATTTTTGTAAGGGTATCATGTCACAGTACATGACCGAACCACGCCATCTTGCGTCTCTTAATTGTTGCTATAATCTTTTCTTAACGATCTGCAATAGAGTTTATTTTGTCCCTGACATAATCCTTGTTCGTGTGTTCTAAATAGGAGATCTGGAGAATTTATCTCTTACACTTACACTTATTTTCAAATGCCCGCAGCTTGCTTTCCGTGGTAGCCATTAGCGTCCAGGTCTCATATGTATAAATGAAAATGACTTTAATGAGAGCTTTGTAAATCCTGAGCTTTGTTGGCAGTCTAATGTTTTTGTTCTTCCATATTTTGGTTAACTTTGTCATTGCTGCCATTGTCGACCAAATTCTAGCTCAAATTTCAGCTTCGCAGGTACCATATCTAGATATAATGGCTCATAGATATATAAGCCATGTACCTCCTGCACTTTTTGTTGGTTTATTACAATGCTTCCCATACTGGCATCTGAGGAGAGGCGTCGCTAGGTTTGGTGTCACCCGGGGCGGTAGCTCATGGTCATGGTGTCACCCCTTCACGACTTAAGGAGTCGTTCATAAATGACGTCACGTGAGGTTGCCGATTTTTAACCCACCCACCCCCGCGTCTTACGTTGACACAAAAACTTAAACCCGCACCTCTTTTTTCGCTATGACATCACAAAGCTTTGACCCTCCCCTCCAAAAGCCGTATTTTCTAAATAAAAGTCAGCAAGTTTCAAATTATTATTATTATTTTTTTTGGTATCTGAGGTATTAACTAATATCTTAATTTTCTGACCTGATTTCCATCCCATAACCACCTGCTCTGTCTGCAAGTTTGTTATTGAGTTCCTGCAGTTCTTTACTGCTCCCAGACAGAAGAACAATGTTATCAGCAAATCTTTGGTTGCATAGGGGTCTTCCACCTATAGAGATAGAGGTGTGGTGATCACTGGGTGTTTCTGGATGAATTTTTTTCTAGGAAAATATTGAACATGCTGCAGGACAGGTGAGAAAATGCAACCTTGGCGAACTCCAATCGTCGTTTTGAAGAAGTCCCCTACGCATCCTTTAGATACAACTGCACTACTCGCCTGTTTGTAGAGTTCTTGGATCACCTTTACCAGACCTTCTTCAATGTTGAAACTTCTCATCACTTGCCAAAGTCCCCAGTGTCATACTCGATCTTGAAGTCTATAAAGTTGTGATGGAGTTCGCGTTTGTGCTGTAGATGTTTTTCTAAGAGTAGGTGATTGTGCTTCTGCCTGGTCGGAAACCTGTCTGTTCTTCTGCCAGTAGTTCCTCGGATATTGTCTTTAAAGCCAGCTGAGGATAATTTTTAGCATTACTTTGCTAGGATGACTGATGGGGCTGATTGTTCTATAATTTTGGCATTGTTTCGTATTGCCTTTCTTAGGTAATAGTATAATTAGGGACTGCGTTACTCCTTGGGCAATACCTTATTTTCAAGTATTTTCTGGCAGAGTTTTGTTGGGGCTTTCGTTACTTCTGCTCCTCCGTGTTTTAGCAATTCAGCTGAATATTGTCAACTCCAGGAGACTTACCCCCTTTAAGTTCCGGGGCTCACTTCATAAAATAATAAAAACTCGAAATATCGTTAACCTTTTTGTAGCCGATCTTTCAGATGCTTATAGAGCAGGAAGAGTTTAGCTTCTAACATACTCCCTTTGGTCGCTGTCCATGACGAGCAAGGAAAATCGAACTCAGTAGCTACCCATACTGTTCTTTGGTGATTTTTAAGCCAAGCTAACATCTCTTTATTCTTGGATGCTATGGCGGATTTAAGGGGGCTGAACGGGCTAAAGCCAGGGGCCCCCGACGGTTTGGGGGCCCCCACACTTTTTATATTTTAAAATAAAAGTGTACAAATGTTTGCACGAACCCTTGAAAATATAATAAATTAAATAAGTTTATAAATATTATCTATACAACTGACACATGGTCTAAAATATAGTTTATGCCCTTGTTTGATTGCAGCCCGGGGCCCCGTGCAGTCTTAATCCGCCCCTGCTTGGATGGATATTGATCTGTTAACTATAGAAATACAGTGGATCCTCTCATAACGAGTTAAATAACGTGCCAAAAAATGTGAAAAGTTGCTCTCTTAACGAGCGACATTTCGCATAACCAGTAACTCAGGGAAGTCCCTTTTCCCGACTTACATTCGTGAGCCGGGACTCCCGCGCCGATGCATTAGTTGTGTTTAGCGTATTGTTTTCGTATGTCATTACGTGATCACCCGTTTTACAAATTTTGTATTGAGACAGTATTCGACATTTTTTATGTGCAAAGTGTAATAACCCGTGCTAAAATTTCTTCGAAGAAAAAACCACTAGAAGACAATCGTAGAGAGAAAAAAAAACTATTGAAATTAATAGTAAAATCTTTATAAATCGAGCACAAGGTGTAGCGTGGCTGATCTAGCGCGCACATACAATCGGTCAACATTAACAATCTGCACTATTCTCAAAAAACAAAAGAAAATTTAAGGAGATGGCTCCTTCAAATTGAGTGTAGAGAATGTTTACGAAGCGGTTCAGACTGCGACACATTTTCTTCAAATTTTTAAAGCGCCGGCAAAAACAAATGTGTTTAGATAGTTTTCTAGTTTAAAAAGATTCATTATTTGTCATAAATTCCTATTTTTATTTACGTTTCCGTTTTAAATATAAATTATACTCCAAGCAGAGGCATCACTAGGGTTGGTGTCGCCCGTGGCGGAAGCTCATGGTGTCAATCGGGGCGGTATAAGCTCTTGGCGTCGCCCCCTCTCGATTTAACCCATAGAACTCCTCCGAGTTTTCCAGTGCCCAAATAACGGGAATATATAGAATTTTACTGTCTGGTGTCACCCCCCTGATGGTGTTACCCGGGGCGGCCCGCCCCTACCGCACCTCGAGCGACGCCACTGATTCCAAGTTGTTACATTCCTTAACAATTCATAAGTAATTTTATTTGAATAAATGTTAGTAAAATTTTAGAAAAACGAGTATTTCTTTCAGCATGGAACGAACGCATTATCGTATTTTACATTGATTTGTATGGGGAAAATTGTTTTGTTTATCGAGTTTTTCGCTTAAAGAGTAAGATTCTTGAACGAATTATCTTTGTTATAAGAGGGTCCACTGTTTATAAGTTTGATAGCTATACATTTTTAATGCTTTAACGTTGTGCTGCATTTAAAAAATGTACTATTCTATATCTTTCATACAATTTATCACTAACTTTCAATTGTATAAGGTCACTATTAAATTAAAGTTAGATCTTAAGGTTTTTATCTTTAAAAAAAAAATAATAAATATTATCGTGAATTTCATTTGTTTAAATTTAAGTATTTTCCCGCCTCATTGGTTAATTCTGCCACTCATTCTTAACCTTTCACAATGGCTAAGAAAAAGATGGGAAGAGGTGATGGAGGGGTGACTTCTGCTCTCCCAATTTTTAATTTACTTTAGATATAAGTTCTGGCGGCTAGTTTTCACTAATTGCAAGGCATCGGGGTGGGGTGGGGTATTCGTGTAAGAGAAGGAGCAACAGTCTTAAATCACCTCGTTGTCGATTTATTATTCATCATACTCTTTACTATAGAATTGCCCAATAAGCTCGTATCTTTCCACCCCCCCCCTTTTTTTTTCATATTATCTTATCTGTTATGGGGTTTTTGTTGAAGGATGCGGTGGGTCGTTGTGGGGTCATATTTTAAAGGGCACGTGATCACAGCATCTTGATAACTCTTACGTTTTGTCAACTCTCCAAAACTTATTTTTAACTTTCTATACAGAAGATTATTGCGTCCCACGTTTATCTATGGTTTGTCTTTAGTCCTATATTCTTATAAGAGTTTTTAATGTTGATAAAGTGTTGGTTTTCCTGGTTTCTTCAGGCAACCCAATCCACGCCCGAATTCCGGACGGGAAAAGCGAAAATTTATATCCCCTTTTGTTTTTCTTTATCTCTAAAACTTAACCTTTCTCGCATAAAGGAAAACAACACTAGATTGAATTCAGGAAATAAAATTTTTATGACACAATCTACAATAAAAATATTTCACCATAATGTACGTTATATGTTCATGTCACCAGGAACTCTCATCCCAAACAAAACTACATCCACAAAATAATAAAAGTGTCAACAGTTCTATTTAAAATTTCTAATGTTATTTCAAAAAACATTTGAGAGCTGTTAAATGTACATTAACTTGAACCACATAACGCCTTTAAATTTAAACTTAAATCAGAGGAATGGACTTCGCTGAGCTGTCTGGTCAAAATGAATGTTTCAGTGAACACATATAGACCTATAGGAATGTGTGTTGATTAAAAAAAAAAAGTTGCATTGAGACTGTGTCCTTTGAGAGCTATTGTTAAGTATCGTATGCATAATGTGTTTACACGTAGGGTCACTGGTGTTGTGGATGTACGATGTACGTACGCAAGGCCTGCGGTCTAATCCAACTCATGAATACCACGCTATCTGTTCAGCCATTAAACAATTTTTGTTTAAGAGCTTTAAACGGGCTGAGCGTTCGTTCAATGCGTTTAATGAGGCATGGCTGAGGGCGGCTGAGGCGGCAAATATATCATGATGGTTTCGTGTGAAAAAAACAAGGTGGTCCGTGTTATCCCTCCTCACGGGTGACCACACCTGGCTTTGTGAAGTCAAATAATTGTGGTTGTGTTGGAATAATGATAAATAATGTATGCAAGGGAGAGTCACCTGCATCCATGAAAAATAGTTGAGAGAGTCAAGGTCGCGGGCGAATTGCGTGGTTTTTTAATAAGTGTGCACACCATGGTCCATCTGGTGAGATCACGATTGTTGTTTTTAATTAGGCCAGCAAGACAGCATGTGTCGGTGAGTAATGTAAAAAAAATATTTTTAAAAACTCAAATTTTTAGTCTTCAGAATAAGTATAGTCCCTAAAATCATCACCACAGCGGGTTGTTTACTGGATGGTGATAAATACGAATCCAGGTATTCGCAATAAATTAGGTATTCAATGTATTATTGTAGTGCTCCGTGAGATATTCTAGCTAGAGGAATGCACGAGGAAGGAGATGTACCTCACCATTACTTGAGGGACGCGGGTGCTTTGACTTTCAGGGAACAACTAGTAAGATTTTGATATAGGCTGTAACTTAACAATAATCTGTATGGAGAGGTTAAAGTCACAGCCAGGGCGGGTTAGTTTGGTTTCGTGATAATATTTTAGGCTCTGTTGCAAGTCTAGCATTAATATTAGTCACACATTTTTTTAGATTTAATATTTAATACGTCAAAGTAAAAAAAAAAATAAATAAAAAAAAATAAAAAATAAAAAAAAAAAAAATATTTCTTCTTCTTCTGCCTTGTTCTCAATATTGAATTTGAGTTTTGAGTGCCACGAGTTTTGCGCCAATTGACAGTTGTTTTTTTTTGGTGATGCAGCGTTCACATTGCCCCGCCGCTTTTGGGGCTGGGTGCATTCGAGCTCGTGACAATCGGAACACCAGTCGAGCGCGTTTGCCACTTGACCACCGCGGCCCCCAAATATAAAATTTTAAAAGATTGGTTAAATTAAGGGTGTAATCAATTGGTTATTGAAGACAATTGTGTATTACCAGATCTCCGATGTTTTTGACAATGAATTGAAGTAAAATTGGTCTTCTTAATTTCTTTATAATTAAAATAGATCAAGACATTTTACATTTTTGACTAAGAACTTTTAAAATCCCTTATATTAGCTTCAGCGTCGGCTCTCTCTCTCTCTCTTTCTTATCTTAGATATATAGACGCTCCTTCTATGCAGAAGATAATTGCGTCCACAGACCATGAGAGATGATCTGTTGGCAAGTGATGCAGCGATCACATGCCACGGCTATAGGGGTTCCACGCATTACCCCAGCCGCCTAACTATTGTCTATATATATATAGTTAGATACCCATTCAGAGCTGGGTGACTCGGGGACTCCTCAGGCCCCGGGAACAAATCCTCGCGTGGATTCGAACTCGTGACCATCGGTATGACAGTCGAGCGCGCTACCTCTCGACCACCACGTCCCACGTTTCTCTTGGTCCGTCCACCGGGGCGGCGAAAAAACAAAAGTAAAAAATGACCAACTTTCCGTCATGCTATCGAGCTGAAATTTCGCACATAGACTTGTGTCACCTAACAATTCATTGTATCAAAATTTGAGATCGATCGAAAGTACCTTAATTAAATAAATGCACAATTAGTTTATCTATATAAAATGTATGGTAGCCTTCTGTTGTTGACATTCACGTGTTTGCTGGAGTTCAGTCTCGCCATGGGTGACCACATCCCCCACACCCACCGTCTCCTGTACATATTTGTTGCGCGGTGCATTTTATTTTGAATATAATCAATACTTTTAGTTCTGTCTCATATATAAGGGATTTATAATCAAAAACTTTGTTTTTACTGGTTGTTTTTATTTATTTTCTTCAAAACAGATTTTGTCTTCCCAGTGGTAGTTGGAGGGATGCTTAGACTGGTGGAAAGGGTCGATAGAGATGAAATTAATAATTAAAACATTTGGGTGGATTTACTCCTCTGCATCAAAAAAAAAAACACGTAACAGTTAATTCTGAAACACGTAACAGTAGGACGTGGTGGCCGAGAGGTAGCGCTCTCGACTGTCATACTGATGGTCACGAGTTCGAATCCACACGAAAGTGAGGATTTGTTCTCGGGGCCTGAGGAGTCCCCGAGTCACCCAGCTCCGAATGGGTACCTAACTAGACAATAGTTAGGCGGCTGGGGTAATGCGTGGAACCCCTATAGCCGTGGCCTGTAACCGCTGCCAACAGATCATCTCTCATGGTCTGTGGACGCAATTATCTTCTGCATAGAAGGAGCGTCTGTATATCTAAGATAAGAAAGAGAGAGAGAGAGAGCGTCTGTATATCTAAGATATAAGATATAATTGGAAGAAAAAAAAATAGTTACGTGTAACCCAAGGCACGTCAATACGAGTGTGTGTAGTGTGTACGGCAAACTTAGCATTTGAAATGTTACACATCACACTTCATTAGATTGATTGAAATATCAGAAATTTTGGATGTGTAAGTTAGTGTGACGCTTGATATGACTGCCGGACTGTGTAGCTCGTATGAAAATGTGGGTCTAAGCAGCTGGATAATTGCATAGGTACTGGTAGATGTGTTTCTTTTGGAAGTTGTGAAGCAGTGTTATTGAATCAGTGAAGTGGCTTAAATGTTGTTGATTTGTTGTATCGCTAGATTGATGCGAATCTAATTTGTGATTTGGTTGAAAAGTCGTATGGGAGCTGGGCCAAGTTTGAAATAAGTGTGTAGCTGCCTTGGGTATTTGGAATGATTCATCTGTGCGTTGCTGGATTATTTTAAAAAACTTTTGTGGTATTTCAGGCATTTGAATGAAAACCATCTGCATTTCCACGTTTAATAAGAAATTGATGAAGAATGGGCAACCTGATATTTGTCGTCCATCCATCAACGCATAATTTTAGCATTTTAAGAAATGTACCTGCACCGATTGTCGTTCTTTAACCACACTTCTATTTACATACCCTCCCCAAACCCACACACACGCACATGTCTGTCCATGAAATACATCGGTATACATAAGATTGTTACATTTACAGAGCAATAAAGATTTTCTTGAGATACAGCCAGTAGGAGACGATCACCCACACGGTTGTGCCCCAGACGTGACGCAGCAGGAGTTTCCAGTGCTGGTGGCCCACGACCCAGTTGATGGGAAACTGGTTGTGGAAGATCCCGTGACAGCAGTAGATGACGATACTGTTCATACCTGAAACAAGAGGGTTTAGCTTAGTTGAAACGGCAGTGACTAACTTAACTGGTGACTTAGAGGTGTGTATTATATCCCTTCAGGGAAGAAAGAATGGAGGCACACAAAAAGGGAGCGGTCCACCAAAGACACCATGTTTTTCTTTTATTGAAAAGGGGGAAGGGCACAAAAAAATGTGTAAGCTTGTTGAGTTTTGTATTTGTGGAGAGTTTGGGGGGGGGGGCAGGCGGATCAGTCATGGTATAACCAACCCTTGCTACTTCACTGTGTCCTCTTCCTACAGACTTTTTATATAGCCCATGAGATTATAAAATGTCTTAGATAACACCTGTAATGAACTTTTGTAGGCTGTCAAGTATAAGTCAGACTTATGAGAGGACAAGTGTTCCTATTTAGTTTATATATAGCTTTCATTTTCTATATTTACACGGAGAACTGCCCCATAAATTTTTTGAAGACCCCTGCCATATTAATAGTTGGTCATTTTTATGTAATCAATGCAATTTAAAAACCTTATCTTTCTTTCATTTTTTTGTGCTTGTTTAAATAACTTGTTAGACATCCCAACTTTTGTTTTAAAAAATCAGAGCCAGCAATCAACTCCTCCCATCCCGTACAGCCGCTGATGATGCCGGGCCCACGAACAAATCTTTTTATACGTCTCTATTGAGTTCAAATTGAAAACAGTAACAAAAAATTACCCAATCCCAGTTGGCGTACCTTCCACCCTCACTCAGGCCTCCCGGCCCCACGTAGCCTCTGTGAGAAGATCATATGAATAAGTAAATAAAGAATCTTCCCTACCCGCTCAAAATTCTTACTGCGGCTCTTTCCGATGCCAATATTCGGCTCTCCAGTTCCGTGCGTACATTTTAATAATTATATTATTTATTTTCAGAACTCAATGTTATTGGCTCTTTAAAAAGGGGAAAACTTTGTAAAATGTAACTTTTGGCTCTTTCGTCTCAAAAGGTGGCCGACCCCTGCACTTAAATTCGAGGCTTATGCCGGTGGGAGGACTACAAAATTCACCTGGGTATATGAAGGGCTGGCCGTTCCATATACCAACGATGTCCGTCACTGTGTACAGCGCCGACAACAGCACGAAGCCAAACGATGCTGTGATGAGTGAGTAGGACAGAGACCTGGAACAGAAATTATTCTCACATATTATACACATATTTTTCTATAATGGTGTACGCTTTAATGTTTTTTTTCCTCTTAATTTTGTTATAATTTAAGCGTACTTTTCCAGCGCTGTTAAAAATAATCGTGACTTTAAGATAGACAATGCTATAAAGGAACCTCATTAGGTAAGCGCCTCCACTCAACGCCCCCCTTCCCTTGTATAGTAGTTAAACTAAACTTTTTTTTTTTTTTAATTTTTTTTTTTTATAGTTTCTTTTACTATAAAACTGTCTCTCTGTCTCTCTCTCTCGCTCTCTCTCTCTCTCTCTCTCTCTCTCTCTCTCTCTCTCTCTCTCTTTCTCTCTCTCTCTCTCTCTCTCTCTCTCTCTCTCTCTCTCTCTCTTTGTATAGATTTCTTCTGAGTATACTTAATCAGCACTATAGTTTTGTATCCTTGTTAAAGCCACAATTCTATTACCATATGTTCTTATTGGCAGGGATCCATCCTTCATCCTGACTACATTTGGTGAAGAAAGCCCCCATGGCGCCCTGTGAACAAATAGTTCTTGGACATATTTTTATGGAATTTAATTAATTCCAGCTAATTAAAAAAATTAATAGAAACATACATCCATACATTGAAAAATATAGGAAAAAAATGTTCACGATATAAAATAATACAATTTTAGATTGACATTGTATTGACTTGAAAATATTATAAGCAGGCTTTTGAAAGTGAATTGTCGTTGAGTTTTAAATGTATTTTTTTTACCTTTAAAGACTGTAGGCAATATCCTATATGAGAAGGCCGAACACATTTATTAACCCAATAATCATTACCTCCCAACTGGATAACTTACCAAGAGAAGAGCCCAGATGACGAAACGAATCAATCTTTCCTTGTGAGTTTGGTAGATTAAAATGATTCGACCACACTGTAAGAACATTTTGTTTTAGATAAGTCTTAGTTCCTTGGGGTTATTGGATTATGGGTAATCAAGGTAAAATAAGGAAACTACGAAGAATTCCAAGTAAATGTATTGTTAAGTAAAATATATAAATATGTAGACTAGATTGCTGCAGAAATACAATCAAACACACAAAAGATCAAATTTCTTTATTGATGTTCGGCTTAAATTTACCTCATCAAATCTCATAGTATAATCTTAAACATCAGCGATTTTGTGAACAAGTATCTACAGAATATAAAACAAAAACTGCTGACTGAAACGTCTGGATAGAAATATAACGCTACTGATATTATGTATAACTAAGGACGCTCACCGCAGACCTCAAAAAAGAATTAATGCGCTAGAGATGAGATGTTTTCGAAAGGTACTAAACATCTCCTACATGGTGCACATCATGAACGAAGCGGTCCGCGATAAAATAAGTTCTGTCATTGGCCCTTACGAGGACCTTCTCACCTCAATTAGAAAGAGGAAATTACGATGATACGGACATGTGACAAGATCTGGAGGTCTCTCAAAGACGATATTGCAAGGCACAGTCCAGGGAAGAAGGAAAATAGGCAGACCAAGGAAGAGTTGGGAGGACAATATCAAAGAGTGGACCGGCCTGTCATTTAGCGATTCCCAGAAGGCAGCTCAGAACTGTGACACATGGCATGAGATAGAGTGCAACTCAAAATGGTGCCATAACGACCCAGCGTCAGGTTAAGGGACAGTTCAGTTCAGATTAAGTATGTGATACCCTGCATAAATTATAATAAATGTTGCTATTTTTGTGGAACTTTGATACCGCTCTAATTTTCAGCACTTGTGAAAAAACCTGCCAACCAATTACATGTAATGTGATTTTATGATCAGTTTCAATCAAAACTTACCTGGATTCCAAGGAAACACAAGAAAACACAGTTCAGAGTGGCAAGGAAACCTTCGGGGTCAAACGGAAGAGTCGTCTGATACAGAGCCTGGATATGATATTATGTATAACTAAGATTAACACATCTGTCGTCTGTGTCAAAGAACATTAATTTTAGGGCTGTTATCGATTAATTTAAATTTAATAGTTAACTTTTACCGAATAATTAATCGATAATTTTGATTAATTAAGCTAAAATAAGATGTATTATGACGTCATTAATATGAACATTTAAAGGGAAGGAACAAAAACATTTTTTAATTTAAATATAAGAGCTTATTTTAAAGTTTAAACTTAGAAAATCTTCTTGTTTTAAATGGATAAGTTTTTACGTAAAAAAGCAAACTATTATTAATTATTAATAATTAATCATTTATTAATAACTTGGACAAATTATTTAAAACAACCTCTTCCATTTAATTGTTATTTTATCGATTAAAATAATTTTAATCGATAAATTTTTTACCGATTAATCATCGAGAGATTAATCGCTAATTTCCGCAGCCCTAATGAATTTATATAACATAATAAAATTCAGCTATAATTAGTTTAATTTTGATGTAAAAGATAACTAACATAAATTGGAGACAAAGTTTTTGATTGTGTTAATGGTGATCGTACATCACCTGTGGGGTTGGCCACTTGTACATGTGATGTTCTCCCAGCAGTATGGAATCAACGTACCGAGTCGCCCCTCCAGTACAGTTGGCGTACCTTCCACCCTCACTCAGGCCCCCCGGCCCCACGTAGCCTCTGTGGGAAGATCATATGGACAAGTAAATAAAGATTCTTCCCTACCCGCTCAAAATTGTTACTAGCGGAGGAGGAGTCTTCATGGCCTTTAACAAGGAAACTTTAGAAAATAGATGCTTTCTATAAGATACAAAAACAAAAAGTCATTATTTTAGCAAATATGTGTCATTTCGACAGTTCTCTTGAGATGTCTCTTAAACACATCTTTAAATTTGGTTTATTTTAAGAAAATAATAATAAAATAAAATCAGTCAATTATTCACTTAAACACCATTGGCTCTAACAGTTCTCTACAGAGATCTCTACTCGGCTATTTCAATCCCAAATATTTCTGCGCTACCAACGGCGGACACAAACCACCGTGTAATCTTAAGTCTAAGGAAGAAACTTACGTCGGGCAACCGGGAACTGGTAGGCCGTAGACCAGACCGAGGTGGACGGTCAGCAGTGCCAGGTTGGCCAGCCACTCGGGGATGTACAAGATCAAATCTCTGACCACTGCCCACTTCTTGTCCTGGGACCAAATGAAGGAAAACCAGCTCTGTCATGACGTCATTACTATTAGTTACGCCTTGTAGATCAGTGTGGGTCAGGACTTAAAATTCCCCCTCCCTTTTCTTTATAAAAAATTAATAAGTAAATACATAACCTTAATTAAATACATTCATTACTAATACAATACTTTGGGCATAATACCAATATGAATGTAGCCTTCTGAAGTTATAAATTTTTGTAAACGGTCTGTACGGTAATTGGATGTTACTGCAGTGTCCTCAATAAAGGACTGAATCACGAAGTGTTCCTATAATGAGCGTTATTGACTGTTTTTTGTCAGTGATCACTCGTTAAGCACGAGAATCGTTTGATCTCTTCCGTGCCATCACTCACCTGATGAGAGTCGAACTTTCTGGAGCACGTGAAGTGAATGAGGGCGGAGATGAGGTAAGTGAGTGCCAGCCTCTGCAGCACCCCCAGCACTCGAACATTCTCCATGTCAGCAGCTGGGGTCAGAAGAAAAACATTTTGCTCCGGTAATAACTAAGTAGATACATAAATAAAACAAATATATACTACCAAAAAAAAAGTTTTTAAAATGTTGTAGATTCTCTACAACGCTATTCCGAAAAAAAACAACCTTATAATCCAAAGTATCATCCCAATTGTGAAGTGTTATATCAAGAGGCCCCAGTTGCTGTATATAAAGTCGATAAAGTAAATTATAATTTTTTAAACAATTTTCTTAGATGATTAAAAAAAAAAAGTATTTTCTTTTGAAAAGAACTAAACTAGTTTCATGTAAAGAACACTCGAGCCTACCGTCATAGTGCGTGCCCAGCATGAAGCCGATAGCGAACAGCTTTGCCGCCCTCCACACGATCTTCCAGATGATCCTAGGGACGCTCAAACCTTGTCGAAACATACTCTTGAAGGAGAAGTTCATGGACACACCCATGATGAACACAAACCTAAGGCAGATAGCAGGATTTAGTTTGTACATTAATATGTCAAATGGGCAAGAGGATGGGCCACGGAAAGAATGGGGGTGGGGGTGGGAGGAATAACAGGAAAATGAATGTGGTTAAAGTAACGGAAGTGAATGGAATTGAAAGTAAATGGGGGACAGTAACAGAGAGGTGACTTAGGGTGATAGTAACAGAGAGGTGAATTAGGGTGATAGTAACAGAGAGGTGAATTAGGGTGACAGTAACAGAGAGGTGAATTATGGTTATAGTAACAGAGAGGTGAATTAGGGTGACAGTCACAGAGAGGTGAATTAGGGTGACAGTCACAGAGAGGTGACTTAGGGTGACAGTCACAGAGAGGTGAATTAGGGTGACAGTCACAGAGAGGTGAATTAGGGTGACAGTCACAGAGAGGTGAATTAGGGTGACAGTAGCAGAGAGGTGAATTAGGGTGACAGTCACAGAGAGGTGAATTAGGGTGACAGTCACAGAGAGGTGAATTAGGGCGACAGTAACAGAGAAGAGAAATCCAACAATGAGTCATGCGAATACCAAACGCGTCATAATAGTAAAGGGTTTGATTTGTTATCCTTAATTATGCATACATTATCTGTTTTGTATAAAGTAACAATGACTGCTGTTTAGTTTGATAAGTCGTTTCAGAGAGAGGGTCAACTAAATAAATGACAGCTAACTGTTTTTAAAAAAATGAAATAAAAGAAACATTGAAAAATTCTACATCGAAACTTACCATGGGAACACCAAATCAGCCACGTAGATGCCATTCCAGGGAGCGTGTTCAAAGAACCAGAAGTTGCCACCACCGTAGTTGACGAAGATCATCAGGATCAGAGTAAGACTGGTCAAGGAAAATTTGGTATATGGTTTGGTTTATGTTTTTTTTTTTAATACATTTTTTAAAATGATAAATTATCAGCTTTCGGGGAACTCGGTTACAGTAGTGTTCAGAAGTGTTTAAAAAAATATGTGTCTGGTAAAGAGGGGATGGGGGTATAAATAGTTGCAGTTGCATTCTCTATCAATCTCATATATNTATATATATATATATATATATATATATATATGAGATTTATATATATATATTATATCATATATATAATATATATATATAATCCAACAGTCCATCATATATATATATATATTGGTTTATTTAGTCGGATTCTTTGCTACCTTAAAATGTTAAAACGCTCCAATTTTTTTTAAATCCCCTACAGACCATGCAGGTCTATGGGGGCAAATGAAGTAGCGTTCACAAGTTTAATTTAAATAACTCGCGACTCGAGTTCTTGCGGCGGTTCGGTAGTACAGCGCTCTACTACTTAGACCACCCCCCCCGATACGCTCCTAAACGCGACCTTAATCTAGACACAGTCAAATGTTTTAAAAAATCTTATATTGTCAAGCAGTACACAACATATGGTACACAACTCAGATTAAGGGACTTCAGCCTGATTCCAAGGAATGTTAAAAGAACTCAGACAGTTTGAAACATCAAGGTGGTATGCATGGCTTTAAAAATTTGGAAGTTTTGATTGAAATTTAAAACTCTTTCACAATCGGTGTGTGAGAAGATCGTGATATTGTCCACTTGATCTGAATTAACACTCTCGCTTTCATTCTTTCCAACCCGCCGATTGAATACGTAATTCCAATTAAGATTTTTCTCTTTTCTTTCCTTCGTGCATCTCGATTCGCACCCACTCTGCTTCAAACTCTTTTCCTCACCGTCCCACCTATGTATCTCTACTCTCTTCTTTCATCAATTCTGATATTCCCTCTTTCACTTTCTATCCCGTCCCCTTGTCTTTCGCTTAGATTAAGTCTCTCTTTCTCTCTTTCTCTCTCTCTCTCTCCCTGCAGCTTTCCTTAAGTCTCTCTTTCTCTCTTCTCTCTCCCTCCAGCTTTCCTTAAGTCTCTCTTTCTCTCTTCTCTCTCCCTCCCTCCAGCTTTCCTTAAGTCTCTCTTTCTCTCTTCTCTCTCTACAGCTTTCCTTAAGTCTCTCTTTCTCTCTTCTCGCTCCCTCCAGCTTTCCTTAAGACTCTCTTTCTCTCTTCTCTCTCTCTCTCCCTCCAGCTTTTCTTAGTCTCTCTTTTTCTATTAAAAATCTATACACAAATGTAAACATATTTTATAATACAGTAGCGGATTAAGGGGGGATGCTGATTGGACTAAAGCCAGCCCCCCCCCCCCCAATGATTTAAGGGCCCAAACTTGTTATACTGTAAAATAAATAATCTTCTATACAGAAGGAGCGTCTGTAACATATAAGATAAGATAAAGGTGGCTGGACCGGGCCCCAGGTGGAATAACAGCCAGGGGCCCCGTGCAATCTTAATCTGCCCCTGATATTAAACTATACAAACTCTGAAAATGCTCACGAATGCCCAATAATATCTTAAATATTACCTTACTGGATTTGTTAAATACGGTGTTGACATTTTTACTTTAAACATTTTTTAAAAAATCGATACCAAACACAATCAATTTTTTTTTTTTAATTAGTCTGCTGAGATGTTCCCAAACCTACCCACGGAAAGTATCCAATGACTTGAGACGTTGTTTCTTTGCTGGCTCCTCTTTCTCGGGTTTTGAATCTTCTTCGGGGTCAGCCTCTTTTCCTCCACTGCCGTTACCCATGCGCTGCAGAAAATTATGTTTACGGTCAATACATAGACGTCTTATTGCAGATAGGTATTTTACATGATTAAAAGTGTAAAAGCTGGTATGATAATAGATAAAGGCTATAAATGATTCCATGGCTACAACACTGTTAAAAAATTCTTTAGAGTTTATGATTAGCAACGAACTAATCATGACGAATTACAAAAATACGTGTCAAGTGTAATTAGTTCACAGTTAGGTAAAATGTTATGAAATCTTATAAGCTGTGTTCATGAACTAGATCAATCGATTCTGTAAAGAAAGCGTATTGCAATAACGACATTTTTATTTAATTTTTGGATTTGGCGTTGAATGTAAAACTTTTTTTTTTTTTT
>MUZC01000006.1:260446-302248 GCA_002072015.1 Radix auricularia
TATATATATATATATATATATATTCTTTAAAATGTGTGACTGATCAACAATAATGGTTAATTGGAATAAATTTTTCATTTGTATTATATTAGTCGAGAGACAATTTAAGCTCCATTCAAGGGCTCTGAGCCGTCCATGATGCTGTTTGAATAAGGTTTACTTCCCTTGATAACCAATTACTCTATCACCATTAGCCACCCCCTTCCCCTTTTTTTCCACCACTCCACAACACACACCAAACCCAAAGTACGATGCACTACTTTCAAATTAAAAATTTTGTTTTAAAAAAATTAGCAACCGATTTCATTTCTTTTTAACACACTCATCTCTACCAAAATATAAAAGTACCACTAAATTAAATTTTACAAGCCACATCTGCGCTAGCTTCATACACCGCATCCTAACAGTATGACCGTCAATTTCACGTACCATGTGTTTAATCAAATAATAAGTACTGTTTTTTCATGTGTGACGTCATATGCTTTCGTTTAAGCTCCTCTTCGCCACAAACGGTCACCCTTTCTTGTATGTCCTCCCTTACCTATAACTTTGCACGACTTACTTATGGGCGTCCTTGGGGCAGACACATCCGATAAGATTCGATAAGACAGAATTTTATTTATAGCCCTAAAATGGTTTTAACTCAAGTTCCATTGCTTAATTGGCTTCAACGATAAAACGATAAGTGACTTCATCAGTCCCGCCCTCAACCCTCCCCCAACAACAAATAAAATCCAAGCAGGCAATCTGCAACTCCCCGCGCCCTGCTTTGGGTGGTGTCTAACGCTAACCTGGTTCAAGATTTAACATGTTCACACAAAAGATAAATAAATAAAGCTAAGAGAGCTCGGAAATCCTAGGGATTTTTTTCCTTTTTACTTCATCTAATCTTAAGTTGCTTATCACCGGTGTTCCACGCCGTCTTTTTCTTCTCCCTTAAACAAAGATCTGTTGATAGCTTCACAGTTTGCTGTCCCCCCCCCCCCCCCCCCCCCCCCCGCTTTCCTGGCCAGTTTTATGTTTTGGCAAATATCAACTCGGCCAAATTCGTTTGAAAGTTCCATGCTAGTCTCTCTGAGGCTCACAGCTCAGGTCATTTGGCGATCGTGAGGGTATTTTAACCAAGATTAAACTCGACCTCTTGCTTGCGGACATGGTGTACATTTTATTTGATTGTTTCCATTACCTCCTAAAGTTTCGACCATCGCAAACAACTGAATAGTTTCTTCTGATCTTGAGGTGATTAATTTATAAAGTACCGTTTTATTTAGTGTTAAGTTGTCTTTGGTTCAATTTTTCGGAAAACTGCATTGTACAAATAGGACAAATGAGTATACATGTAATATAGAGAGGTGAGGACTTTTTAAAGATGAAATATAAAGTATGAGAGACTTATATGTCATAATGTCATTGGAAATAATCTCTGTTATTTAAATTTTAAAAGACAAATGTAAAACGACGCAAAAAGTTTGATGATAAGTAAGTGTTTTTATACTAAGTTAATAAGAATCAACTGCATCAGGATCTGTTTTTAGGTCATAGTTCAAGGCTTCGCTCCAAGGTTTAACATATTGATATCGAAAGACCAACTGCTGGGTGTTGAATTATGACCATATAAATAAGGACATTTGCTTGGCCAAAACTCTTCTAGTGGTTTGTTTATGATTTTAAACAGAAGTGTTTAGTCCACAGATTTTAACGCCAGACATATGAAAGTTTTTGTTTAACAACTCTGGATTCTTATGCTCCACGTCAAATTCTCGTAATAAACTTTATCACCAAAAAGACAGGGCTCATTATTCTAAGCAGCGGCTGTTTTTTTTAAAACAATGTAGGCTACAAGGAGTCCATAGTTGTGTATTTACCCATTGCTAACACGCACTCGTATTGTTAATGACAGAGATAAAGGAACTCACGTAACTCCGCTATGCTCGGGTCATTAGCCAGTATCAGCTTACAAGATGATTCCTCCCCGCTGGGCGGATGATCCAGAAAAATCCAGTAATCTCCAGTCTCCATAAATGTCGTATGAATCCTGGGAGTGAGTGTGATGATTATAGCATAGTGGTGAAATTCATTTCTTAAATAATGTTTTTAAATAAAAAAATACACCTTTTGAAACGAATGAGTTTTAAAATATATTATATTAATTGTTTTATTTGATATTAAAACCATTTTTTTAAAGGCCAAACATAAAATAGAGGTTTTTCTATGCTTGGATTGAAGTTTTTAATCCTGACGACCAGCGTAAACTTTAAAAAAGCAAAGACATTTTAAATAAAGAAATATCTCTTTTAGTTTGCAGGGTGATTGCAGGGGGTTTTAAATACTTAAATGAGTTTTGGAAGTATAAACTTCGTTTAATTTTTACATACTAATTAGACATATAATAATAATTTTAAAATTGCCAAGATGGAGGAGAAATTGAGGAGGGGTGTTAAAAAGTAACTGTAAGGCCCTGCTTCTATGTATGGAAAACGTTTGGGGAATAAATCATACTGCATAATGGCAGATTTTCACGCACCCATAGAACCAAAAACATAAAGCTGTTATTTTGTAGTTCTTTCTAACTTGAAAAATATTTTAAAACAGAGTTTGCACATATGTAGACTTTAAAAAAAAAAAAATACAATTTTTAAATTTTAAATTAGCAGTCTCACCTTAAAAATACTTTTCCTATCATATAAATTTCAAATCAAGATCATGCCTGCTACGAACAAAAGTAATATGGTTAATGATTAAGTTAGTATAGGGTGTATAATTAACGTAACATGTCTCCAAATAGTCGACACCTACCCACACAGCTCATGCTCTGGGTAGCCCCCAGGGTGCACGCGAACCAAGCGAAGGTCAGTACCGAAAGTCGTGTTGACCAGGAGAGACTTGACCGAGTGACCCTGTACGTCCGTGATGTGCATGAGGTCACACTGGGGAGCATAGTTTGAACAGAAAGTCAGTTCAGGTCAAGTACTCTTCTTGGCATATTTTGACAACTAGTGACTCGTGACTACCCAAGAAAGGAGATGGAGCTTTTCATGTTAATATAACTCAAGTAATTAAAGAACCTTTCTGTATAAGGGAAATTTCTGAATATCTTATTCAGAAGGAGTCTCTCTTCGCTAGTTTTTGTTTCAAGCGTACATCAAAATATCTTTAACAACATATCACATTTTTTAAAAAATCTTCTATTATCCAGTGAGTCCTCGGGTTACGCCGGTCCCGACTTACGCTGTTTCGTGGTTACGAACGCGCGCTCATTAAGAAATAAATAAATAAATAAATAATTTTTTTTAAAAAGCTAGCTAGCAAAATACCCGCCCTCTGCATCGAAAAAGTAGGATTTCAGATTTCTTCCATGAAGAAATTTTAACATGGCCAACGTTATTAACTGTTAAGACATTTGCGCATAGAATTTCGAAATGAAACCTACCCGGTACTTAACTTTTAGACATAAGGCTTTTAATTACCTAATTTTCTAAATATGAAAATTAAAAATCTTTTGTACCCATTTTGATCAAGAAACATCAATTTTAGTCAGAAATCTTCGCGGGAGTGTAAATATACTCAAACACTTTCTAAAGTCTCATGGTGAGCAGTGACGAAAATAATATTCATATAGCGTATATAAGAAACCAAATGACATTATGAGTCACTGGGCCACTTCGGTGAAAGATGTTAGTTTCAAAACACCAATTGATTTCAATCTGGGTCATGGTCAATATACTTGTTTGTCAGTATTTGTCGAGGTCGTGTAAAATTGTAAGGGGAAATAAATTGACATTACGGGCCTTGGGCAAATACGGAGCAAGATGTTCACTGTTCACATCTCAAAAGGACTGACTATTTCAATCATAACAGATATATGTGTCGATATTAGTCAAAAACTTTAAAATGTATTGGGAAGTAAAGTTTTCAAAGTTAAAGAAAAAAATATTTGGGGCCCTGGCCCTGAAGAAATAGACGTTTGGAGTTTAATATCTTTTAGAATTTTAATAAGTATCATCAATTTAAAAAAACAAACAAATTTTGTCAATAATCCATCCATTTACATATTAGCCACTGTTTAAAAATAATGTAATATAACTCGTGTTGAAAATGACATACTGGGTCCCACTGCCTCCCCAGCCCCTAATTACTGGGATTTAAGCAACTTTTTCAACTAGAAATATTTGCTTGACTGTAATCAACAACTACCCAAACTTTTATTCCCATTTGATGAATAAAATACTATTTATTCGGCTAAACTAAAATACAATACAGGCCCTGGGGCCCAATCGGTATAAGATGTAAAGTTCAAAACAAAAGTTGATTTCAATCTCGATCATGATTCAAATATTCGTTTCTCAATATTTTTAAAGATCGTGCAATATCGACTAAGGAAAGAGTTTACAAACAAAAAAAAGATTAGGGGCACGCGACTCCACAAAAATAGATAATAGAGTAAAATGTCTTATAGTATCTCATTATGGGCAATCAAGTTTTTATATTCCAAGTTTGGACAAGATCCATCCATTTATACAGTAGCCAAAGTTTAAATGAGTGACTTTTTTTTATTTGGGGCCCCTTGAGTGGAAATTTCAACATTATTTTTTTAAATTTTTGTCGTCAGAGTGTACTCAACAACTTCCCAAGGTCTCGTGCTTCTACCTACACGGGAAGTTGGATAATTATTGATGAGTCAGTTTTTATATAGCTAAAATTCGAAAAAAGTACATTTGGGCCCCCGGCACCCAGTGAGGGATAACTTATATATTTTTTGCCTGTTGCCATTGTAGAAGTGTACTCAACATTTTCTAAAATAGTATGCTTCTATAATACCTAACTGGGAAGTAGGAGAATCAGCGATCACTTAGCTTTTATTTAGCTCATATGAGGATTAAAAACTTATTTGGGCCCCAGGCTCCCCCCCCCCCAAGGGTGGGAATTTTATAATTCCTTTTCGCTATTATCGTCGTGAGAGTGTACTCAATAAATTCCCAAAGTTTCATTTTCTACCTACAGGGGAAAATGGAAAATTAGAGAAGAATGAGTCAGTCAGTCAGTGAGGACTTTGCCTTTATTGGTATAGGTAATATTACGCGCCATTCCGCCTTTTTATTATTATTTTTTTTTGTTTAAACTTTTTTCATGGTGTAATAAATCATTCTCTCTTTTTAAAATACTATTTAGACTAGATTCTATGTCATTTATTTGGGGCCCCTTGAGTGGAAATTTCAACATTATTTTTTTAAATTTTTGTCGTCAGAGTGTACTCAACAACTTCCCAAGGTCTCGTGCTTCTACCTACACGGGAAGTTGGATAATTATTGATGAGTCAGTTTTTATATAGCTAAAATTCGAAAAAAGTACATTTGGGCCCCCGGCACCCAGTGAGGGATAACTTATATATTTTTTGCCTGTTGCCATTGTAGAAGTGTACTCAACATTTTCTAAAATAGTATGCTTCTATAATACCTAACTGGGAAGTAGGAGAATCAGCGATCACTTAGCTTTTATTTAGCTCATATGAGGATTAAAAACTTATTTGGGCCCCAGGCTCCCCCCCCCCAAGGGTGGGAATTTTATAATTCCTTTTCGCTATTATCGTCGTGAGAGTGTACTCAATAAATTCCCAAAGTTTCATTTTCTACCTACAGGGGAAAATGGAAAATTAGAGAAGAATGAGTCAGTCAGTCAGTGAGGACTTTGCCTTTATTGGTATAGGTAATATTACGCGCCATTCCGCCTTTTTATTATTATTTTTTTTTGTTTAAACTTTTTTCATGGTGTAATAAATCATTCTCTCTTTTTAAAATACTATTTAGACTAGATTCTATGTCATTAAGCGTTTTTTTTTTAAAAATGTTTGGGCGCGCGGCGAAAGAATAAGCTTTTTTTTTGTGGTTGTAGGGAGAGGAAGACGTTTAGTCTTTGTACATACGCCATTTTGGTTGTTTACACCGTCTCTCTCTCTCTCTCTCTCTCTCTCTCTCTCGTGTTTTATCTTTTCTTTTTCATGTGGTAAGTTTTGTTCTATCTTGTGTAATAATTTTTAATGCCACTTTCAGATACATTTTTGTAGCACTGTGCGTACATTACTCATCAGTGTATCATATACATTTTTTTTACTGTTTCGACTAACACTAACATTCGTGTTACAACTTACAACTATTCTTAACAACGGATCAACTTCGTAACCCGAGGACCCCTGTATACTACAAACGCTCATTCTATACAGATGAATATTGAATCCTACGCATATCCGTTCATTTCTAGCAATAAATTTTTGAATCTTGATAGTGTATTGGTTTCCTTTGCTTGTTCAGGCAATCTATTCAGACCCTAATGCCAAACAGGAAGAATGGGGATTTATTTGTGTTTCTTCTTGCAAACCGAACAAGAAAAAACTGTGTTTTTAGTCATAACTTTATGCCTTATGTATTATTACTTATAACTATTATTTTTCTCTTAACTCTTAAATAGAAGATATTACTTTTAGGGGGGTTCCACAGCTTTGTGACGTCATATTGGAGGGGGTATAAGTTTTTGTGACGAAGTGTGACGAGGGCTGGGGGGGGGGGTAAAAATCGACCAAAATCGCGTGACGTCATTTATGGACGGCCCCTAATGAATCTTGTACCCAATACCAAAAAAATAAAGCTAATATGTAGACTCAGTCAACTACGGTCGCTCCATAACTCACCTTGTAACACTGATCAGATTGCGCCCAGACCTCGATGGCGAAGCTGACCGTCGAGTTGATGGTCAACCACGCCTTGTCCAGCTCGAGCTCGGGCTTTGTGGGCGTGTCCAGCTCACCCAGCTCTTCTGGGTCACTGTAGTACGTCACCGCCTCGTTGTAGCTCCGGATGTAATCCATGATGGGGTCATCGCTGACCGGGACGCTGCCCGATTCAGCATCTTCGACCTCCTCAAACTCTGTGGTCAACGCCGAGGTGGTGGTGAGGGTGGTGGAGGTGGGGGTGGCGGTGGAAGTGGATGCGACACTACTTGCGGTGGCTGCAGTGGAGCGTGACGCTGCAGGACGGTACGTGGTGGCGATGACGCTGTCATTGGCATCGAGGGTGAAGTTGCTGGCGTCACTCGGTGCTGCTGACGTCTGTGAAACTTTAGACATATGATGGCGCAGTGAATGAAGTGGGCGAATGAAATTGTAAACTTTGAAATTGATTCATTTTTAGATGTAAAACATTGAAACTTTCAAAATAATCAATTACACGTGATTAATTTTTAATTTATGGTGCTCTGAACAGTTTGAATAGAGTAGATAGTTGATTTTTCTTTTAAAAAAAATAAATAAAAATAAAAATTATATCAAACAAAATAATTACATGGCTAGAAGCTACTTTGCTGAATATTTATTTTACTGTAAACTGTTGGTTTGTTGTCCGATTAAAAAAAAAATAATAATAAAATTTTAAAAACAAACTTTTATACTAATGTATTTATCAAACTATTTCTATTAATTATAGTAATATAAAATTTGGCTGATCTTAAATTTACTGAGAGTGATTCTTGAAGTCGCCCTTTACAGCAATTAACCCGCAGGAGAATTTTTTTAAAAAGTATTTAAATGGTAATTGGAAAATACTTCTGAGTGGATTCCTAATTTGTTTTTGCCTAATAAGATGTAAAACTATGGGTTTTGTGTTCAAATTTAATGTTGAATTGTGTCATCAGAGACCTTTTATTAAAAGAATTGAAAGCGGAACGGTTCTCTATACGACATTTTAAATATGATTTATTGATGTACCGGGGAAGGCTCTAGAAATTTGTAAACTAGCTTTTCTCTACCACAAGGGAGATAAAGGAAAGATAAGAGTGAATTTATTGCCCCTGTTGTTGCCACCTTATTTTCAGAGTTTAAGTAGAGGGACCATTTATTTTAACAGATAATATATGCAGTATATCTCAGATTTGTATGTCCATCCCATAGTTTCTGTTACCATTTGACTACTGAAAAACACGATTTTAAATGAACATTTCCAGGCCATGAGCAGAAATTGCGGCATCCGGGACAAAGTTTTTATTTAGACGCCATCACCCGCCCCCACCCCCACCCGCCTACATTTTTGGCTTCGCCCTTGAAGAAATTCTGTTTGAACATAAATTTTACCTGTAAATTTGTATTGAGTTATGATGGAAATGAATTGCTAGACCTACGGATTCTCGGGAGGAGAATGTATATCTTTTAAAATAATGATACATGTACTAATGTCAACCACTCAAGTTGCAAGAAATCAAACACATTGACGTGGTTGATAACTTAGTTCCCCTTGCGGTCACGCCTTGGTTGCCAGCACATACGCATCCAGGAGGGTCAGACTTGAGAATAGACTAATCCAGGAGTACGGGACTCTTGCACCATATGGTATGAATGTTGTGTTTCCGCTGACCACTTAGTCGTTTTGCCACACCCACTCTCTCCTTTTCTATATAAGCTCACTCTACTCCATTTCTACTTTCCTTTCATTGACTTTTTGGACTTAATCGTAGTTTTTTTTTCATTTCTTTTATTCGTTTTATTTGTGTATTGTTTGTTCGTTAAGGAAGGCTCTTTGGCGAAACTTTCGATGTTTTGTTACGTCCTGTGAGATTATCTCATACCCTGTTTACCTGTTTTCCATTTACTAATTTATAAGACTGATTGCAGTCTCGCCCCCAATTTGTTCCCCAAGATACTATTGTTGTTTAAATTGGGTACTTCTTTTTTTGTACCAATTAAAACCTAACATTGACTTACCTGTTAACAGGTTTGTTAAAATGATCGCATATGTGATAGATGCTCCAACCATCATGACGCTGCACGTTTGAAATGTGAAGAACTGATCACAGGACTTGACAAAGTGAAATGGCAGACTCCGATATCTTATTATTATTATTTTCAGGTATCACAGACTGCCATTCCTTAGGACTGTTGGGAAACTGAAAGTCGAGTCGATTTAACAGATTATTATAGAGCTTGAAGAAAAAAAACAAAAAAAAAGGAGGGGGAGATATCAAGATTTCTTGATGCTAAATTATTTTTCATATCATTTCGCTACTTTAAAGAGGTAAACATTTAAAGGCTACAGGGGCCGTCCATAAATGACGTCACGCACCTAGGGGGGGAGGGGGGTCACACTTTTGTGACGATGCGTGACGTGGGGGAGGGAGGGTGGTTGAAGAAATGTGACGTCACATCGAAAGGGTAACTTTAAATAAAACTTCCACTGAAATATTTGGTCACTTAAAATTTATTTAATGACTTTTTTTTTAATTCAATGCTTCTCAAAGTGCCGGTCGATAGGCTATCAGACGCGGTTGGCGTAAGTTAACAAGACACGAAAATTAAATATAATTATAGGCCTAATTCTTAAGTTTGAGAATTCACAAGAGAACATACGAAATTGTAACCCTGCGTCGTTTGATGTTGACATCAAAGCTGTTGTGATGTAACCTCAGTTTTTCGTTTGGTTCACTCGCAGCAGGAGTCTGCGAACTTTTTTTTTTTTCGGTTATACCCCCCCCCCNCAATTCGAGAGGAGCACAAAACAACTTTCTTCTGAACTCAGTTTTTAAGGCATTAATTTTAAATTTGACAGAAAGGTTACCAAGCGTACACGTACACATGACGTATTTGAATATATCTAGTGGAGTGTAGTGGATGTTATATGTCCCAAATAAGTCTGCATTACCCCCAAAAATTCCCTTTTGACCCCAGATGTTATTTTTAAAAAGTATTATTTTAAAATAACTTTTTTTTTATAAACAAAGAAGTTACAAGTAATGATTTATAGTCAATGCTTAATTTGTATGCATTAAAATAAAATATAATCTAAGGATGTTAAAACATTTTTTTTTTGAAGGCCCGTTAAAAAAGTTAAACGGTTTGAAAAAAAACAACGGACCGTTTCAATAGGATACCTAAATATTAAAATTATAAAAGTTTATATTAACATTACTGTTAACCCCAAAGTAGCGAATTCTAGCAAATTTTCTATGCCCACAATGATTGAGCATTACCCCCAAGAGTTCCCTTTTTACTCCAAATGAGATAATTTATTGATGACATTATATTTACAACTGTTGTGTGACGTACGTGAAATCCTGAAAAAGAAAGAATTGAAAAAAAAAAACAAAAAAAAAAAAAAAAAAAAAAAAAAAAAAACAATCAAGCTTGTGAGCTTCGGAGTTAAAAGTTATGATAATGTTGGATATTTTAATAATATCATGTATTTCAATCCTCTACTTGCAAGAATTACTGTATTTTGCGACGCACAAGATGACACCCTACTTTCCTGTTCAAATGTGGGGGTTGTACAGTGTTGGCCATTTTCCTCTGCCAACGCATACCTAATAATTTTTAGCAAACATGAGATGGGATATCAATGTGATAATTTATATCAAATGCCTTTGATGTGCATATACTTAGCAGGGAAACTGTCATTAGAAGATCGAAATCAATTTGAGGAATTTTGTCTTGTATCTATATATTCTAGGTCTATAAACAATGCAATGATCCTTCTAATATCAATAGTCACATTCGCGAGCTTAATCGCGAAAGTTAATCACATCAATGGGTATTGACATTACCGCTGCATTGTTCGTTAGCTGTCTTGCTATGCCAAGGCAACTAAACATTTTTTTAAAAAATGTAATATATAAAACAAGCCGAATTCATGCTTAATCTTATAGGGCTTTAAGCTGTGTAGGGGCTCATTATGCTATCAAATAAGTACAGAGAAAATCAAGTCAAAACGGGAAAAGAATGCAATGGTACCTGGTGAAATGGAAAATTTCTTGCCAGTCGTCTGATACGAAAAAGTTTGAGAATCACTGGCTTACAATTTATTTAATTTATTTAATATATTTTACATAGCTTCACTCATGTTACGATATTACATTGTAGACCTACACTAAATTAATACTTAAATGACAAAAAAGTGATTTGAAACATTCTTATTTTCTAATAGAAAATAGTTTTTGTTCTTTTTAAAAAAAAAAATTAAATTATTTTTTTAGGGGGGGGGTCAAAGTTTTGTGACGTACTTTTTGAGGGGGGAGGGTCGACGATTTTGTGACGACGCGTGACGTAGGGGGGGGGAAGGGGGTAAAAAATCGGCCAAAATCGCGTGACGTCATTTATGGACGGCCCCACAGGCACATTTTATGACTTAAATCTAAAGTTTTTTAAAATATTTTTTTCATTGTATCTAATTAAGATCTTCGAAGAAAATAGTGTCAAATTGAAGATTTATATCAGATTTTGAAAATATAATTTAGTTTGTTATTGTTGTTTTGTTGTAAATTTGTGCTTTGACATCGCAGAGAGCAAATATCGTATTTAGACAGAAAACGGGAGTAAGAAGGGTAACATGCTAACCCGGATGTAGATGGGCGAATGAGTTGTATAGGGACATAAAATCAGCTTGGTGTGCGAACATGGAGGCGAAAGGCCATTGATCAGCCTTGGTGGATGAATGTACTTGAGCAGGGTAGGATCCTACTTGGGCTTTTTCTTTATGGTAGATGTGTTGAGACAGACAATATCAAATTATAGCACCCTGTTTTAGCTGAAACTCATCGAAACTAGGCTGTGTTGAAGTTGTTCAATAATTTTTGATCAAACACTGTACAGTTTCTCACTTAAGCCCCATAAAAAATGCTGTAGCCCTGACCGACAGCCACGTTTAATGTCAACATCAATAAGTTACAGTATCGACTGTTTTGAAGATTGTTTGTAACTATAATTGGACTGCTTGGTGCTAATGCGATGTATATAGCATATTTGTTCCTACAGCCTCCACTTTCGTAGGACATTATAAGGCCGAATTCACGATTTGATCAAACGTATTGGTTGACAAGCCACACTATTTTAGCTTGATTGATATTGGTGGTTGGAAGAGTCACATTAGTATCTTGATATCACTTTTTATTTGGCAAGTCACATTAGTATCTTGATATAACTTTTTTATTTGACAAATCACATTTTATAACTTGGTGTATTGGTCAAAGTTTATTCTCTAACATTTTAACCAGTCTGTTTGCAAGAAACAACATGGATTGTCTTCCTGACTTTATTTATGCTCTTTGATTTACCCTTTCATTCATTAAAGTGGTTTCATTTCTAGTGATACCTAGCAATGCCGTTTAGCAAGCACCAAAGTACATTAAATACAGTTATTTTTTTTATTTCACACGTCACTAGCCAAATCCTTAAAGCACCACACTCCAAACGGTGTCCGATGAACACATCAAAATTCATGTTTGAAGTGTTATTCGTCATTATCATACCACCGTACTATCACCGTAACACAGTTATCATTGAAAATGTTATAAAACACGACCTCCTCTCTCCCCTCAAGTATGGATGAGATTATACTCATGTTACAAGGCTTTTAACTTTATCTGAACTGCGATATAAAGAGGTTAAGGATGTTTCCCTCTTGACTAAATATTACGTCCCACCAACCCCCGCTCCCCAGTCCCACCACACACACGTACACACATAAAACTCATACACACACAATATAGGGACAAGTAGCCCTGAGACGAGACACATACAAAGAATATGTCAAGGACGACAACTGCTCATTTCCATCGACTGGCTTTTCTCAGCATTTTTTACACCTTAGGAATCCTTCAAATGACAGGGGCCCAGGGAGTCCTTGCCTATTTATAGCGTAGCATCATGTCATAAAAATGTGATTCCTTATTGACAAGTGGGGAGGGGGGAAGGAACATTCTACTTTCTTCAGATTCTTTGTTGAGAGAATTTTTTATGTTAAATTAAAATTAAATTTTTAGGTTTAAGCGTAGTTTATAAGGGTTACTTAGAAATACTTCTACTATCCTCTTTATATCGGGATACTCGCAAGTTAAGCCTTTTATAATATTATACAAGCATTTAGCCTCACTTCGCGTACACAGGTTAAAAAGGCTTAAAATTTACCGCCAGTCATATTCTGTTGACGCAAATAATTTCCATAGTGATTTTTAAATATATTTTTAAAAAATAATAATTCTGGACAAAAAAGAAATAAGGCATCATCACCCATTAAATAGATTTAAATGACTAAATGAAATTCATATACTCATACAACCCCCGCCCCACTTTCAAAATCCCCCTAACACAAAATAAACAAATAAACCTTTTTTTTGTTTTTGTTTTTTTTGTTTGTTTCCGGTATAGCGTTTACCATTAAGTTGACTATAAATTATAAATTCGTGAAAACAACTTAACAAGGGAAGAGCTCTTCCTCTTAGAAGAAAAAAACAAGCGGTCTTCACACACGTCTTATGAAAGCTCTTGTAAAGCTCTTATTTATTTTTAAATAATGATCTAAATACCACCGGGGACTCCCTCCCATCAAGTACGCTGCTCCTATGGTTCCGTTTAAAAGCAATCATGGTAACCCTAATGACATACCCATTTCTTTCTATAACTTATATAACATATCAATCAGAAATTTGACAATCTAATGTCTTATCATCCTAACCAGTAATTCATCGAATTTCGAATGTATAAAATATAGCCACACTAAAAATACATAAAAAAACATCTGTCACTGAAATCCAGTGACTCTTTTGACTTTAGTGTTTTTCTAGCAAAGTGTAAGAACCGTTGTGGAAAAACAAAATAAACGTAGAGCAAGAAGAAAATGGGGAAAAGGAACGGTCCAAATACTAACCTTTTGACACCTCATTGTTTTACGGTAATTGCATTGTGAGACCACGCGTTAACGATAAGTTCTCAAACTAACCTTAGGTGGTCTTAATCAAATTGAGAATCTCGAAAGAGACTACCCGGTATACAAATATTTTCGTTATTGAGGATGTAAGGATGTAAAGGCTGCTGCTTCCTTGTCGCCTTATTCAAGTAGTTGATGTAACGTTTTTCTTCACGGCGTTGTTCGTTTTTTAATAGTTTTCTTTTAAAATATCGTCGGTGAAGTGACAGTTTTGTCAATCCCACGTTTACGTGACATTTCATTGTTATCTTACATTGACACAAACGCAATGGCTCACATTTATCTCCTGGGGGTGTTCATGTGACAGTTCTGTCATTCCCATGCTAACGTGATAATTCATGGTTATCTTACATCGACACAAACGCAATGGTTCACACTTATCTCCTAGGGGTGTTCATGTGACAGTTCTGTCATTCACGTGCTAACATGACAATTCATGGTTATCTCAAAACGATATTAACGTAACAGTTCATGTTTGTCCTAGGGCTGTTCATATAACAGTTTTGCCATGGCATATCCTCGGGATATTTTGGGGCAAATGGGTGACAAGACGGTGTGACATTTGTGTTATATATATGTGTGTGTGTGTTTGTTTGTGTGTGTGTGTGTTAATGTTGCAGTTTATGTTTATCTTGTACTTATGTCCCTCGGGCTGGTGTGACCGTGACAGTTGCGCCGTATATATCGTGACATTTTGACGGTGACAACAACCGCGTGATGGTATACACCCGACGAAACGTCTGAAAAGACCAACGACAACCCGCATATACATCATCGCAGTGAAATATGCAGTAACATCCACTGCCCCCCCCCCCACACACACACCTATTGGCGGCTTTCAATACCAAAAAAAAAACAATTTAAAAACTACTTACTTTCTTACATCCCTGTTTTCGTTTCACCGTTGATGTCAGGCCGTCCTCACTTTGAAACAGTTAAACACGATTACTATAAATATATTTACAAACACCTTTGAGGAAGGAACTCGGAGAGACAGACGGCCACCTTGAGTGCACCTGAATCCTTAAGTCCAATAGTGGTTGTGCCCAGGCTAAATATAAACTTAAAGTGTCTTCTTTTTTCTCTCTCTCTCTCTCTCTTTCAATTATTGTCTTCGTCTTATCTATGCCCCGTACTACGTTCTCAATGTTATTAAATAATTACTTAGTCTTTCTTTTTGTTTTTTTATAAAAAGCAAAACTATCTTTTTCACAACTAAACGAATGAATGAGAAAATATTTTTTGAAATTTACAATCGATGAAATTATAATTTCTTTTAAAAAGTTATTTAAGATGCGCGAACTTAAATGAAATGATCATTGTCTGTAAGACCACAATTAAAAATCGTTGTAGTGTATGGAAATGAATTGCGATTGAAATGACCGCTTTATGTAAACCACGGGTCGAGGCAAACACAATAGATCAGTCGTCGATGAGTCAAGATACCAAATTACAGGGACGCAACTCATTTCACACGCTATCCATTGAGAAGAAATTTTTGAAACTCATACATACTACCCCCCCCCCCTCTTTTTCTTCTTTCCGAGGGCCAGCAAAAACCCACATAAAAAATATTACAATATATCTACTACGCATGTGAAGTGCTCAAAGGCTTTTTGAAACTGTTCATACCTGTACTCTGTGTTTCTCCGAACACAAAAACTTTGAATGAAATGGTGTGGGGGAAGAAAAGAAAACCACAAAACAGTCATGTAATATCGCTGTGCTGGTTTGTCGATGTCGGGAAACACAATGAACAGCCGCACTCTCGTTCAGCGGTCAGACTCCTGTCAATAGCCCGCATCACCCACCCCTACCACCCCAACCCCCCCTCTGGGGGTAGGGAAGAGGGGAAGACGAACAGACCAGGGGGAGAGGCATATTTGGGGGCATGGGTCAGCAAGGGGGTCGATTTCAAAGGGAAACAAATATTGTAGAAGGTAGTTGATTTTTAAAACTGAACGCCCGTTCAAAAGTTCTCTGGATACAAAATAACGCAGCGGTGAAATCAGTGGGGGTGGCTCAGTTTTTGATGACTTTCTAGGAAAATTAAACTCCTCAGTTGACCCTAAAATGTCAGCGAGTGATAGGAAAAACCTTGTAGGATACCAAAAAAAAATTAATAAACTGCGATTTTAACAAGTTTTGGGGTGGCGTTGGGGATTGCATTCGGGAGGTATACACATATGAGTGCGCTCATAATTTTTTAAAAACATCTATATTATCTTGAGGCGTCTGCTTGCCAAAAAAAAACTTTGAATCGATTTTTAACCCACTTTCTCGTAAGGTAGCGAGCTGAAATTTGGCAGGCAGATTCGCGTGGATGATAAAAAAATGATGCATCAAAATTTCAGATCGATCGAGTGTACTGTAATTAAATTAATGAATTTTTAGATTATCTCTTTTTATTTCTATGTAATATGTTCATTTTTGTGCAAGAGCATCGCGGTGCGTATTATATTGAACGACTTTTTTTTAAAAAAAAACTTTCCTGTTGCGCTTTGCGGTGCTTATTATATTGACGGATCTTTTGTAAAAATATATTACCTATTTGTAAATGTAAATGCTATTAATAGCTAATCTGTCTCGCGGTGCGCACTATGTTAAACATGTTTTTATAACCCTTTTCCCGTGATCAAATCGAGCTGAAGCTTAGTAGGCAAACGGTAGAAGTTTTTTTTTTTTTTAAACTGTAGAATCTAAATCCTTTATATATTTGAGACATATTAAAATTATTTTTGGATTGTCGTGTGATGCGTATTATAATGAACATTCTTTTAGTTATATCTCGTAAATAAAGAATTTTAAGTCAAAAACAGTTTTTACGGTTTTTAAAAAAATATTATTTAATTAAATTTGAAAACATTCAAACATATGTAAAGAAAATAAAGTATGTTAAAAATATTTTTATCTTTTATTATCAAATCGCTTATTTTAAAAAAATATGTTTTCATTAATTTTTATAATAATTTTCAAATTCTTAAATATACGGGGAAATTTTGTGCTAGGCATGGGATCTATTTACTAAAATGTATGGATGTATGTTTTAGGAAACACAATTGTTAGATTATATTAATGAATATGTATATAGGGGCCGTCCATAAAGTACGTCACGCTATTTTTGACAATTTTTGACCCCCCCTTCCCCCTTTCAAAAAGTGTCACAAATCTCGTNCCCCCCCCCCATCGCAAAAAGTTGACAAAATTCCCCCCCCCCCCCCCCCCATTATGTACGTCACACTTTCGGATAAATTTTTAAATTAACAAATAATTAAAATTGAATCGAAAACTTAAAACACACTTCACTATTAAACTGCCTTAAAATCAGAGGCGTCACTAGGGTTGGTGTCACCCGGGGCGGTAGCTCATGGTGTCACCCGGGACGGTAGCTCAAGGTGTCACCCCCTCATGATTTAACCCATAGAAATCCTCCGAGTTTTCCAGTGCCAAATAACGGGAATATATAGAATTTTACGGTCTGGTGTCACCCCCCTGATGGTGTCACCCGGGGCGGTCCGCCCCCTCCGCACCCCCCTAGCGACGCCACTTCTTAAAATATAAATATTAAAAGAACTATCATATAATTAAATGACTTTAAAAGTAGAATAACTAATTGTCAACAGTTGTTACAGTTATTCTTTGAAACAGAAAGTCAATTAATTGAATTTGAAAAAAAAAAATAGACTTGACAATTATATAATAACAATTATCTATCTATCCTTATACAAGTAATATGTTGGGCACACTTCCACATAATTAATTAAGAGTTTTTAATTTTATATTAATACTTTGTTTTCTTCATAACACTCGTAAAAACCAGTGAGCCTTTTGCTCTCAGGCTTTTATGACTGTAGGGTTGTTACAGCGGACAGTAGGAATATTTATCCATGTGTTAACCACTATTAAAAACGAAATTATAATTTAGATTTTCTTTAAGCCTTTTACTAACTAAAAAATGGAACAGTTCAATAAATGATCATGTCATTAACTGGTATTTATCAGATTATAAAAGAAACTTAATATAATCGTTTTTAAATGTATGATAATAATGATTATATTATACAAATATTACCCCTGACTCTTTAATAATTTGTATTATAATACAAAGTTCAAATTTCTTGATCAGTGATATAATTAAACAGCATGCAACAAAGAAATAATAACACTTTCGGCAGGCTACACATAAAACAAAGCCACGGAACAGTATACTAGCGCTCCTAACTAGCATGAGAAATTGTGAACAACACATTGAAAAGATATGCAATCATGCTATTTTGACATAAAACTAATTCAAGTGTTTCATAAAATTTTTTAAAATTATTTTTAAAACTATTAAATTTTACTTTGAAAAAAATAAACAATTAAATTAGAAATAAAATTAAAAATTAAATTTATTTTAAAAAATGTGACGTCACACTTGGCCTGACCCCCCTCCCCCTTGTCACAGTCACACTTTCTTACACCTTCTCCCCCTCCTTGGAGAGTGACTTACTTTATGGACGGCCCCATAGGTAACACTACATTTTTTAAGGGGAGGTGCGGGTCAAAATTTGGCAAAAAATTACATTTTTAAGGATTTCTAGTTTTTGATTTATTTGGTTTCTAAAGCCATTTTTTAATATAAATCATATTAAAAATTTTGTGATATTATATTAGAACATATTTTAAAATATTATTTTATTAACCCTATAAGGGGGTCTAAAGTCGTATTTTGATACTAAATACAGTATTTTTACGGTCTCCATTCAAGTACTTGAAATCATCCCACCCTATCGAAGGTGGTATCAGTGGAAAGCTGGATTTCTCTAGATTTAGATGAATATAAATTCCCGACCAATCAAAATTTACACAATCTTGCATTTGTTGTTCAAAAAATGACACTTTCTTGACCTACTTATCGGGTTTCCGCATTTCGTATGCATAACCCTTGACCTTTCAATAAACCAAGGATTTTGATTGGTTATTGCTGTGGAAATTACTTTAGACTACTTCCGTTTCTAAGTAAACAAGAAAAAATGTTCCGATAAACTATTTTCATCTAATATTATTCAGAGTTTTGTGCTAAAGCACAATGCTATTATATTTACACTAAAACTACTTTCTAATCGATCACTTTAGCGTGAAATACGTAAATATGAAGGTGGGTTTTGTATTCTCATCACTCGGACTCGGTCTCAAACTAAAACTAACTAAAACTTATTATAATATTGCGTCTTAGTACTCCTACTCCTAGCGTCCATTCTAATATAATAATTATTTAATAATAAGAACATATTACGTTCATGTAATAAAAGTAAAATTAATAGCTACTGTCTACTGTGCTTAATTTTACCCAAGTAATTTTTAAAATATTCTATGAGCTAGCGTATTTTTGTCACTAGAACTAGTGATAGCAATAATAGTAATAGTAATAGTATTAGTATTAGTATTTACTAGAGATAATAATAAGACTAAACTAAGACAAGATATGCATTGGACAGAATTAATAATCAATAAATATAACTAGACCTAGATTGCTATTTAACTTTAACCCGTGCTCTTGCTAGGATACATCTGTAGATAGTACATAAAAAGAACAACACAGGCCCAAGCCCAAGCACTTTCAATTTTAAAGTATTTATTGTGAATTAAATTCAATTTTATTGAAGTCAAAGTTTATAAATCTTAGTATTCGAAGTGTTAAAAAATAACTTAAGATCTACATTTATGTCTGCAATGAAAATTCAGCTTTGGGATTGAGACTATAAAGTAATTTTGAACTAAAAATGAAATAACTGCACGAAGTAGCGAAAATTACAGGCGGAGAGTAAAACTAAAATACTTTGAAGGGACACTAAGGAAAATATTAGAGGAGCTAGAAAGTAATGTGTAAGATCAAGCTTAAACTACTCAATCATTTTATGTACAGTAATTATACAAAATAAAATTTTAATGTAATAATTTCTGGAAATTTTGTCGTTTTTTCAGTTTTCTCGCTTTCGATGTTTTTGATCACTTAAACCCTTATAACTTTTTAATGAATTGAGAAAATTACTCCATATTTTTTCTATGTGATCTTTAGACACAAATAAAGATTTGAATAACCTAACTTTTTGATTACTGCCTTACAAAGGAAAATACAGATAAAAATATATCCCATAACCCATAATTTTGACCTAAAAAATGGAGACCATTTTTGTGAATTTTTATTTTCTAAACTAGAGCATCTATAGAAAAGTCCCGTTATTCAAAGTTTTACAACATGATAAATTATCTATATTTTAAATTTGAAAGCAATAACTATTAATTTAAAAGAGCCTTAGTGTTTTGAAATTTACCATAAAAAACAAAATGGCGGATGTTTATTTCAGTTTCTATGGAAACCAAAATGTTTTTTGAAAAAAAAATTAGTGTAATTTATATCTATTGTTATACCCTATAAGAATATTTTATTTAAAATCACTCAGAACGTTATATACAAATTTTAGAATTTTGACCAGCACCTCCCCTTAAGTCACACTAAGAAACTTATATAAAAGAAACATTATAGTATTTATAGGAGGGCTGGTAACGATTTATGCAAATTTAATCGTTAACTTTTGAACATTTTTTTGTTTTGAATAAAGCCAAATGTGTCAAGGAAACAGGTAATTGACATTTTTTGTATTATTGAGTTATTTCCCTTGTCTCAAAATATCATTTTGAAGTTTTTAAACTGCTTTTGACTGTTGTACTTGGCGATACTAAACACATATTCTTTGGGCCTGAGATCTACTCTCTTAAGGCCTTGGCTATTACTTAGGCAATCTGCTCCATCTGTTGGGCAGTGCCATACAACATTGTCTGAACGTAGGACTCCCCTGCCCCCCTAACCTCCCCGGCTATGTCAAGCGCGGGACATGACGTCAACAAGTGTGTGATCGTCTCAGAGGTTTGGCTGCAATGGCGGCAGTTGGGGTCCCTGTTGTGATCCAGCCTGTTAATATAAGATTTGGTTGGGCAATGCTCGGTGCGCATTTGGGTCACCAAACTTTGTTCCCTTCGTTTTAGACCCCACCACTGGTCTGATCTGCTAGGCCTGGGTATGCTAGCGAACACCCCTCTGGCTGTAGCTCCATATTCCCACTCCTGGTACCACTTTTCCCTGAAGTGGTACATTAGCCACGTCTTTGCCCCAAGATATGTGACTGGGACATCTGGTTGGGGTTGGGCTGCTCCAGCTTTTGCCAGCGAGTCTGCTATTTCATTACCTTCTACATTCACGTGGCTAGGGATCCATTGCACTGTGACCCTGCCACCAAGTCTCTCGATTCCGCCCACGTCCTCCAAGATGGCATCGACTAGGTGGGTGCTACGTTTCTCAGATAGCAGGACTTCGAGCGCCGATCTCGAGTCACAAAACAAGACCGTGTCGAAACCTACTAGTTCCGACCCTTGCAGTGTCAGGTGCACACTTTTCAGGGCCCTGTGAATAGCTTCAAGCTCCGCATCGTAGTTCGATGCTGTGGTCCCACAGGGTCCTGAAAGTTCCTCTTTTGGTGGCCCTCCTAATGGGTATAGGATGAGCGCACCATATCCTGCAGTTCTTTCTCTCCGGCTGGCAGACCCATCCGTGAACACTTTCACTGGGGTTCCTGCGAACCCTTCGATTGTCTCAAGGGCAGCCACTTTCTGTAAATATTTCAGGGCTGCGCTTCGTTACTGTCGTGTCAGTCATTGACAAATGTATTGTGGGACGTGTCATTTCCGTATAGGGCGGTTTTATTGGGACGCTAATTGTTCTATGTCTATTTCGTGGGGGTTGAACAGTCATATCAAGCTCGAGTATATATACTTGATGCATGAACGAGGACCGTTTCAACTTCTCACGTCCGTCCCAATTATGCTGCATTTGGTAGCAGGGATCCCTCGTGTCCAGCCTGCGATACCTTTCTGCAGTAGTAATGATCGCCTTGTCCCGACGTATCTCAAGTGGTTCTACATTTGCAATGACCTCCACGGCAGCTGTGGGTGTAGTTCTGTACGCGCCACAGATGAACCTCAGGGCCTGTTTCTGGATTCGGCCCAGTTTTTCCAATGCCGTTTTGCTGGCAAAGGCTTGGACCGGCATACTTGGCGATACAGATCCTGCGATCTGGGTTATTATATTGTTATTAATTATTTTTTAATAAATTGGAGCCAAAAAAAATATTATAAATATTTTCTTAAATTTTAATCGAATTTTGTCGATAAACAATATTTTAATCGATACATAATCGATAAAAAATATTTTAATCGATACATAATCGATAGAAAATTAAAGATTAATCGAGAAATAAAAATACTTTAGTTCCGCAGCCCGAATTTTAGGTTTTGAGGTCATGTTCATAAACAAGTATATATGAAAACATTATTGTTGATGTACCTGCTTTAAAATTTGTCTAAATTCGGAGCGACTGTGTTAAAAATGTCTTTAATTATTTTTACAAACTAGATCCAGATTCGCATTTTTAAACAGTATTTTATCATCAGAGAATGCCGATATTTTAAATTTAACTCCCATGGTTCATTATTTTAAATCAATGACAATATCATAAAAGGTGCAGATCTGGTTAAATGTGTTAAGGAAATAAAATGCCATGTACACAGTTGATGTCTAATAAAACAAATATACAAGTGATGTCTAATATAACGAGTACACTGTTGATGTCTAATATAACAAGTACAAAGTTGATTTCTAATAATACAAGTTCACATTTGATGTCTAATATAACAGGTTCACAATTGATGTCTAATATTACAAGTTCACATTTGATGTCTAAAAAAACAAATACACAGTTGATGCCTAATAAAACAAATACACAGGCGATGTCTAAAATAACGAGTACAAAGTTGATGTCTAATATTACAAGTTCACATTTGATGTCTAATATAACAGGTTCGCAGTTGAAGTCTTAAAATTACAAGTACACAGATGATGTCACCTATGTACACAGTTGATTTCTAATTTTAAAAAGTACACAGTAGGTGTCTTATATAACAAATACAAAGTTGATATCTTGTATACCAAGTACTCAGTAGGCTGCCACCATGTTTAAATTTAAGTTCTCTCTGATTTAAGATGATAATAAAGTTCCTTCAAATTAATAAAACCACTGTTGATAAGAGACATTTATGTTAGTCGGGCGGGGGAGGGGGGGTCTGCCGAGAGTACTTTCACACAAAAATATTATAAAAGTTTTTTTCAATAAACATGTGATAAATAATTATAAATTATTATTAAATTAATTTAGAATTAATCCCCCCCCCCACACTCTTTTTTTTTTTATTTAAAGAGTTTCAACAGACACTCAAAATGTTATTAATTGCACAGTTTTGGTTAAAATAATTTTATATAAATTAATATTTTTATTTTTAATTTTTATTTATTTTTTTAGAACCATTAAACAATTTCCCCAAAATGAACTCATAATCATAAAAAAAAAAAAATCCCTCTCCAATCTTAAAAAAATTGGCTGCGTCTGCTACTAAACGTGCATCATGGCCGCCGCTGGCATCTATTTCCGGCTCATGACTGTCAACTATGCAGCAGGAGAAACAAACTGTAAAACATGGTCCAGCCCTGTTTGCCGCCTGTTAACAAAAACACCGTTCAGATTTCCCTCCGTGTTAACTTTGGCAACACAAGGCACAGAAAATGTCCTAATCCGAGGGATATCTACAGATCCGTTGGCGCTGGTGGCCATAAGCTCTTGCCTGTGATTCGGGTTTGTTCGCGTCTTTGAATGAACATGATGGTTGAAACATGACGCAAAGAAATGCGTTACTTTCAAATCAAACAAACAAGCATATGTGCATCTTCTTGGATCATCTGCGCTGGGGAGAAAGTTACAAGGAGTTTTGTGAACGAAAATGACGAACACATGGCACCTTAGTTGAGAAATGTTTATGGGCTATTTTTGTAATTTTTAACATTTTTTTTCAACCGTCGTTACCACGCACAGCCCACTGTAAAGATTAATATTATTGAGAGGTGTTTATAAATGATGTAGAAACAGATTCGTAATGTAATTTTAGAAAAACATATGGTATTTAGTTAAGTAAGAAGGGGGAGTGCGTCAAAAAGACTATACTGGTACCCATGGGTACATGTTAATGAGTAACAACAGAAAATAAAATATCAACAAAATATCATATATTATGCTTTCAAGTGACAGGATTAGCCAGCTGAAACCTTCTACAGCGACCTGTGATTTTCTTTCAAACTTAAGTTACACGGCTGAATGCAGTCAGACCTTTGACGGATTAGGGGGGGGGGGGCTGAACGGGCTAAAGCCACGGGCCCCCGACGGTTTAGGGGCCCCCAAACTTTTTATATTTTATAATAAAAGTGTACAAAAGTTTGCACGAACCCTTGAAGATATAATAAATTAATAAATACTATCTATACAACTTATCGCGTTCAGACATGATAGTATTGATAGTACCTAATAATCGAAAAACTTTTATTGATTCACTTCGCATGATATAAAATATAGTTTATATATTTTAAATTTCCCTTTTTCGAGAAGTTCCGCTGGCTGTGTGGAGATAGCACATGCTCGTGGTGTCACCGGTGTCGGGTTCTATTCCCAGCAAGGGCAAATATTTTTTTTTTCTTTTCACACTCAATTATAACTACCGCGAATAACATCAAACAGTTATTTCTTCGTGTTCGTTTTTTTTTCATTATTAAAATTTAGTTACAGTTTTATATTAGCTGTTAACAATCATTTATTTTAAGAATGCTGGCTGGATAGGGCCCCCGTTTGATTGCAGCCCGGGGCCCCGTGCAGTCTTAATCCGCCCCTGAGTCAGACTAAAAACGTGTTTTTAAAGTTTAAACGTGTAATCAAAGTGCAAACTCCTCCCCCTCTCCCCTTAGCCTTCGCAATAATGTCATTTCCTGGCTTCGGTCATGTGACCGTCCTCCGGTACTCTTTGTTTCAAGTTTTCCACAATAACTTTAATTTTGTTTTTAGGAAGCATAATGTTTAAGACACCTAAGTCTTAAAGAATACTTTGGACCGCATCATCCCTTCAATAAACCCAATGACATGCCCACCGAAGGACTTTCCTCTCTAGTAGAATCTTGTGTTAGTCCCTATGTGAGATGCCTACCATGGGATAAACTCCTCTCAAGTATGTTGTGTTGGACCACGTCATCGCCACAATAACCTAAATGACATGCCTACCAAGGGGCGTCCCGTTCTAGTATGTTGTGATAGTCCCTTCATGAGATGGCTACCACGGGAGAAACTCCTCTCTAGTATGTTGTGTTAGACCCCACAGGAGACACTACTCGCTAGTACGTACTGAGGTTCTTTGTTAGAGATGGTAAACCGAACGGCGGGCCAAGGATAGACGGACGCCGAACTCCGTCAACACTGGCCTGTTAATGCCTTGTAGTTATTGTTTGTGCTGCCCCCTGTCGGTATGACAACTAGCTCCACTTGATCCAAGATGTGTGTGCGCTCGCAGCCCGTCTGCCTGTTTGGATGCCGAACTTTGGACTCTCAACCCCGTAGGAGATTTTCTTTTAAGGGGCAACAACTCTTGCGGTGTCGCAGTCGAATGCGTGTTTGCCGTTGCAATCGTAAATATTTATCCAATTCTGATTTCCTCTTCGTAACGATTTATGTCGAAGTCATATTAAAAGCGCTGAGTGTAAAATTTGTTGCAATAGGGCCCGTCAGCCCAGGATGGCAATTATTTTTCATTCATTAAGTTATGTCATTTTCAACTTATTAACTAATAGTAAACTTTTATTTTCATGGAAGCGGGTAACAATCACATTTTGACCGCTCCAGCTGGCGCCGATCTTAGCTACACCTATATTGCTATTATTTTTTAGCAGTGGCGTCACTAGGGGGAGCGGAAGAAGTGGAGTGCACCGGGTGACACCGCCACAAAGGGTGACACCACCACAAAGGGTGACACCACCGCAAAGGGTGACACCGCCACAAAGGGTGACACCGCCACAAAGGGTGACACCACCACAAAGGGTGACACCACCGCAAATGGTGACACCACCACAAAGGGTGACACCACCGAAAAGGGTGACACCGCCACAAAGGGTGACACCATCACAAAGGGTGACACCACCACAAAGGGTGACACCAAAATGTAAACTTTTATATGTTCACGTTATTTGGCACTGACCGACTCGGAGGTCAGTGCCGTAAGTCGTGAAAAGAGAGAGGGGAGGCACCAGGAGCTACCGCACTGCGTGACGCCAACCTTTGTGAGTGCCTCAGATTTAGATGGAGCTGTTCATTTATGGCGCATCAGCTGTGATTGTATAATTTTTAAAATATCTATGTGTTGACAGTGGGCCAAAATGTGCACGGCTCTTTCCCCATATCCACAAATTGTTGTCATTGAAGTTAACACGCCGGAATATTTGACACAGTGTCACTATGTGCATATCAGAGCCAATGACACGAGTTCCAGTTCTGAAAATGCTTGACTGACTAGCAAGAAAAGCCACTCTGAAATAAGCTTGTTAACAGCCGTAATCTATAATACGTGGGTACTTTGAATAACATGAAAATAGAAAAAAGATATAGAATAAAAATAGGCAGGCTTTCCATGGGAATGTTTTTCCCAAGGAATTCCCATGGGAAACGTCCCATGGGATGGGATGGGACAGGCATAAATTGCCATGGGATGGGATGGGATGGGATAGAAAAAATGTCCCATGGACAAGCCTGAAAATAGGTGTCTTGTTGTCTTGGGGACTTATTTGTATTGGAGTCCACTTTGGTTAATTTAAATATGCACTTCATTGCTCGCCGGGGATGTCTTAGTTGTCTTTATTCCATTTTCCATGCTAACCAAAATACAGTTTGGGGATTCCTATAGGCATTCTCTTTTTATTGAAATGTAAAGTGAGTCTTGTAAGGGTAGGAAACTCTTAGCGAATAATACTAAAGACTTAGTTGGTAAGGTTGATGCTTGGGCCTGGCCTCTTTACTCACTGCCACTCCTTATCAGCCCGCTGAGATAAGTGAGTCCCTTCCAGCTTGCGTGTATCAGAGGGCTGCGACGAATGTTTCAGATAGACATATCGTACATCAGGGGTTCTAAAACGAGGTTTGTTTTGTTTTGCTTTATGTTGACTAGGTATTTATCAAATGGCATCAAATTTTGTAAGTAAAAAAATTTTACATTCTAACTATAATCCCTTATAAACGTGTACGGTATATTATATACTACATTTCAATTTCAGTGAAGATATTATTATTTTTTTAACGGGTATTGTTATTTAATAAGTTATGTGACCTCTGACCTCTGAAAAAAAAAGGATGGAAGTTTAGCCACAGGGGTGCAAGATCAGCCTAAACTATTTGGTGCCTCGCTAACAAAACAAAATAATTCGTGCAAACGTTTCTTAGCATGGCGTTACTGTGTCTCATTGTGACTATCTGCGCCTTGGTGAGTTACTTTGCTGCTTAAGATTGCTATTATATACCTTGACATTAATTGTAAATGTGGTAGTTAAGAAGAAAATAATGTTCGAATTTGGGAGATATCATAAGTTTGTTTGTTTTAGCTTTTTTTTATTTGAAGTTTGCTTAAAATTTCAAGAGAGTTAACATCTTGTTCTAGAAGAGACATCGTTTGCTTCCCTTGAATTTCTTCCTTGATTTTGTTTTTGTCTGATAACCGATAACTTACTTATTTTTTTACTTAAATTATTGTTGTTGTGTCTGGACAACTCAATGACAACTGAATGATTTTAAATAAAAAGTGTTTCATTTTTACAACTGCATCTTATGCCTTAGGAGTTTGTTGTAATTATAATTAACTTATTAAACGTAAGTTGTTCATCTCAAGCAAAATATCTGCCAACACATTGTTCAAGGCAATAAAAAGTAGAAAATTTCGCTTTTAACATCATGCGAAAATATAACATTTTCAATATAAACTAAAGCTACGTAGCTTGCGACCAAAACAAAAATAGACTTTTTTAAAAGAAAAATTTGCATTTTCAAAAAACGTTCACGTCATAATATTTTAGAGATTTATGCGAGATATACTTTGAAATAAATACATTTCATTGATTTAATCATCACCTTAATAGAGACCAGCACATATTAACGACAGCGTTTTCTAAGACAGTGTTGCCTGTGTTAAAATGAGTCACATTTTGTGGGTCATGGGCTACTACTGGGGTGACTACTAATATTTGTAACAAATTAAACAACCCGAAAAAACAAAGTTTTTGACTATAAATCCTTTATAAATGAGACAGACCTAAAAGTATTGATTACATTCAAGACAAACACTTACAGACTGAAAGTGACTAAACTTCCAAATGCTCTAAAATGGGGACAGGTGGGGTGGGGGTGTGGTCTGAGTGAACTCAGCAAACTCGTGGATGTAAATAACAACAGACGGGTATTATACATTTATGTAGAAATAAACTAAAAGTGCATTAATTTTATTACGGTACTTTCGATCGATCTGAAATTTTGAAACAATGCATTGTTAGATGACACGAGTCTATGTGCAAAATTTCAGCTCGATAGCATGACGGAAGGTTGGTCATTTTTTACTTTTGTTTTTCCACCGTACGAGGAGACGACGGTGAAGATAATATAATGGATTTAAAATAAAAAAAAACACTGCTTCGTATGATTACTCAGAACTCTTAATATATCTTGTTTTCATTTACCGGTAACTGTTTAATTTTTTATGCATGTTGATTTTTCTGTGAAGCTCTTGATGTCATCCTTTCTTCCCAACCCCTTCAACTTATTTTTTTGTTTAAGAAGTCGTCGAATGTAAACAAAAAATACATTTTTCATGGGCCCTGCATAGATCCACTAATTTGAACACTCACTAAAAGAGTTTGCGCAACAAATCTTCAACTTAAGATACTTCTCTTTTTTTTCCCACCATGCTATAGGCGTCGCAAACACGTGCTCAAAGCAGCGAAGGGCCCTGTTTCTGGTTCAAGGGAGATTCTTTCGTGCACTTTACCCCGAACAACTTCAACAACAGCGACGCGTAAGTTAAACTGCTAGCGCCACTGCATGATGTGATATGCCAGGGGTGTCCAGACATGCAGTATGTAAGAGCTACTTTAAAAATTATATGTATAAATTGTTGAGAGCTGCATTGAAGCACTATGGGTCATGGGTCACGACACAACTCGCAATGAAAATCCATTTTGTGATTCATTTTGTAAATAAATTAATTGTATTCCAATTAAATTTCTTAAATATTTCAATTTTTTTAATACTTTAACCATATGTTTAAGAAATAAATGGGTTGCAATTGAACAAATATTAAAATAAAATTTATAACTAAAAAACGCACTTGCATTCATATGGACTCGTAATTGTAACGATCATAAACTGTTATGAGATGATTCTGCTCAGAAGCCTTTGAACTAACACGTTTCTCTAATCTGGTTGGTAGCTAGTAGTTTCTGTGAGAAGAAGTTCTGTCAGATGTTGGTCACTGGCTACTGCTCGATGCTTTAATTTTATGAACTTCCTTGTGGAGCGCAAAGATTCACAGCAGTAGGTTGTAATGAATGTGGATATAAGTCGGCAATTAGCTTTCCTAAGTTGAGGGTATTTTACTTCTGGAATAGAGCTTTCAGAAATCGTATTTTAAATAATAATTTAGTAACTTTAGTAGGACTAACAGTAAAACGGATTATTGCCAGAACCAGAAATTTAACAGTTTACTCCCCCACGCAATTAGAAACCAATCGCTCCCTTCAATATTTAAAATTTAAATCAAAACCAAATTATGTTTAACCCTTTGTTTCGGTCAAGATTTAAAAAAAAAAAACGTTCATATATTTTTGATGTTATATAATTATTTTAAACGTAAAGTTTTAATTAATAAATTTTTCGTTAGCCGCAATGTGAGCACAGAAGAGCCGCATGCTGCGGTTTGGCCATCATTGTGATATACCATTATAGGTCATACATAAAGAGGTTCTCTCCAATCGGTGTTACCTCCCATTTCTAGTCAAACGATAATCTGAACTCCGTTACCGGCTTAGTTTCATATCAGACTCTTCTTTACATTCATTGATGCCTATCCCCTTTTTAGATCGACTGACTTATTAGTTCTACAAATTGCACGGAGTTGACAAAAGTTTTAATTCTTCCTGTGAAATATATATATATTATATTTATATTATATTATATATATATATATGTAGCCGAGTGGTGGCTATATTGTTAGTTTGAATTAACAAATAACACAATGCAGATAAGTCGAGGACTATAGTTGTATATAATGATAATGTTTTATTTGACTTCTCTCTAAGGCTGCATGAAACACATATAAAAAAAGGGAAAAAGAAAAAAAAAACACTGTAAGGCCTTCAGCCAAAATAAAATGTACAAAATATTTTCAAATAAACGCTATGTCCGAAAAAGGGCTGCAGCGGAGATCGATGAGAGAAGTTTGAGGTTTCCGCCGCAACCCCCTTTAAAAAAAACAACTCCACTACAGACTACTGACTCCTGACCGCTGACTACTATCTCACACACTCGCTCAGGGTTGCCAGATTGTAATTTGGGTAAAAAGCCAAATTGACTGCCAAAAAAAGGCCAAACTTATGTGAAATGAAAAATGTCAACAAAAATGACGTCACGCACGTAGGGGGCGGGAGGGGGTGACACATTTGTGACGATGGGATGGGGTTGTTTAAGACTTGTAACGTCACATCAAAATGCAAAACTCTGAATAAAAGCTCCACTTAAATATTTGATGTTTACAATTTATTTAATGTCGTTCTACATGGCTTCGCGCGTGTGACGCTACCAGAGAGCAATATTACACTATATACCTACTTAAATGACAATAAAGTCGTTTAAAACATTATTATTTTTAAATAGAAAATACCTCTTTTATGGAACGGGGGGGGGGGGGTAAANNNNTAAAGCTTTGTGATTTCATATTAGAAAGGTGTCTAACTTTTTGTTACGACGCATTACGTGGGGGAGGGGTTAAAAATCGACCAAAATCGCGTGACATCATTTATGGATGACCCCTAATGGCTGAGAATTAGCTAAATATTAAAATTTACGGTTGAACCAGGAGAAAAAAAAACGTTAAGAAATGTGTAGTTGCCAATGTCCTTATGTACGGCGGTTAAACTCACTAAATAAATAAACTATGATAATCATAAAAAAAAATTATAAGAAAAGCTCCAGATCATTCTCTTCTTGTAGACTACTATTCGCTGTATCATAAACTTTGTCAGCTGTGAATTCATCAAGCATTCTTGTTGATACGACAAAGTCCTTACAGCATTTATTGGTGAGTTACAGCTCAGCCCTGACTCTCACAATAGCTTCTAAAAGTTTGAGCTGCATTCTATTTCTGGCTTTGTTTTTTACGTAGGACACAAGAGAGAACATTATTTCTACAAACTGCATTGCTAACTGGAGTTGTTAGACACGTCAGTGCAAAGGTGGCGAGTTCTTTGAAAGATGCATGTTGGAAATGTTGGAGCACTCTGTCACGAATTTAACACCAAAATCCACACGATGAATATCTTTTTTCTGACCATTGCCATCATAGAGTCTACTCTTAAGACTTTGGTGATGAAGAAATAGTTCTTGGTACAAATTATGTGGATCAGCTTTTGTTTGTTGGAATGTACTATTCAATCTTTCAAATTCTTGCACAATCGGTGTCGCAAATACAAAGTATAGGTAATTTGTATGGTCTGAAAGCATTTCCTTTACCAACCGAGCTTTGTAATTTGTTTCATATTTCTGTTGCATTAGCCCAGCACATCCAAAATAATCCTTCAACTCGTGCCAGTTCATCAAAATATTGAACATAATTTTTCCTCGCAGAAGCCACCTAGTTGATGAAGATTTTTCAAACGGGAGAGGGGCGGTTCGAGCTTGCTCAGATACAGATTCTGTATTCATCACTCGAAACAAAGTTTGGAATGCTCCACGTCTCAACTCACTATTGCGAAACCAATAAGGTATTTCTGACAACAAAAATCCAATGTTGGATGGCAACTTGGTTACTGCATTTTGAATACACAGTGCAAGCGAATGGCAGGTACATTTCAGTTGTAGGCAGTTAGGAGATTCACATTTTTTAATCTCGACCATACAGAATTATTACAACCAATCATGTTAGCAGCTCCATCCGATGCAAAACCAATACAATTTGTGAGACTTTGGTCACAACTTCTAATTTCCTCGTTAATCAAATTAAATAAATTTTCCCCTGTTGCTTCGTGTACTGGAATTTGATCTATTGAACGTATTGAGCAATGGCAGGTTATGCCTACAGCTATTTGCAACTCTGCCAACTTAACGTTGTCATCAGTCTGGACGCCTTCACTACTGTAAGTTTAGCCTGGCTAGGTGATGGCATCCTTTGCTTATGTTTCTCCGTCTTTTCGTGACTTGAAATATTACTAAGCTTTGGTATAATGTTGCAGTGGCAAATTTTACAGTAGGTCTCCTCCTTTGTATCAGAAGCCTTTTTTAAGCCACACAAAGTCTTCTCCCATTCACTATTGTATTTTCGATTGCTATTTTAATTACTTTTCCATTTTTTTAATGCCGACTACGATTCTAAACCGTAATGACAATACCCTGTATACCAGGACTGGAAAAAAAAATATTTTTTTTAAAAAAGCAAAAATTTTAAAAAGGCCAAAAAAAATTTTTGAAGCCAAATCACCTGAAAAAAGGCAAAATTTTGAAAATTTGGCCTTTAAAAGGCCAATCTGGCAACCCTGCACTCGCTCTCCGCCCTACACTTCCTCGTGCAACGTTACGTTCAAAACAATCGTAACAGCCCCTTCCCCCCGTCACGGGTCACTGCCCATTTGCTGTACGCTGCCCCATGGCCATGGTCAAGGAGCACGCACACCAATGGTTCTAAAAATAGTAAGATGCGGGGCACACTGCCACATCTCCCCCGTGCTTTTGAAATCCAGCGCCCTCGCTGGTGTAATTTATAAATGGGGCCCGAATGTTTTTGCTTTAAGTTACATCAGTAGGAGTGACTCGTAGGAGCATTTCTAAAACATGTAGTTGAAAAAAATATATAAATGTCAATGACTTGATTCGGCATTCGGGTAGATTGTCCCTACGTCATTGTTAATGTGGTACCTCATAGTGCCCGCTACCTCAGTATCATGAGTGATCTTCGCGGCTTAGGTTGGGGTGGTTGTTTCACATCTATAGATTGGTCAGTTACATAGCAAAGGTCCTCTGGAAGCTCAGTGCACTCTGTTTTTTTTGACCTGATTAGTGAGGATGTGCTTGGGCGCGTGGACATGGTGTGTTATCACACCCGTTTGACCTTTGGATCCGCAACCCAAGTCATCCCTGCCTTGAGCCCGTTGGGCCGTGACAGGTTCTCTTAACAGTGTGCTAGCTGGTGTATAGCTGTTGGTGTTATCCGCAGTCGTGGTCTTCTTCCTAGGCCGGTATCCCTGTCTCCTAGGCCGAATATGGCCTATGTGAGAATCTCTTGTAACTTTACTGTTGCCAGCTGGCGGCACCCACACATGCATTGCAGTTGAAGCACTCCCCTGTGGGGAATGGTCGCTGAAGGTCATCTTTCCGCTGGATTGTCTTAGTCACTACTAACTTAATGTGCCGTGGTATCTCTTGAGTGTGAGATCCACTGTTGAATCCCCACCGAGTCGAAGGGTTACGGCGCTTGGTTGGCCGTTCTTTGATCTGGCCGTGGTGGGCCGTATCCCAGTGCGTGTCCTCACTGCGCCTATGTGTATTAGGTGACCTGTTGTTCCTCACACAATTCGGCCCCCGTGTTGGGTGCTGCCAGTTATGTGTGTTGAGCCTAGTCGACAGGTCCTTGTCATCTTTGAGATACGAATAGGGTGACGCTGTCTGGGCCACTCTTTCCTGGTAACCAGGTTGACCTGGGGTTGTCAGGAATGGAGGTGAGTCGTGTTGGTGAGCGAGGTATTTCCTCTTAGCACGGCACTCAACCTCAACATGACCCTTTCTGTCGCACCACAGACATACCTGTTGTCGGTGACGGGATCTCCGCTTGTTGGACTTGGGATGTCTGGGTGCAGGTGGACAGTTGGCGACGTGGGCGTCTGTGTCCTCTTGGTGCTGGCGTATGGACTGATGGAGCCTATCGGCTACAGCTGCTAACTGCTCGTCTATGTAGGCCATTAGTTGTGTTACCTGTGACCAGTCAGGGAGAGGTGCTGCTGAGAGCTGTGCAGTGGCGGCGACATCACAGAAGTCTTCTCTCATCCAGCGTTGAGCTTCTTTAATGACATCGTCAAAAGTGCTGCCGGTGTTTAGCCTGACGTAAGCTTTCACGTCACGTCGTAGGGCTGCAGGCTGTAGACCTTGAACAAATGAATCCCGCAGTATGTCATCTGCAAGGATGCCTGTCCGTGCTGAGTGCTGTGTTGGCTAAGGTAAAAAGATTACGCATAGTAGCCGCGTAGTCCTCTACCGTCTCACCTAAGCACTGCTGCCGTTTGAAGAAAGCAGAGCAGAGGCCAGGGTGGTGCCATCACGTTGATCTCCCCAGTTCGTCACTATAATGAGCAGCAGTTTTTCTGGGGTGTTGATCTCTGACGGTGCTCGATCTAGGATGTCCTGTCGGGCACGCCCCTCCAAAGCGCCCAGGATCCAGGTGACAGCTGAGGCTGGAGGCACAGGCTGTAGCTTTAGTAGCAGACGTACCTCTTTAACGAACTGCTCCGCAGTCACCCGAGAACTTTTGTAGATTGGGTAGTCTTGTGAACTGTACTTGTTCTACTTGTTCCATGGCTTTAGAATTTGAACACTTCACTATTTAATTTATATTTATCACCAACTATCCTCAATGTATCCTGCCGACAACGCCAAAATTATGTAGCCGAGTGGTGGCTATATTGTTAGTTTGAATTAACAAATAACACAATGCAGATAAGTCGAGGACTATAGTTGTATATAATGATAATGTTTTATTTGACTTCTCTCTAAGGCTGCATGAAACACAGTTCACAATCCTCTAGCAACTACTCACTACAGACTACTGACCGCTGACTACTATCTCACACACTGGCTCTCCGCCCTACACTTCCTCGTGCAACGTTACGTTCAAAACAATCGTAACAGCCCTTTCCCCCCGTCACGGGTCACTGCCCATTTGCTGTACGCTGCCCCATGGCCATGGTCAAGGAGCACGCACGCAAATGGTTCTAAAAATAGTAAGATGCGGGGCACACTGCTACATATATATATATATATATATACACACTTACTTATCGGGTTGTCAATTTTAGTATTGGAGTGGGAAAAAAAGGCCGGGAGGGGGGAACCAATGGGATTTCATATTATTCTGGTATCGATTGTGGGCCTTCTAACTGATCACACGGAAATATTTATTTGAATTTAAAATGCAAACTCACATTTAATTTCCCCGCACACCAAATTTTCTTCTTCCCCTGAATCTGCCTCCCAGCATTCACTACTCCTTCAAGTTCAAGACCTCCAGTTCCAATGGCCTCCTCATGTACTCCAAGGGGGAGCACGGTGATGATGAGGCGCTCTACGTCAGGGGAGGGAAGCTCACCTATCACCTCTTCAACACGTCCCCGACGGGCATCGAGGGATATTTCGGCGGGCATTTCCAAGGCGACGAGATCGTCAACAATGACGAATGGATAACAGTAAATATCATCGAGTCGATTAAATATTATTATATTACTTTTCATTTTGGATTATCCTAAAGTGATCACAACCAACTGCCCTATTAAATATTGTTGATAAACAGAAATAACTAAGTTAGCTATTATATTTTATAATGCTCGTACTTATGGCAGTGCTTAGAATTTCTTGGTATTTGTTGAACGAATAGGTATAAAGAATGGAAGAACAAAAAGAGGTGTCTTTGTAAAAAGAGAAATAGAAGAAGAGAGAGACACATACAAGAGTGGGATAAGGATATCTCCCAATAGGATAAAGAAATGCAGAAAATAATATTTACAGACAAATAGAAGTGAGAATTAAAACAACTAAAACTTGAAAAGAGCCGTAATCTGGAAACACTCATTAAACTTTTGCTGGAAGAGGAGAAAATATTCAAAATATCAATAACTCTTAAAAGAAAAAGAAAAAAAAATACTTCAGAAAAATGTGTAACATATATGCATCTCTGACATTGATTTTCACGAGTTCACGCTTGGTAGGTCTTTATTTTCCTATGATATCTAGAGATTTTTTTTTTTTTTTAAAGTTTCCCTTACATTGATTTTAACCAGACATTGATTTACAAACAAAGATGCACTCCGGCACTCCGGCANAAGAAAAAGAAAAAAAAATACTTCAGAAAAATGTGTAACATATATGCATCTCTGACATTGATTTTCACGAGTTCACGCTTGGTAGGTCTTTATTTTCCTATGATATCTAGAGATTTTTTTTTTTTTTTTAAAGTTTCCCTTACATTGATTTTAACCAGACATTGATTTACAAACAAAGATGCACTCCGGCACTCCGGCATCCTTCCGTCTCGCGAGACGATGGTGCATCACCTTGGGGTTGGGTTGCATTTCCTCGAGTGACTGTGCAGTCCTATCCTTGAGTGACAGTCTTTGCCACAGTTTTTACACACGAGTTCTGTGCTTCCAAATGTTTTGGCCTTTCTCCTAGCTCTTCTGTCTGCAGCCTCCTCCATTCTTCGCTCCTCGGCTACTATGACGCCCTCTTTGACAACTGTGCGCCACGTAGATCGGTCTTCTGCCTTACACTCCCAGTCACTTGTATGTATTTTGGCTGCTTTCATGTCCCTTTGACAGACATCTTTAAATCGCAAGCGTGGGCGACCTGTTTTCCTCTTTCCTGAAGCAAGTTCACCATATAGGAGGTCCTTCGGGATGCGGCCGGGGCTCATTCTTTTGACATGTCCTAGCCACCTCAGGCGTCTTTCACTAAGAATTGAGAACATGCTTTGGGTATTGGCACGCGTTAGTACCTCACTATTAGGCACTTTTTCTTGCCATTTAATACCAAGGATGCGGCGCAAGCATCTCAAATGGAAGCTGTTAAGCTTACGCTCTTGTGATGTATAAGTGGTCCATGTCTCGCTCCCATATAGTAGTGTACTGATGACACAGGCTCGATAGACGCACAGTTTGGTTTTCTCCGTTAGCTTGGTGTTTTGCCAGACCCGCTTATTTAGTTTAGCCATTGTTGCGGCTGCCTTGCCAATTCTGCTGTTTATTTCTTCTTCAATGGACAGTGTATTGGAGACCTTGGATCCCAAGTAGGTGAAGCTGTCCACAACCTCCAAGTTTTCATTATCGATATTTATGGTAGGAGGAGGTCGAGTGTCTTGGGCCATGATGTTTGTCTTTTTCAAGCTGATTTGCAGACCAAATTCTTTGCAGGCATTGGAGAAGCTTGACACGAGTTGTTGCAAACCAGATTCTGTATGTGCTGTTAGTGCCGCATCATCCGCAAATAGTAGCTCTCGAATTAGGACATCCGTCGTTTTGGTCTTGGCTCGGAGGCGGGCAGTGTTGAAAAGTCCTCCATCAGCTCTGGTATGTAACCAGATTCCCTCACTGCTATCCTTGAATGCGTATCGAAGAAGTACAGAGAAGAATATTGCGAAGAGTGTTGGTGCGAGTACACAACCTTGTTTAACTCCGCTGCTGACAGGGAAGGCCTCTGACTTAGCTCCATCGAACTGTACTGTGCCAAGCATATTTTCATGGAACTGTCTGATGATGGCAAGTAGGTGAGGGGGACATCCAATTTTTGCCAGTATTTGGAATAGCCCGTTGCGACTGACTAAGTCGAAGGCTTTTGTAAGGTCCACAAATGCAATGTATAGTGGCATCTGCTGCTCTCTGCATTTTTCCTGGAGCTGTCGTATGGAGAACACCATGTCTATGGTAGACCGACCGGACCGGAAACCACACTGAGATTCTGGATAGACGCGGGATGCTAGGCTTTGTAAACGTTTTAGTATAACGCGGGCAAAGGTCTTTCCTACAATACTAAGGAGTGAAATGCCGCGATAATTATTGCAATCACTCCTATCACCTTTGTTTTTATATAGTGTCACTATATTTGCATCCTTTAGGTCTTGGGGGATGTAGCCCTGTTCCCAGCAGAGGGACAGAATCTCGTGCAATGGTTGGAGTAAAGCTGTCTTGCCACTCTTTAGAACCTCTGGTGGTATTCCATCATTCCCAGGCGCTTTTCCACAAGCTAGACTGTCAATTGCTTTGCTCAGCTCTTCCTGTGTGGGCACGACATCAAGTTCTTCCATGAGTGGCATATCTGGGATGTCATCTAGAGCGGTGCTGGAGACTGTGGTAACTGTTGAATACAATTCCAGATAATGCTCAACCCACCGTTTTAGCTGTGCTGCCTGGTCTTGAATAATTTCTCCATTTTTGGACTTTAGGGGAGCAGCTTTTGACGTCAAGGGGCCCGTTGCCTTTTTGATGTTTTCGTACATGACTTTTGCATTGCCCATGTCTGCAGCTGATTGTATACTGGAACAGAGCTTAAGCCAGTAGGTATTGACACATTTACGTGCAACCTTTTGGGCAAGTGACTTAGCTGTTTTTAAAGCATGCAAATTGTCAGGTGTAGGCTTTTCCTTGTAAGCCATAAGAGCTTTCCTTTTTGCTTCAGTGACGGGTTTCATCTCGTCCCAATGTTCATCAAACCAGTCCGTGTTTTTGTGAGATTTTTTGCCAAAGGCTTGTATTGCGGATGTATAGATTGTGTCTCTCAGTTGCGTCCATTTGGAGTCAATGGTGACGCATGGGGACATCTTTGAGAGACTTTCCTTCACCTTGTCTTTGAACAGCTGCGCTATCGCAGGGTCTTTCATGCAGGAGGTATTGATGCGTGGACTTCCCTTTTTCTTTGTGTGGTACGAGTTTTTCCTCATTATTCGTACTTTGCTGGCGACAAGGGAATGATCCGTGTCACAGTCGGCACTGTGATAGCTGCGAGTGAGTAGGACGCTAGCTAGTTGTGCACGCCTGGTGATAATGAGGTCCAGCTGGTGCCATTGGTGGGATCGAGGGTGTCTCCAAGATACTTGATGTATATCCTTGCACTTGAAGAAAGTGTTGGTCACACACAAGCCTCGTGAGCAGCACAATTCCAGAAGCCTTTGTCCATTTTCATTTAACTTTCCTCTTCCAAATAGTCCAAGGCAGGTGGGCCAGGCTTCGTGGTCGCTCCCCACTCTAGCATTGAAATCTCCTAGGAGATAGATTGCCTCGTCTTTGTGGATGCCGGCTATTGCCTGGTCTAACGCTCCATAGAACTGGTCCTTCTCTTCCGGAGTTGAATAGAGTGTTGGGGCATACACACTAAGAATGTTTGCTGGGCCCGCAGTTGTTCTGAGTCTTAGAGTGAGGATCCTCTCCGTGCCTGATGACGGTGGTTCAATGGATGGTAGAAGAGTGTTTTTAACAGCGAAACCCACACCATGCTGTCTAGGTTCGTCTTTCGGTCTGCCTTGCCAGAAGAAGGTGTAATTGGCCTCTTTGAGTGAACAAAGATGCAAAAGATAGATTACTAGTAAAAGTTAAGACTGCGTGAGCTCTAGGAAGATTTTTTTTTCAATGCTCTTAAAAAAACTGAATTGGCGCATTGCAGCATCCCACCCTCTTCCCATCTTTCAAGAACACCGCCAATGATATCCTTAATGTTATTTGCTTTCTCCCCTTCCTCAAGGTTCACGTGTATCGCATATGGCGTGTTTACAATGCCAGACTTCGTCGCGTGAACTACCAGACCGGCTTCGTGGTGGATGGCAGCTTTGGCAGACGTGAACATCTTGATTACGTGGTGAGGGCAGACATCTCCCTCCGTCCGGTGATCTACTTTGGGGGATACAAGGAACAACTGGTAAGTAGTAAAGTACGCAGTACACAACCGTTTCAGTTCCAACGAGCATGCATTGTACACTCTCCACCAAATATTAGAATGAATTTCGTGGCGACCAGCAGAAGTCTCAATTCCGAAAAAAAAAGAACATCGTCGGATTCATGAAAACGATGCCTTTTGGGGGCGTCAATTATGGAATTGATTTGTTATGAATCAATCAATTTAGTCTAACAGCTTAGGGAAATATGAAAGTTGAGCGGTTCACCACGGATCATCATTTCTTTACCCTTTTCTTTGAGGCCGGAAGATTCCATGACAGCCTAATGCAATTTGTTTGTTTGATTTTCTTAGTTGTTCTGTATTTTGTTGGGGTGTTTAAAGAATGGAATGGGTTGAATATTTTGCTCATATTAGGCAGCAGTGAACATGTCTTAACCACTACTGAGCTTTTTTCCTTAAAATGTTACATTGCTTCCAATGGAATAAAATCAGTTACTTCAGCCGGCGAACCTATAGAGTTATTCCCCATTCGTTAGAGGACACTAAGCAAAGCGACACACCCGACATGACTCACCTGTACTGTGAAGCTTCCATTAAATGAGACATTTATATGTTCAGGTAGATTTCCTACTCTCATTCTGCAGATTGATAAAAAAAAAAACTTTCACGACTTTTAACGATTGTAAATTTGTCCTCTGTAATATTGTCCACATTGATCCTATAAGTGTTTTTAAAAAAAATTCTAAACTGATGCTGTGCGCTCAAGCCCCTAGACTAAATACAATATTCAAGATAGTGACGCGGACTAAACGACTGATTCGTAGACTCACTCTCAACGAAGGTGGCACCCATTTCTATCTATCATCATTTACGTTGATATTGGCTGTTAGTGAAGGTGAGGGGAAGGGTCCAAAAAGATCAGGATTTACTCGAATTATAAAACGCACACAAAATATTAGCGTTTCATTTTTATGTCGAAGAGCCTGAAGTCTGAGCTGCTGTGCTTAATTTATAATTGATTTTACATACATGACAGTGATAGTCCAATGTTAGAATTGGTGCCACCAGGTGCAGAACGAGAATTTTGAAGCCCGTCAAAAACGTCTAAACAAAAATTGCCCGTAGTTTATAATAAACAATTTAGACAACTTGCTTTTTTTAAAAAAAAATAATTTAAGGTAGTTTTTTTTAAATTTTTATAAAGTTTAGCTCTTCATAATTTTTACAATTAATTTTAAGCAATGTCAATTTATATGCTTACATTTCTATGTAGAGTCAGACGGTGCGAAACTTCGTTGGTCAGATAAAAGACATCAGAGAACAGAAAAACGCCTACACGTTTGAGACCCCGTCGCTCAACTACATGTCACGTGTCGTGGACTGTCCAATAGACGTGCCTCCTGTGTAGAACGTCTCCTTCGACCATCGAACTGTCCAAAAAAAAGCCCGTTATGCTGGAGTGCTCTCCCCATGTAGGCCTGTAGAAGCGAGCTGATGATGGTGCACGCATAAAGATGTTTGGCCACAAGGCTTAAACTTTATTAATTACATAAGGTCAATGAGTGATATGCAGCAAGGGTTTCTTTGGACGTAATTATTCAGCCTACTATTTGTATTAATGTTAATATCAATCAATCATTTTGTAAAGAATAAACAACTTCAAATATCTTCTCTTTGTATTGATTAAATCTGTTTATAATATGAATGTTTAAAATTACATAATTAATTAAGAACAAAATGTGACGTCCGAGGAAAAGGATTTTTTTTAATTTAATGAATTTGATCCAAACAAGAGAAATGGATTTTTTTTTTTAAAGTAAACTTATATTAAGTTATATATTGCCGATGCGAACGCATCACGGTCATTTGTAATTGTATGTAAAAAAATTAATATTGTCTGTAAATTAGTGTAAATGAAGTGTGCTAATCTTAATTTATTCCATGCCTTAATTAAAAGGATTCAGCTTCCTAATTTATAAAGCTTATGTTGGATATTAGACTTCACGTGCCCAGTTTTTCTCAAAGAGGTTCATCGACAATGATGAGATGAGATTGAAACTCTGGGCCGAATAGTTGTATAAATAATGTACTTAGGGGCCGTCCATAAATGACGTCACGCAATTTTGGCCGATTTTTCCCCCCTCCCCCCTACGTCACGCGTCGTCACAAAATCGTTGACCCCCCCCTCAAAAAGTACGTCACAAAACTTTGCCCCCCCC
>MUZC01000006.1:315396-327059 GCA_002072015.1 Radix auricularia
TATATATATGAATAATTATTTTTTAAAGAGTATATTTATTTACCCATGCACATTTATCAAAGTAATAAAAAGTTATACATTATTAAAAAAAATTGTAAATATTCTGACTTAAAAAATAAAATAATTAAAAATAAATTATTGCAAACATACACATTTCTACACACCAAAAGTTACAACTGTTTAAAGGATGTGTCAGTTTACTACTAGTATTACCAAACAATGCCCTGTATAGAAGTCAGCTATAAGACTGGATATGTGTTCAGCATCTGTTGACCACTTTGTCAGACCCTGAAGTATGTCCACGGCAGCAGCCATGTCTGCTATGGTCCAGTAATATTGGTTGACAAAAGCATGCCTGCCAAAGTAACTTTGCTGAAGAATGATTGCATGCAGAAGAGCAAGGGGCATCACTCTATTGAATCTGTGTAAAAGCTGAATGGTAAAAAATACAATTTAAAAATGTTATTTAAATAAATGAATTTAAATATTTCCCAAAATATTTAAATATCGTATCAACACTTAATATATTCCTATATCAGAAAATCAATAATTATTTAAAGTTTTTTGGCTTTTTTATCAATACTCATGGTACTAATGCAACATGATTTTAAATAAAATTTCTCTAATTTTTAAGGCCAAAACATTGATTTCCATAATATTTTCGGTCATACTTAATACTAGGACTCTCATTGGCCTAAGTTTTATATGGTTATAATTAAATGTGTCTGTTCCCCAATATGTTATTCATCACTAACCTGTTCACCATTTACAGCCTGTGTATTCAACAAAAATGCTGTGGACTTGTAAGCTTTCCACAACAAACTCCTAAAGTTCCCAGTGACTTCACATGTCACTCTAAGGCCATGTTGCATAAGCAGACCTTAAGTACAAAAATATAAATTCATCTGAGCAATGATACACTCTCTATGGAATAGGTAAGCCTAGGACATCAATGGATATAATGTGACGTAGAAAAGAAATAGATTTCATTATTTAAGACTATTTTGTTATCTTAGTTTTTTAACTTTTGTTTTAACAAAAAACAAAATAAAACATGCTAAAATAACCAAAATGTCTTCAAGTATATGCATTTGATTAACTAAAAATATTATTTTCAAGAATAAGTCTTTGGATGAAAGAGTATTGGCCTTGTATCAATAAAATACTTTTCACATATGGCTTAAAAATATATACACTGTTAGGGTATTCATTAAAGCAACAAATAAAAACTTGACAGCTCTTAATTATTAAAAAAATATTATATTTTTAAATATCCCTTCACAATACATTAAACATTAGCGTAATATATTTTAATATTTTGATCCTACCTGGTATGATCCTCTTGCCATCAGCCTTGGTAGTTATCCACAATCTAAATGTATCATGAAACTTTGCAGCAATAAGTTTTGACCTAGATTGTGATGATCTGGCCACAAGAGATCGTCCACCATTTTGTTGATCAGCTGCACTATCATCAATTATCCATTGAGAGTAAATGATATCCTTCATAAAAGATCAACATTGTTAGACTTAAAAGGGTTTTTCAACTGTTTTTAAATGAAAAATGATACTATTTAAATTTTACAATTGAAGTGGAAAAATAGATTCAATAATTAACTAAAAATTACACCCTGTGACAAAAAAGCCCATTAAGAAATAACAACTAAATGAAATTGTAAAACATTTTTATTTAAACTATCAAGGTAAGTTTGTGATAACTTGGGATTGTAAAAAAATTATTATCTGAAAATATTAGGGCTGGGGAAATTAACAATTAATTTAATTGATTAAAATTCGATTGAAATTTAAATAAATATTTATAAATTTTTGCTCAAATTTCTTAATAATTTATATTTTTTGTTACTTGCATATTTTCCCCTTATATTATCATTATTTATTTAGATGGGCATACGTAAAAAAGGTAGGGCTGTTATCGATCAATTTAAATAGTTAACTTTTGAAAAATTACCAAATAATTTTGATTAAGCTAAAAATAAGATGTATGACTTCATTAAACTGCAAATTTCAAGGGAAGTAACCAATACAGGCAATTAACATTTTTTATTAAAATATTAGCATTTCAACATAATATTAAATGAATTTTAATCTTGTCATTGTTAATTAAGGAAAAGCAAAGTTTAATTTTTTATATCATTGTTCTTATAAAAAGACCTCATTTTAAAGTTTCCATTTTAAAAATCTTTTTTTTTAAATGGAGAAGTTGATACTTAAAAAAGGAAACAATAATTAATTATTAATAAATCACATTAGATGACCAAAGCGTCTCACATGAAAAACTCCACGCGTTTCAAGAGAAAATTTTTACCAAAACATTTTTTTAAAAATTTACTGATTAAAATAATTTTAATCGATAAAATATTTTACCGATTATTCGAGAAATTAATCATTAATTTCCACAGCCCTACAAAAAGGGTTTTCTTCCTTATTTCTTGAATAGCAGAATAACATTGCTATGTTACATCTCAAAATTTGGGAGCCAAGGAATTACTGCGGCTTAACTGATTTCTTGAAATAATGAATCAAAACTGAATGAGATCTATACATGCATTATAAAAATATAATTAATCAAAATTAATTGATTAATCGATTAAATTTGTTTAATCAGTACCAGCACTAAAAAAAAATTATTTTTTCATCGACAAATAATCATAATTTATCAAAACATTTATCAGTATTAACCTTGAGCAGACTAAAGAATTCAGCGTCAAGATCATTGGCCAGATGATAGTTCTGCAGTATCAGCCAATGCCCTGTCTGTAGACAATCCTCAATGGCCTGGTAGACATCCAACATTTGAGAACGAACTCCAAAATTCAAGATTCGAACTCTACCCTCCATACCCATTTCTCTCGCTAAGCGAATTATTTCTTGGGCAGGGTTGACAAATGGAATTCCTGGAACATGAAGTTCAAATACACAAACAGACATGACAAGTTTTCAAATTTTAAAGATGATGCACCTCCATTATAATGATAACAATATATTGATAATTTATACAGCGCTGTATCCCAGCAAGGGACCGAGCTCACAGCGCTTTACATGGAGATAATAAAATACATATAATAATAACCACATAAATGACAGTACGGTACATATATGCTATGTTAATGATTAAAAGAAATGTTGCTTCATTAATTTTGTAAGTACATTTTGAAAAGATATGTCTTAGGTGCAGTCTTGAAGAACTTGGAATACTACGTATGTGTAATGGTAGAGAATTCCATTGTATGGCTGCACAAAAAGGGAATGACCTTTAACCAAATGTTTTAGTTTGTGTCTTAGGAACACATAGAATGTGCGTGTCTGCAGAAGAGCGTAGCTGACGACATTACACAGAGATGTTGGTTTTGTTAAAATTGAAAGACAAGCAAGCAGCCAGTTAAGAAATTTTCTAAGCTATAGCTGCACGCATTCCTAAATATTGTTCTCATTTTTTCTTTACCCTGTGTTCCATCTGTGGCCAGAGTTTGCTGAGATGAAGGTAAAATGAACATTGTTGGGGTGTGTTTAGTTGTGTATGTATAGACTTCTCTGATGTCATAGTTATCAGGGGAATCAACAGCACTTCCTAGCTCATATAGAGTGATGGCTTGGGACAGCTCATAAAACTGAAATGTGTCAAACAACAAAAGTTTCAGGTAAGCTTAGTGTAATTGAAAAGAAAAATGGTTAATTATAAATTTAAATTTAAAAGGACAAACTTAAAAGATGAACCTATCCTTCTTGGTGTATTTAGAATGTTACTGTGTTTATTTAATATAAGATTTTTTAATGTATCAATATGTATACATATTAAGTGGTTCAAATGAAACAAATAATGAGCAAAATACTTTTATTACTTCAATTATCTTTCTTTAATCAGACAAAAAATCAATTTTGTGTTAGTCAATTTTCTGGTTTAATTTTTCTCACATTAAAGAATTTTAAGGGGTACAAAATATTGATCTTAAGGATTATAATGCATCACACCTTCCATTTTAAAAATTTTTTTTTTATTTTATTTTTTTTAAAAAGGGGGGTTGCAGCGGAAACCTCAAACTTCTCTCATCGATCTCCGCTGCAGTCCCTTTTTGGACATAGCGTTTAATTTATTTATTTTAAATGTACATAGTTTTTAGGAAATATTTGGCTGAAGGCCTTACAATGGTAAGAATTTTTTTTTTTTTTTTTTTTTTTTGCCAAAAAAAATAATCGCACCTTCCAATGTCTTTAAAATTTAAAAAATGCTTTAAATGACGCCTGTTTAGCAATTTCGTTAAATTGCGTCGTAATGAAATAATACTGGCCCGTAATAAACTACACTTTTGATGATAAATCTATTTGTGTGTCCCTAAATCAAATGTCTATTTTGAAATAGATAAAATGAACATATACCTTGTTGGGGCATACAAGTTTCCAAAGCAGACATTTCTGAAAGAAAGACAATTCTTGAAGGGTGTCCCCAGGAACTGGATTTAAAAGACTGATTGGGTGCTGAAATAAATCAATTTTATTTCTGATTGAAAAGAATATTTCACTCCAACATTTTCCAAGAATTTTCTCTATTTTATATTTTTGTTTAAAGTATGACTGTCGAGGTGAGAACCCCTGTGCGGCATTGGGGTGTGAGAAAGGGGGAGGGGAGCGTAAGGTGTGGTTGGAGATCGGGATAGGGTGAAAGCGGGGGTCAGGGGTAGGGCAGTTAGCGTGGGCCCTTCGGTGGAGAGTCTTCTTTGGCTAAGTTTGTTAGCAGAACTCTTGCACTTATGGGCTTCTATACATAGTGTTTCATGTTAATAAAGTATTCTTTCAAGATAATTAAAAGTGGAAATGATTCATTGAGTGAGTGCATGTGTAGTTGTTCACCAATACTCCTAGACAACGATGCCAAAACCCCTGACAAAGAAGCCAATACCCTTAGACAACGACGCTAGTACCCCTAGACAATGACGCCCATACCCCTAGACAACGACGCCAGTACCCCTAGACAACGATGCCATTACCCCTAGACAACGACGCCAATACCCCTAGACAACGACGCCCATACCTCTAGATGACGCCAATACCCCTAGACAATGACGCCCATACCCCTAGATGATGCCAATACCCATAGACAACAATGCCACACAAAAGACTTTTTTTTAATAATTTATTTTTAAAATATTTTTTTCAAACTATTTCTCTTTATAAAGGTGTAATTATCAAAGTAAATGTTTGATATATAAATCCTATTCATAATTTATATGTGAAGTCAACAATAACACATACATAAATACAACAGGTTTAAATAAACTTAGTTTTATTTACTTGGAAATATTCTTGCCATTGCTGTGAATTGTTGACAAGTGATTGACAAAGACCATGGAATGGGTGGTGTAGTGATTCTAGAATACTGCAGTCAATCCAGGCCTGAAAATAAGAAATTTTTTAAATCAATGTATGACATTTCATGAAAAGTTAAGTGATTTACTATTTAATAGATAATATTTTTTTTTAGAGTTATAATGATTTGTATATGAGATGACATGGCTAATTATTTGCAAATTGTGATCATTCTTTTAAAGTGTTGGACAAAGATTTATACATTTATTATTCAAACTAATAATTTATTGGGAAATTTCTGAAAACTACAACAGACTTCTTGTAAATTTCTCGATGTGGGAAAATAAAAAAATTAATCTTTTACTGAATTCTTTAAGTTATTTGCAAGAAAATGTTTAACTCTTTTTCTCCGTAATTATTTTCCACGTTTTTACGGAATTATCTATTTTGGAAATTTGTCGCGAGCTACCATGCCATCTTAAAATGTTAATAACTTTTTTATTTTTTAACAGATAATGATATATTTGGTTTTGAATTAAAGACAAATGAATGATGTTTTTAGGCAACACAGACTCCTGACCTTATTTCCATAAAATATTATGATTTTGTTGTAATGAAAATAAAGTTTTATTTAAAAATTAATTTATTATTTTTTTTACAAAACCTCATTCAAAGTCACTAAAATTTAGATTTTTATCTAAAATGTAATAAAGTAGTGTTTTTTAGAAACTATATTCATTTTTACACCAAATAGAAACAATGTCACTTCAAATAAGCAAATAAATATAATATTAGAGCTCATTATCCATGGTCACCCACACTGGAAAATTATACAAAAAATTGAACTGTTTTAAATGGAACTTGAAGCTATACATATTGTAACTAGAAATTGTTTTAAATTACATCTAAAACTGCACTTAGTTTTAGTGAAAAGTTTAGCAGCTTTCAAATTACATTACATACAGTCAATATTATTATTTGTAGTATAAATATTCATCAAGATTATCAACTACTAGTACTACTACTACTAGTACTAGCACTAAGACTAAGCGTATGTTTCATCGGCAATTTAAAATTAATATCTCAATAATCATTTAAAAAAACTATACCTTGTTTATCATCGTAGTATTTAGAATAATATTAGATCAATAACCAGATGAGCTAGTTGAATATCCATGTTTGTAAACAAACGTAAAAACGAAAATGAAAACAAGCCTTTCAAACGCTTCTTTCGTGGTGAAAACACGTTCAAACAACCGATTTCCGACTTTTTAATTCAAGGGAAATCATTCTAGAATACATTAAAACTAATTTTAGTTAAATAGCTATGTAAAGAAACGAAACTATTCCCTTTTAATAAATCAACGCTGCCATCGTTGATCCGGCAGAAACGTCATTTTGAAATCAACGATGGCAGCGTTGTTCCGGAGAAAAAGAGTTAAGAAATATTTTTTTATGGAGGACAAGCAAAAAAGAAAATTATGAAATACAACCTCAGTCATGAACTTTCAAAGGAATTTTGTTCCCCAATCTGACAACGTTCCAAAAATTTCATATTTACTCACAGTGATGTTCATCCATCCAGGCTTCTGCTCAGCCAGGCTGGCATCATCCAGCCCAAGCTTCTGAAAACCGTTGACAAAAAGGCTGAGCTCCTTGTTGCTGACTTTGCGCTGCCTCAGCATACGTTCCAGTGCCACAATCAGGGCAAGCAGGTTGTAGTGCTTCTCAAACATCATCAGCCTGGCGTACCTGAAGATGCCGTGGAGGACAGCATCGGACAGCTCCTGGGCCCTCACCTGTGGGGCACCTGTAAACAAAATACCCGGGAAAAAAAAAAGATGTAATGTGGGACACAGCAGTTGACCATTAAAAAAAAAATAATTACATTTAACTCTTAATGTCTTAAAGCGTTGTAATGCGTCCCTGACCGTTATTACCAAAGCGTCGTAAAGCGTCCCTAGAGAGCACTCTCGTTAGAAATGAGATCATGGAAAGTAAAAGCTCTTCAATGCTTGAAAAATGATGTATTCGACTTCGGGCAATGGTGACTGTTTCCCTCGCTAGTGTTATAGCTCTATTCGCAAAGTTTTTGTGTAGTTATTATGTTTTTTTTTCAAAGATGCGATTTCTCTATACTTTATTACTAAAATAATAGTACCAAACTACAGGTAAAAATAGTTTTAAACTCAAAACGGTCTTTCGGATTCATAAAATAACCATTCTTGTCCTAAAAGATGAAGTCAGTATGACAATAATAATATAAATGGATTTTACGTAATTTTTTTAATATCATAACCGGTTGGTCGCAATTAGGGAAATTCTTACGGCATTGAGGCGGAAGTTTTCTGAAAACCTTATGGCACAAGAAGAGCTAATATCCTTGCTTCTCAAAGTGGTGCTCTGCAAACTATTGGTTTCTGATCTACAAAAGTTTAAAGTCTGAAAAGTTAAATAGGCAACAATCGGTTAACTGGCTCAAGTCTCTTTTAATAAGTAAATCCCCCCCCTCTGCTTTGTCATGCTGAAAAGTTTGAAAAGCACTTTTTTAGTTTCTCAAGGTGCTTTAAAAATCCTAACTGGAAAATGAATTTTTTTTTATCTTACCCAGGCTTCCCTTGCCTCTGTCTCTGCTTTTGATGATGGATGCAAACATTTCCACAAACTTGTAAAATGGGAGGTAGTAGCATGGATAGAGGACAGACATCTTGCCTAAGACATTGTATAACATGGCCGAGTGCTTTATAAATGGAGTGTAGTAAGAGAATTTCCCTTCAAGGTGATCTCCCATGTAGCGTGTTTCTTGCAACATTTGACGATTGTGTTCAACATTCGTCTGACATACAAGAAGGGAATCCAGCATGGTCTTGTCTTCCAGTAATGGACCCGTCAAGTTCAAGGTCTTTTCTCTGATAATTTCCTGGCATTATAAAAAAAGACTAAACCATAATTAGGGAATTCACTAATAAAGAAATGCCAAGTAGCTTACTTAGTTATTATGTTTTTAAAATACACTTAATTGTGATATTATTTCCTAACCCTAGTAATTAATCAATAGGTATCCGGGTTTTTTTTAAACAATTCAAATTTTTTTTTAAAAACAAAATAAACATAAGGTATGTGTTAATTTTTTAAAATGTAACAATAAAATAAATTGGCTTTGATATTGTTCTTTTTATTTTCTGTTTTTACTTCACTTTTTTTAAAGCCACATGTATCATTTAAATTTTATATCTGAATATTATGAATATGTTTTTATCCACAATGCAGCTGGTTTGCATTTTTTATATACACAGCTGAATAAAAAAGTTATAACTTATAAAAAGGCCATTCTAATATTACACCCATATTAATATTCACTTCCTACACCGCTACTGCTATTGAGTTGAAACTGAATTTTTTTAAATACTATATCATATACAACACCAGAATTCTAAAGATGAAAGTTAGGATGTTGCCACTCACGTGTTCCCTGGCCAGACGTTGCCTGTGGAGGATGATGTCATTTTCATTTGATCGCCTTTGACCTTCAAACTCTTTTTTCTCCACCTGCATAGTTTCAAACATCAGACGGTTGATGATGGCTTCATCGCTGACGGCCATGTTGATGACACTGACTCTGTTCAAGGGGAAGCTATACAGGCCGTCACCTGGTGCAAGTGCAAATGAATGCAGCGAAACTTAAATACAAAGTATTTCAAGTTTATTTATATAATATGTGTCCCATACATATAAAAAAACTTCAGTCTGAACATGAGTGACGACATATTAAATAATCCTTTTATTTTAATTCCTTAGTTTTTAAGAAAAACTTTGCCAAAAGATTATGTTTTTCAATCATCCATGGCAAAAAGTTTTTGTCTTGGCTGATGATTGTAATTTAAACTTGTCAAATGCCTGGAGCTGAAAGATACATTTTAAAAGCACATGTTGTTGCTTGGCGTGTCCACATACCCTTCACAAAAAGTGGGACACTGGTGCTGAGGTACAGGCAGAAGTTGGGGTGGTAGTTGAAGGACATGTCTCCCACCCTAACTATCTTGTTCCCCTCCTTGTCAACATAGAACTGTTTCAGGAGCAGACCTCTGAAGAGAGAGTCCAGCGGCTTACGCTCTACGTGTGTTATCAGGACAGTCACACCTGAGTAATAAAAGAAATGGGAGGCCCTGAGACTTTACAGTCAAATAAAAATCATTCGATGGAAAACATTTGAATTTCTTATTTGATGTTAGTAGTTTGACTTGACATCAGAGAGCTCTTCCTAGGTTCTCAGAGTCTCCTTGCATCCCCCATGCTCTGAGGGGTATCTGGCATTAGTTGGGGAACAGCACATGAGCCATAATGTTCCCAATATTGATCGTGGGGCCAAAATAAATAGAGGAAAAAGTCAAACTAAGCACTTCATAGGATATATCACTTCTTTGGATTGAACATTCTGGTATCTATAGCCACCCTGATGGCAATGTGACATTTGATTTCTAAAGAGCCAAATTTGCTTCACAGGCCAACAGTTTAATAAAATTCAACAAAAATATTCAAAAAAGCAAAATAAGTTAAATTCATTTTATTATTTAGTACTTAGACATAAAATAATTGATATCTTTTTATGTGATTTATAAGCAGGCCCTGAGACACACAGTCATTTCGCCAGATGGTTTAATAGCTTGTTTAGACTGACTCATCAGAGTGGCTCTGACAGAGACAAATTACGTAAAAGGTGACCAGGGTCCAGTAGATAATGCACTGACCGTGTACGATGGCGTTGATCAGCCTGGAGTTGATGTTGGCATCATCTGCCACCAGCACCAACAAGTTTGAGTCTGGCAGGTCCACCTCTGAGTCTGCGTGCAGGCTGTAGCTGTCCCAGCTGTTGGTCACAGAGGTCACCGGTCGAAGCTCCTCACTGTCTGATGTACGCTGGGATACACCACTACGGCTGCAAGAAAAACATGCGAGGGTTAAGGAAAGAAAATGCCAGAGAGATAATATTTCAACCTCATGTATATTCCTTTTTTTTCAAAACCCTCATTTAAGAAAAACAAGAATATATACTATTGTATACTCAAACAGAATTTCTTCTAACGATAAATGTAGCTTATGTGTACCATACTGTCATTATGTGGTTGTTGGGGTATGAATGCTTATTGAATGCATTATTACTTATATATATGTTATTATTTAAAGCGTTGTGAGCCCAGTTCCTTTATTGGGGAAGAGCTCTACATAAATTATCAATTTATTTTTATTATTTTATTTTTATCATTATTATGATATAATTAAAAGTTTATATTGAAAAAAAAAATGAATTAGTTCTTGAAATGACAAACAGACTTGAAAAAAAAAATTTATTCAAGTAAATCCCCAATGACTTGAGCATTTTATAAAAAAAAAGGTTGAGAAAGAAATGTTTAAGGACGGCACCTGGTTATTTCCCGGAGTGAGTTATCTTGGGAACAGGCCAATCCAGACTCAGTGACATCAGAAAAAGTCAAGATGGTCCCTCGGCTAGGGGGTGGCTCCAAGAGCTCTCCCTCCTTTTCATTGCTGAAGTTTGCCTCTTCAATCGGGATGTCTTGAATTGTTCAAGTGATCGTTAGCCATTACAAATATTTGTTTAAAAAAATTAAGCCTAGTTTGCTTTTTTTTTCAAAGAAAATATAAGGAATTTTATTGATTCTTCAGCTTTTATGGGAGTTGTTCAAGTTATTATCTTATATATTACAGGTGCTCTTTCTTGACAGATATTTAACTTGATATTTAATTGACATAGTAAATATAAAACAGGTGTTTACATACCCTCTTTGGTGACAAAATCAGCGACATCCTTTTGAGTGAATATATTATGGCTCTTATGGAGAGCTTTAACCCACATTTCTGCCTGATTGTCTGGGTCAATAAGGAGCGGCCAACAATGTTTACGGTTGTGGCAGCAAACACGCATCATCAAAGCATTTTGTACCTGTTTGGAGGCAAATAAATAATTTGAGACAGAATTTGTAAGAAAAAATTTCTATAGCACGTGAATAAACCCGAGTTTTTTGTAAAAAAAAAACTAAGACTTCAAAAATTTATTATTAAGTTGAGAAGAGAAATAATCTCAATATTTTTGCGGAAAAAAAGGCATCTAGACATTTAAATAATTATTTTATTTCTAGTGACAGTTTGGAGCTACAAGCTGTCAGATAAACTGACATGAACATGATCAACTGACATGAACATGATCAACTGACATGAACATGATCAACTGACATGAACATGATCAACTGACATGAACATGATCAACTGACATGAACATGATCAACTGACATGAACATGATCAACTGACATGAACATGATCAACT
>MUZC01000006.1:328882-353650 GCA_002072015.1 Radix auricularia
ACATGAACATCATCAACTGACATGAACATGATCAACTTATATGAACATCATCAACTTACATGATCATCATCAACTGACATCAACATCATCAACTGACATCAACATCATCAACTTACTGAGTGTAAATCTGTGGGTAAGTTTTGCATGCGCCAGTCGCTGAGCTCGTCAAAATCTGATAAAATGTCCTGCAGCGTCAGATTTGGTCGGGTGGGAAGGACTGTGTTTTCATCCTCATCATCGTCATCATCCATCATGTCCTGCTCTGGCAGTATGCTCTCCATCGTGTCTTGTTTCTTCAGCTCTGACTTGTAGTACTTGCTGCTGTCATACACGGCCGACATGTACTTGAAGGTCTTCACCTTTGTATTGAAAACAAACAGCATTAAAATTAAACAACTAAACACAGATGTCTCGCTTTGCTTTCAAAAACTTAGAATCAACTTAAAAATTGACTAAGCAAGCTGTAGGACTCCAAGACGAAGTTTCCACTCAATAGGGTAAAAGGATTAAGAAATTTTTCAACAATATATTTATATTAGAACTTAAAATGTTAATGGCTTTGATGCTTTATCCCATTGCTTTATCTTAGATATACAGACGCTCCTTCTATGTAGAAGATAATTGCGTCCACAGACCATGAGAGATGATCTGTTTGCAAGTGATGCAGTGGTCACAGGCCACAGCTATAAGTGTTCCACGCATTACCCAGCCGCCTAACTATTGTCTAGTTAGGTACCCATTCAGAGCTGGGTGAGTCGGGGACTCCTCAGGCCCAGGGAACAAATCCTCGCCTTTGCGTGGATTTGAACTCGTGACCATCGGTACGCCAGTTGAGCGCGCTACCACTCGACCACCGCTTTGCACCAACCAGAATTCCACCTCACGCCCACCTGCACCTTCATTTTAGGAGAGATCCATCAAGATCAGGGATTGGCAAACTTGTTTGGCTGATACCCAAAACTATAAAATTTTAGATTGACTTTACCCCTAAAGAAGCGGATTCTAGAAGATTTTATACACCCCCAATGAGTCTGTATTACCCCCAGGAGTTCCATTTTTACTCCCAAATGGGGTAATTTAACCCTGTTTGCGACCCTGGCCTAGACGTTAAACATTCTACCTGTGGAAATGACGGCATGTTGGAGCTCCCGTCACTCTGATACGTTGACGCCTTGTGTAATCCTGGCACAGGCTCAGGGTTTTGGTCACTGACAGGCTGTGGGACCACGTCCATCAACAGCTCAAGGCGGGCAGTGACAGAGTAGGGGTCACGCTCCTGGTAGGCCTGGGCGTCGACTCTGTTCTGTCTGATGTGGTCCAGCCAGTCCTGCATCAGATCCAGGCGAGATTTATCATCGAGGGGACCGTGGTAGGCCACGCAGGCGGCTGTCATGAGAGCATCCCCTGGCGCACACACAATGTGTCTGCGCGTCTTTTTAAGTTCTGATCGCCACAGGAAGTGTTGCATTGACATATTGTCCATTAGGTTATTGGCCCGTGCAATCCTGCGCTCAACAGCCTGCAGAATAGTTACATTTTTACTAAACAGTGGAAATTACGACAAATACTTTTGAACTATCTTTTTTAAAAGCCAGAATCCAGTAATTACTTAAATATAAATAGCCCAAGAAAGTAGATTTTTGAACCAAGCATAAAAGACTCAAACACTGAGGTTAAATTTAACAAATGCAATTTTTAAACCTTAAAAACAAATGCCATCATCACCTGAATCTGTTTCTCTATTGCCTTGGAGACCTTGATAGCTTCCTTATGCTGGTTGATGTACTGTTCCAGGTTGGTTTTGATGTATTGTGCCTCCACTCTGAGATGGCCAAGCTGAGCTTGAGCCTGTAAAAGAAATCCTTATATCTAATCTTTAGAAATTTATTTAACCACACATCCAACTTTTCTCCCTGTAGTTATATTACATAATTCCTATCTTATCTCATAGCCAAACTGAACTGTTAATTTTTTTTTACAATACTCATAATTCTGATATGTGGTCCTCAAAGTTCTAAAAAAAAAACCTTTGTGAACTTGGTTTCTGCTTCCATTAAATCCCTCATGTGTGGTCGCATCTTCCGCTGGATACTGCTGTAGGCATAAACTGCGTGGATCCACGAGCAGATGGATGATGCTGCGGAGCTGGCTTGGGCCACCACCTCGGGCACAAACAGCGGATCATTGATGAATTTCTTCAGCTCCTTGAAGATGTGTTTGGGGATGTTGTCTTTGTTGTAGAAAATCAGCTCTTGAAAAAAACTTGAGTCCACCATCAAGGATTTAGCAGCTTCCCAGCTTGAAAAAAAATAAATAAATGTGGAAGTGATACTCTTGTTTTCAAACTTATACAGTTATATTAAAAGTCTTTTACTTAGCTAGCTCACTTCTTCTTTACAGTTTTTAATCTTCATTTAAAGATGAAAATTGGTTTGTCCCATTTACAATGAAAATAGTGCAAATGTTGTGTAGGCACACTCATACATTCTTATATCTTTTTAGGAATTTCAGTGTATATAAATATATATGTGTATATATACCTTCTTATTAAATTTATATTCTTATAACTTTTAAATTTTTTAATGAAACTCATAAACAACAGGCTTGAAGCAAAAACAACATAAAATTCAAAACAAAGTCCATAATGATAATTTTAATAATGATAAAATAATTTAATAATAAAACCAGATAGTCAAATATAACAGCTAACACTTCATTAATTACATAAATGTGATATTTTTTACAATAAAATAGGAACCTAAAAATAGTTTTAGAAAATATGTATTTGAAACATGTGTTGTGGTTCCAAAAAAGTTCATAATACTAGATAAACTGTGACAGGCATAATGACAAAAACTTCACTCATTCAATGTGATAATAACTGTAAATTTTTGGATACTTACTGGAACCTGAGATGTAACTGGTAAGTTAGAAATTTAGATAAGAGTATTGAAAATATCTTTACCAAAGTTATTTTCATTTATCCTTCATTTTTAATGTTATTTATTTGTATTTCAATTTTAAAAAAAAGTGGCACTTCAAATTATTTCTTTAAGTGCTTATATTTTAAATCGTAATAAATGAGAATAGGCAGGAAAAAGTATTCCAAGCTATGTTTATAACCCTTCCACAAATAAGCTTTCAATATCATTGCTTAATGAAAACTATTTTTTTTTAAAGTTTCAAATAGGGTAGATATAGTGTTTGCCTTTCCTAATTATGTATGTATAAATTTTAATTCCACAGAATGTTTCTATTAAATAACTAAAAAATATCTGAAACTTCAAGACAGAAAAGGTTCAGAGTTGATGTTCTAAGAAAAATCTGATTTTAAAAAATACCACCACTTCCATTGCTGCTAAACTTACGTCTGTGGTTTTTCAAATAACAAGCAAAGAGCCTTCATGACAAACTTCACCGCTTCTGGTGGAGAGGGATAGCTTCTTAGTTCTTCAACGGCATTAATGTCAAGGTTATCCAATACTTTTGCAGCTGCTTGATAGATAGGATTCACCTAAATATGACCCAAAAAAAAATGCATTGACTGACTTTTGTCTCTAATAATTTTACTGTGTTTGTTAAAGTTACTCGTAATCAATTTACTTTGTAAGAAATCACCATTCAGCGTATTGAAATGTCTTAATTTTAATCCCTTTGTTATGTAAAGTAAATTTATATTTTGGAATCTCACATAAAATTAACCACATTCACATAGGCCAAGAGGACAAGCTCTAGTTGATAAATTTCAGATTACTTGGCGGTACAAGGTGTTATGATGTCTCAATCTCCCTCTAACATACAAGTAGGTGAACAGGCCTTGTGTAACTCAATGGCACACATTGAAATGAGTTCTATTTGAGCCAGCAATTACAAATATTCTATTAACCTTCATAACAAACCTTATCAAACTCTGTCTGTGCAGATTGGCGTAGTGACTCCAGTGGTCCTTGTAACTGGGTAATTGTCTCTTCTTGAACTTTGCATTGCTCCAGAGCCTGTATGAAGTATTAATAGTTATAGCAGGATTATATACAGTTCTTTAAGGCTGAGAGAGAGGGATAAAATTAGTCCCATACCGTAAAATTCAAACTTTCAGATACAATATTTACTCTTTTTTTAGGGCTGTTCCCAATTCAAATTTTTTTAATCCAGCCAGAGGTAGAGTTGGCCGGATTTATGAAGTGAAATCCTGCCGGAGCCGGGTTTCTAAAAATGGCAGGATTCTGGATTTGCCGGAGCCATTATGTGTGTATATATATATATATATATATATATACAGTCGAAACCGCTTAAGTCGACGGCGTTGGGGAATGAAAAATGGCATCGACATAACCGATGATCGAGTTAACGCGAAAACCAATATGGCGGCAAAATATTAACATGCGCTTGAAATTTCTATATGTACGTGTTGTGCGTTAATTAGTGATGGACGATTAATCAGAATCGTATCGGAATATCGGGACCCTATTTCTTCACTCTTTCGTTTTTAAAGACCGTTTAAGTTTAAATATAACGCCGTTTTGCGGTGATGCCCAGATTGAGCGATACTGTGCCTTCGAAGCGACTTGCTTGATTTTCCTTACAAGCTACACAAATAAGTAACCTACACATCCCCTCATTGTCCCCGAACCATTCTCTTCTGGACTCGGAATGGTCTATCGTGACCTATATATGACTCATGACAAAGCGAACTCTTCTCTATATAAACGTACACAAATAAATTAGGTACTCCTATTGAACCTTCAAATTTGACATATTTTAATTAATTCTAACCAATAGTTAAATGGCTTTTGCACACAGCCACTTCTTATGAATGAAACAATGAGAACAAAGCAGTAGTACAGTACATGTAATGGTCAAAATGAGGTTGAAGGATGAATGGTTGCCAATGACAACAAGTTTACACATGGTACATTTTATTATTCCATACGATCCCCTCAGCTTACAATTCCTTCGGTAACTTGATGCTAATAGGACTAACCAACATTAATGGTGTGGGAGATTGAGAGTGGGGGTGGGTAAACTGTCTGTAGTCTGTTATATTATATATTTAAAAATCTGGGGAGCCTATGATTTTGGTATCGTCCCATCACTAGCGTTAATAAATGATAATGTTCATGCCCGTGTTTTTGGAGTTTTTTTTTAAAACACAACAGCATTGCCGTTATTTGTTTGATGAAGCTATCGGCATGCTATAAAATTGTACATACATGTTTGCTAACAACAAAAGGTATATGTGCACCAACTGACAGCAGAAATTTACAAATTTAAAATAAAAACCAACGTCGATTATCGATAAAAACTTTTATTATTCTCCAACACATCTCTGAAACTGGCGATTTAAGTTAGCAACACAGGCACAGGTATCAACGCAAGTGGGCTATGATGACGACGTCACCAGCACACATCCCAAGCTGATCGCATTGCCATAGTACCAGAAGCAACACAGCGCTGAGAGCAAAACGCAAGTGGGCTGTGACGTCACCAGCAGNTATATATTAGGGCTCTACTGGCCAGCCGGATTTTGCTGGATTTATGAAGTGAATCCTGCCAAAGCCAGATTTGTAAAAATGGACGGATTCCGTATTTGCTGGAACCAAAATCCAGTACACCTCTACTCTTTTTTGTTTGTTTGCTAATCATCACTTTTCTTTATGTTGCAGGGACTTGTGTACAAATGCACTTTGATTTAACTAAGGGCAACATTAATCGGATGACAGTAAAGATATTTTCTTTTTTATAAAAAGTTATTTCTCTTCTTACCTTAATATAGTCTTGCTTGAATGACTCCACCTGGGACACCAAATCTGAAATCTGACCAGCAGCAGACGTGTGCTGAGGCATCAGGCCAGACACCTCTTTTTTAAATTCTGCTATACTGCCAAAGGCCTCATTGATTTTGTCTAAAGCTTGCTCATACTTACTGCCCTTGGCCTGCAATTTTATTGGCATGTGGATGAGATGACTGATTTGATTTTACAGTTTTATTTTCAGAAGGCATCAATTAAAGATCATTTCAAATGTGGAAAATTAAAAGATGAGTGTTGAAGTGCATTCTGTTTACAACTTAAATTATAGAAACAGATGAGAAAATTCATGTTCATTACAATTCATTACCGAAAAATAAAAATTGTCTTCAAAACTTAATTTTTTTCCACTGACCTTCTCAGTCTTCACTAGGAAAGCAGCCACAATTTTGAAGAGGTGGACAAACTCCAAAAAGGTGAGTGGCGTGAAGATTCTAAGGGGATCTTTCTGGTGGCAGAACTGATGGTCCACAGCAGCTTTGGCTGACAAGTGGATGTAGGCCATGGCATTGGAAGCTGCGTCCAGCTGCTCCGCTGAGCGTGACAGGTTCCATGGAACAACCACCTGATCAAATTAAGACCAAAAAAAACCCAGATAATTAATGTTTTCAAAGAGTTTTCTTTTCTAAATTGGAATACATGTGGTTAAGTGGCAGAGTAGGTGACTCATATAATACGCAATAATCTTCTGTACAGAAGGAGCGTCAGTAAAATATAAGATAAGATAAGATAGAATAGGCAATCTGATGGCTAGCAGTTCCGTATGGTTCAAAAAATAAAATTAATAGAATTACTAGATTACTAGAAATTGGAATTGCAAGAATTAAAACTAAAAGTAGTGCGAAAATAGGATTGTTGTTTTTTAATCACTTTTTATTATATTCCTATGGTCCACCACTGCAACCTCCAACCTCCCTCAAAACAGCTTATCAATAAAAAAAAAAGGCCAACAAGAGAAAGATTGAATTAACAGAGAGAACAACTGCCCACCTTTCAGATGTAAAGCACTGAGCAAGATAATTGATCAAATGAGTTATAGAGTTCCATGTACGAAAAATAAAATTAAAAAAACAAAAAAACAAATTGGGACTGCAAGTAAGTAGAAAAGTAGGGTTTAAAATTACGAAATGGTCACAATGATAAAATATAACAAAGAGAAAAAAAATGCAAATACATTTTTTTTCTTTTCTGAATAATTAAATTTCTAAAGTACATCTAGAAATTGTTTACTTCATTTTATTTACTAATGCATCAAACAAAGATTTGAGTTTATCTGCATTCTGGAGACCTTATCAAATTTAACAAATTTTGTGTTCACAATAAAGATTTTTTAAAACTCTTAATGTGTTAAAGCGTGATAATGCGCGCCTCGCCGTTATTACCAAAGCGCTGTAAAGTGCGCCTCTATAGAACTCTCTTTAGAAACAAAATTACAGAAAATAAAAACTCTTCAGAGCGTGAAAGAAGATGTATTCGATTTCTGGCAATCGCAGCCGTTTCCCCTGCTAGTGTTATCGCTCAATTCGCAAAGTTTTTTGGTAGTTTTTAGGTTGTTTTTTTTAATGTGCAATTTTGCAACCCTTTATTACTAAAATAATAGTACTAAACTACAGGTGAAAATAGTTTTAAACTCAATACAGTTTTTGGATACATAAAATAACCATTCTTATCCTAAATGATGAAGTCAGAATGACAATAATATAAATGGGTTTTACGCAATTTTTTAAATTTTATAACCAGTTTATTGCAATTTGGGAAATTCTTATGGGACTGAGGCGGAAGTTTTCCGAAAACCTCATGGCACATTAAGAGTTGAGTAACAATCTTTGCAAAAGTCTTTGAATAGAAATATTTAATGAGAAATCATATCTGAAAACATTTGGTGATTCTCATCCTGACTGCATTAAATAAACAAATGTAAACATGATAGAACATTGCTTTTTATTGATATCTGGATGATGTTTAGCTAATGATTAAATACTAATAATAGATATGAAATATAAACATATGAGAAATATCACTGAAAAAATGTTAACTGCAAAACATTCTTTGATTACCAGGTTGAGAAGCAGTTAAATGATCAGCATCTTTTTTTTCAAACTAATGAAAATCCCAATAATATCAATCAAACTGACTAAGGCTAATCTCTAGAAAGTGTAAAACCTAAGTCTTTGACCCTGTGACACCAGATAGAAAATAATGAAAATCAAACTGACCCCAGACTTGGTGTCCTGTAGCCATGTTCTGGCCACCTGTGCCAAAGACTTAAAACTCCAAGGCACGTAGATGTCCACACTGAAGCTGTTTTTGAGCAGTCCCGGGTGCCTCTGGAGCTTGTCATGGAGACCATTCACATTTGTGGAGAAATTGTTGCCTGTATGTAGGTTATGAAGGATAACATTTATATAAGATGTTTAAAAATTATTTATGAACCCCTTTTTCCCCTGCAATGTGTTTAAGAAGAATTCTTCATTTCTGAAAATAAAATATATTTTGTGTTTATTTAAATATATTTTTTTTAAGTTACAGGTTTTTTTATAATCAATAAAAATATAAAAGAAAGAATACTTTTAATATGAATAACCTAATTAATGAACTAAACAAGGTAAGAGAAGTTGAAAATCCTACCTTTGTAATTCAGTAACACTATAACATGCAGATTTTGCCTGATGCGCTTGACGTATCTATCAAAGGCCTGCTCTATTTTTTCAACTTTTTTTGTCTGGACCCCACCAGGCATCAAATGACCAACTATGTCTTGGACTTCGGCCTCAGAGTACAGGCCTGGGGCAGTGCCTGAAATTATTTATATGCAATCATTAATTAATTAGTAAGAGCATTTGAAATCTATTATTGTGGATAAAACAGAGTGAACTTTTTCCTTTTGATTTAAGTGCTGCTTAAGTGGACAAAATGTGTTCTCAAGTTAAGCTTTACTTCAATAAGCAATTAATAAACTAAAAACAAAATTCAATCTTTTTTTTTTTAATGTTAATTTCCATATGATAACAAAAGCTTTTCTAAAAAATTAGTGATACAACAAAATGTTGCCATTAATCTTTTAATTTTTGTGGCTATAAACCCACAAATCTAAAAATAAGTAACTGATCAACAAATTAAAACTATTTTTTTTTAAAACATATGAATTGGTCAATAATTTCAATAAGGGCTCCAAATTTTGAAAGTACCTTCTGCCATAACTGCGCTGACGTCGTACAAGCCTTCCTCCCCTAAATCTTCGTGTACCAGCAGCACTGTCGGCTTCCCTACAATACCTGCGTGGTAGCTGCTCAGTTTGATGTGCTTCCGCAGCACATTCAAGTTGTGGGCTGGCAAAGACTGTGCCTTGGCTTCAAATAACTTGCAGTGAGCCACATAAGCCGCCAGCCGGGTCAAGGTCGCTCTGCCAGTGCAGTAGCTCATTCCAAGCAGGAGGGCGTGGCCCTTGGGGTGAGCCTTTCATAGAGTGAAGAGGATGATAAATCTTTCATCCCATATCAGAGAGTTATTTTCTTTATATTAGATTTTTGAGACTCAAACATTCAATCAAACTTTAATCTATATATTAAAAATATATATTAAAAGTGATATAGCTGCCATCAGACAAAAATAGATACATTATCACTGATTGAGAACCATCAAATTTTGTGTATAATAACTGGATAGTCAATTAAAAGTTGTTACTGCTATAAGAACTTAGCTTTTGAAACAGTAAGGGAAAAAAAATGATTTTTACTTTTGTTTTTTGGCACAATATTGTCAGAATAAAGCAGAAGCAAAGTCTGTAGAGCAACAACTTACAAGCACCCGACTAAGTCTGGCTGCGTGATGAACGGCCTCTTTAAAAAACACCAGGTCAATTCTTTGAGAGGTTCCCTTATTGTATTTGGTGAGACAACTCTGTAAGGCTTCAGACAGTTTCTCTTCATTGTATTGCGTGTAGCCTGAAAGCAGAGATAATAATTTCAAACAAAACACAGCTCCAATGTTAACAGATGGCTCAAGCAACAATTTTCCTACACTGAATCTTTGCAATACCAAGTCAATTCGAATAAAATATTTAAGCTAAGGCCACATGCCTTTCTCTGCTGGGAGTCCAAGTGCCTCTGTGTGACATCCCAAGTAAAACTTGCTGAAGATAAAGTCAGTTAATTTCTCCATTGAACCTTTGATCTGTATAGAAAAAGTGTTTTTGAAAGAAAAAAAAAGTAACTATGCTGAACAATGACAGATGCAATCTTAAAACAGCGCAAAAGATAATCTCCTTTACAATTTTTAAATTATGAATCAGCATAAAATAAAATGAATCCATTATTACCTCCTCAATAGATAGTAAAGGTCCACAGAATGCGACATGTTTTTTGTCTGCAATGAGTCCAGCTTTAAAAGTGACTCCCCTTTTCACGGCTGTTGAGTCTTGACTTTTGCCACCAGATGTCTCTCCACTTGCTAACGGCAGAGTTAAAGAACTAATGAGGCACTCAATAGATTTTATGATATGGAAGATAGTATAAAACAACATGTTAAAATATTGTACAAAGTAATAAACTGAACATGGAATTAATACAAAAAACATGGCCATGTGGTGGCTCCACATATAAATGAAAGAGTTATCTTATGTATGACAGAAGCTCCTTCTATACAGAAGATTATTTATGGATATTTAGGGCCTTGTGCAGAGATATTGATCTTCCATATAGCACCTCCCAAAACAAAATATAGTGATAGCCCACAATGAAACATTCACCTAAGATGGAGTCAGAACCAAGCAGGAGCACAGGCCCACTAGACTCTTATAGGATAGAAGAACTAAGTGTGAAGTAGTAATGATACGGCTGAATCCGATTATACATTCCCAAATGGGTTACATAGCAATTAATTCTGCGTTCTCTTCCTTTGTTTTTTAGGTTTCGATTTAGAATTTCTATTTGTTGATTTAGGGTTTGGGTTAGGTTTAGTATAATTGTGAATTTAAGGTTAGGGTTAGGTTTAGTTTTCGAATTTTAATAGTTGAATTTTCCAATTTCTTTGGTAAGCGGCATATCAACAAAGATGGCGGCCATGTTAAGTGGGAACATTAAGTCGGATTTAGCCAATGATACATAAGGCACTTAATTCTAACTTGATAATACAACACAACAATAATCTATTGCAAAACTCAGACAGACATGTTCCATGTGTAAGAACAAACACATATAGATTCTTCTTCTCTCCATCTGAAATTAAGGCGTGGAGTGGGTTGTCACAAAAAAACACACTATCTACATTAAAAAAATCTCCTTATAAAAATTGAGACTAGACATAAGCTAAAGATAAGTGGAGCATGCAATAATCTTCTGTATAGAAGGTGTGTCTATAACATGTAAGATAAGATAAGTATTAAGGAAGAAACTGGGTGGAAGAAAGCCAACAGGTTTATCAGGAATTAGATGGACAGAAAAGTGGAGAAAAACCTACAGCTGCTGGGGGTTCAAGGATGAAGGGGGTAGGTGGGCTGTACCACCATGGAGGAGAACATAACCCATATTGAAATGATCTGCCTTCTGCTAATTGAAAATATGGAATGCTGCTAAATAACATCTCAAGCTTATTAGCCCATCATTACTGATATCATTTACCTGTACTAAAATGACTTTGGATGGAAATCTTCTTTGGGTTGTTGACTTTGTTGGAGCTGTCCAAGGCATGAAGGTTCATGTCAACTGGAGATGATTTTGATGTTTCTGATGAGAGAAGCAATAAGTTATGTGTGGTCCTACAGGAAAATGCACACATATCAAAATACTTTGGCCTTATCTCACTAATGGAACTAGTCTAAACCTGCAACTTTTCATTATTCCCAACATCCAACTCACAATTCGTAGAGTATACACTAAATGTCTGGAATATTTTAAGAACACACCTTATATGATTCAAGACACATGAGGCTAACCTGATAAGCTACCATAAGCTTCTGAGGCGGCAGAGGCAGACAACTCAGAACTTGAGTCAGAATCTGATTCATCAAAGTCACTTCCCCTGTCATTCGAAGTTTGACGTGAAGCACTCTTTTCATCATCAGTATTGTCTGCAAACCAGGGATTTTGAAATTATAAAAAAAAAAAAAAAACAACTGTAAATATTGAAATTGTAAATTGAATTTTAAAATACTGTTAACTATAGTTCATTTTTCAAGATAATGTAGGCAAAATATTAAACAATAATAATTTATATCCAAAAAACTTTAAAATTATTACTTTGCTGGCATAATACTTAATGACAAAATGATACTTTTAGGATAATCCCCCCCCCCCCAACCTTCCCACTACACTACAGTTTTACCATTTTCTGTATTTCTTTCAGTAGAAACCTCATTGGCTCTGCTCTCACTGCCATCGTGATTCCCAGTGTCTTTTTCTTTCACATCCTTTGAAGAAGTTGATCTAGAGCTGTATATAAGAAATAGAGAGATTTTCAATATGATTATTTTTTGTATTCATTGAACCTTACTGGCAGCTCTTAGGAGGAGAGCATTATAATTATTAAAAATTTTGCATCTAATAATCAGTCTTTCAAAGACATTATGTTAGATAAAACCATTAAAGTCACAGTCCAATCATCAATTTATTAAATTTCATCACATGGACATGACTGAACCATCAAGATTAGAGATAATAAAGGTGTTGTGCTCACCAGATCAGATAAGCTATTAAATTTTTATATAGTTACATCAAATATAAATTATTTATTTATGAAATGGGCTAGAAAAAATGTTTTCTATATTTTATAAAATTATTTTATTTTTTCCAATATATAAAGAATGATTAAAAAATAATAGAATGTATATTTTAAAATATTTTTGTTGTTGCTACTTGGTGGCAAAATTCATAGTCTGAAATTATCTTATTTGGATGCAGGTAATTATTCATCTTAACAAATGAACCTTGCATGTGATTTCAGATCTTCATCAAATCTTTTCTCTTGTGTAGTAGAGGACAGGGGAATAGCTGCAATATCTGCCTGAGGAACATCCTTAACTTCTATTCGTTCTTTTGTCTGACAGTTGGGCCTGTAATTATCAGCTGGGGCCAACAACTGAAATAAAATCAAATGTGGAAAATCATAATTTTTTAATATGAAAATATGTTGAGTCTTTCCAGCCTCTAATTCTAATAAATGATTCATTTGAAAACAAATTTAAAACTTCTTAGGTCTATCTAATGATGTTAGAGTTTCTAGTCAATAGAAAGTAATTAGCCTCACATCAGGAGATAAAATGTTGTCTTCCTCAATCATTGTCATCTCTTGTTTCATGTTTTCTCTGGGTGAGCAGAAGTATTTCAATACAATTGACTCAACACTTTGTGTGAACCAAAGTTGATCTGAGGAAAGTCAAAGATAATATATAGGACTAAAGTATTAACATTAAATTAGACTTTGGAAACTTTTAGAAACAAAATGTCAGTGAAGGATGAATAAAAAAGTTTATGCCATTATTTAAATAACCAATTCAATGCATCGGATTTGTTATATTCAAGATGTATTGAATCATGCATTCAGATGACTGTTTTGTTTTTTGTTATAGAAAATTTAAGCTTTTCAGTAATTTCTTACAGAAAGACATAAAATTACACATCATTGTATCTTATTTATATTGATGGCTTTATTTCTGACTGAAAATTGAAGCAAATAGTTTCGGAATGATGTTTTTGTTTTTCCTTCTAATTTTTCTGAAACTGTTTTAGGGAAAGCTCTTTTAAGAATGTATGATACCAGGGAGAAAAACAAAAGAAAAGGTAAGGACCACTAGCCACTAACCTTCAGAGTGAAGGATTCTGTCACCAAAGTTACGAGAGACTTCATGACACCAGAGCTGAGCAATAACTTTCATCATAGGAGCAGAGCTCTCAGCATCAGTTGTACGATTATGACCTTTCTCACCTAAAGAATCATTTCAATACTTGAAACATTTTTCGCTGATTTCTCACATACTGAATTACATCACATCATGTTTAAAGTGTAAGAAAGAAATTGAAAAAATAAAAGTTAAAAAAGAAATTAAGTTATGTCATGTTATTTTTACACAAATTAGAAGAGATCAAAATGTTTTGGAAAGGTTTTATATGATTTAAAAATTTTAGCTTATATCCTAATTCATCTCAATGTTTGAAATTTAATGTGACCTTTTTTCTTTGTCTTTCCTTTCTTGATGTGGGTGCGTGGTGACATGAGCTGCATTCCTTGCACAACTTTGTTGATATCATGGAGAGAAAAAATATAGTGAGCCTGGCTGGGGCTCGGTCGCAGTTTTTCTCTGACACATTGGTGCAGTTCTAACAAAGCTTGACACATTGCCTGGTAAAGGAGAATAAAATAATAATCAATTTATTTTAGCTGGGGTAAGGGATGCAAAAAACAATTTAATTTAATTAGTATGTTAAAATCATGGTAACAAAAATAACCATATAAACTTTAAATGAACCAGTGCTGTAAATACAGGGAAAGAAGAATCACCATAATTTTTTTCATTGAACCTTTGCTTATCAGTAGATTACTCATCTGTTTTATTTTACTTAGCTTGCTGTGATATGAGTAAAACTAGCAAAAAGCTCCCTTAAAAGCTGCTATCCAACAAAATCATTCCCAAATTCTTTTTTTCTTCCTCCACAGTCATAATAACATAAGTCCAAAAAACAAAATAACAACAATAATGATGATAATATTTAAGTCATAGATTCAAATTATTTTTTTTAAATGTTGGCATTGCCTGAGCAGATTAAAAAATGAAAATTTTAAAATACCCTTGCAAACTCTGTGTGGTGCTCCACTGAGTAGGTGGGGAATTCTTCTAGCCATGTTTGTAGTGGCCTTGAAAACAAGGTCACCAGCGCATCTTCAGATGGAGTAAACACTGTTAGGTTTACGAAACATCTGGTCAGACGAGAGGACATGACTTGACATGCCAGACCCAGTCCAGTACCTAGAAAATTATGGATTTCTGAGATTACTTAAAAAACTTAACCATCATTTTCTTTAATTTTGTTTTTGAATTTTCTCTGTAAATAGTAATAAAGTTTTTAAAAACTTAGCTAAATGTCTAAAACTCTTGATGTCAAAAATACATTTTTATATAGAAATGTATAAAGCTTCTATAATTCTTTGTTTCTAAACCTGTACATTCAATACAGAGAAGCAGGATTGGGAAAAACAATGCATTTCTCATTCACATGTATGTGATAAACTTAAATTTAAGGACCTGGCATATCATAATATATTTATTTATTGAAAATGAATTTTTGTTTACAATAACTCAGTATGTATTTTATAAAAATGAGTAAAATGATCTAGTATTTATTGCTGGAAAATCAATGCCGATGAAACCCCCCTTCCCCCTGTACCAGGACTTTCTTATCTCCACTCCTTAAAGAGATAATAAATCTCGTAATATTGACATTATGGGAAAAGGGATTTTGGTAATTTTAAAATATTTTTTAAAATATTAAATAAACACAAATAATTTGTGTAAAGAAACAGAAAATGAAATGTAAGTAGAGATGTTTTGGGAAAATGACATCTTCATGAGTACTAATAAATAATTGTATGGGCACAAGACCTTTACTCAAACTAAGCTTCAGGGAATATATCCTTTTATTTTATCAAATGGTTCCCAACATATTAAATGATTTGTAGGATTTTATAATACTTGGTGATCCCACTAATAAATGACAAAATTATAAATAACACCAATTATTGTCAGCATCAGTTATGGTATCTTTTTTTTTAAAATACCATTTCTGTGCTGTCTTACAATTTAAAAATAAGGGAAAAGCAATGTCTCTGGGCTGAACAGCTCACTTGTCATCATACTTTTACTCAACAACAAACTTCCATTCTTTAATTTTTGTTCTGTTATATTTTTATAAAATAAGAAAACAAAGTCCCTTTGCACTGTTTTTCCTTATTTTTCTGTTTCAATTAGTAAAATTTTTGTAATGAGAGCTAAGCAAAAAAACATAATTTTAAATTGAAAACACAAATAATGTAATTCACATTGTGTAGTCAAGTAAGGCAAATCATTTTCAGACACTTACCTGGCGCAGAGGGTAATGTGGTGGCAGCAATAAAAGCTGCTTCTTCTGTCCTGTGAAACTGCTTCCTTTGCTTGTCATGCATTCCCCCAGTTGTTAGAATGCTGCGCATAAGTTCAAGGGGCGGCTGGTATCCTGAAAGTTCAAGAATATAAAAACTGAGAATTTTTCAGATCAGGTCTATTTCGGCAGTCTTTTAATAATATCCAAATGACTGTTTCTTTGCACTTATTTCATCAATGATGCACCAATGCTTGGCAAGGAGGAAAGTTAATAATTAAAGACCAATATTAAATATTTGAATTTGTTACTAAAATTCTCCTACCTCCAACGCTGGGAGCCATGTTGAGGTCATCCAAAAAGAAAAGATGCCTTGTGTGGTCCTGGTTTCCAGCATGTCCACCAACTCTTGCCAGGTTCTTGTTCTGAATGGCCTGCACGTGAGCCAAGATCAAATCCTGCAGGACACTTGAGGACAAGCCTTTTGACATGTTGACCATTGTTGAAGATGTTTTTGGCAGGACCATACTCTTGTGTATGCAAAAAAAATGACCACATAATACAAGATGAATGATGCTAAAAACATTTATGGAAAGTTAAGAAGCCTACTGGCTGTATTGATGACCCCTGGCAAACCTGGTTTTAATACTTGGACTTACATTGTACACACTTTTATTGGTAGTCTTGAAGTGTTTTCCTCTTAAATAAGCTTTGAAAAGTTTACTTATACACTTTTTTTAAAATAAATTTTCTTTAGTGTTCAAGAATTTTAAAATATTGTTTCATTGTTTTTATCAGTGAAGATCTTTTAGAATAGATTAAAATAGAAATATTCATGGCATTTTTTTTAACTCATACATTTATATATTTCATAGTTATTCATCATTATTTAAACTCATCAATTTATATATTTAATAGTTATTCATCATTATCTGACTAAACATTCTCACCCGCACTAGTGAAGATTTGCCAACACCAGGAGCTCCAGCGAGGAGAACAGGTTGATTAGCAGACATCAGAAGCTCCAACAAGTATGCGTAACGGTCAACCTATAAACATAGTTTCATTATAATCATTTGGAAAAGTCAACAGATAATTTGTTTTTAAAAAATATATTCAAATTTACTTATAAGAATTGAAGGACCTAAAGTGCCACGGTTGATTTTATAACTTAAAAATATATTTTCATTTTACTAGTGATCTCAAATATACCTCTGGGGTAACATAAAAGCCAGCTAGATTTTTTATACGGTCCTGTTGTTGTCTTTCACTCCACTTTGCAAAACCAGATGTTTTCTCATCAATGTAGTAGTCATAGACATGCCCTGAGATTGGGAGCTGCACAGGGTGAGTGGAGCGATAAAGTGCATCGTGTGCAAATTTACTGAAACTATCTTTGTATCTGTGAAACCAAAATGAATTTTTTTAATAATTTAAACATAAAAGCCCAAATAATAATAAGATTAACTCTATTTGAAAAATATAACTTAAAAATTGTGTGAAAACAATATAAGGAGAATCAAACACATCATCCTATCTCTAGAGTAAATGGATACACTTTAATTTAGAAAAAAATATTCTTCTAAAATGTCCTTCTAACCTGTCATGTAAATGTCCACCAAAAGCCCAAATGTAGGCAAAGGCAAACATGTTCTTCAAGTTCTCTTGATAATTGGGAAAAACAGCTTCTATCTGGGATGTATTTGTCAAACAACTTCTTAAATTTCTGAATTTTGTTGTTGTATTGTCTTCTTTAGAAATGGTTGAAGGAGCTAAAAAAATTAATTTACATTTTCAGACAATATGATTAATGATTTTCTAATACATATTTGTAAAATACAACAAAATAAGTAAGCACTTGTGTAAATCATTTTTTAGAATATTGAAAGCATATAAAAGATCAATTGTAAAATTATAATAATTTTACACTTTGTATATATTTGACAAACTAATTATTATCTTTTTTATAAATGCATTTGAGAAAAACAATGACCTTCTCTTCTGACTTTTTTTTCAATCTCCTCCCTGTTCATAACTCGGTCTAGAAGAGCAGAGAAAATACAGATAAAAGCTGATGTTTCACTGACACCCGGGGTGACACTGTTGGCTGCAGTGGCTTCTCCCCCTACATCTGTTAACAGTGCAGTCTGACAGGTCTGGGTGAGAAATTTAATTGTAGGGGGAAACACATCCTGGCTAATTTGATCCAACATTTTAAGTCTGTTTTTAAAAACAGGAAAGAAAAAGAAAGACTGAATTGATTATATACTGACAAAAAAATCTGCTGCCTAAGATGTTAGAATTTTGTAAACTTATATTTAACTGTTAATTATTATTTTTTTAAAAATTAGCTCTTTTTTTCCTAAGGGGCCATCCATTAATGACGTCACGTGATTTTGGCTGATTTTTTTATCCCCCCCCCCCCTCGTCACACTTCATCACAAAAACTTAGAGCCCCCTTCCAATATTACGTCACAAAACTTTGACCACAAAAAAAGCCACAAGTCTGTCTACAATATATTTAATCTCATAACAAGTGGTGTACCTGATTCTAATTTTTAAAATCCGGCAGGAGGTAGATTCTGACAGATTTATGAAGTGACATTTGGCCAGAGCCAAAACCGGATTCGGATTTGCAAAAATGGCCAGATCCTGGAGTTTCCGCAGCCGTAATAAATATATATTTTAATTGCTCTACTGGCCAGCCAGATTTGGCCGGATTTATGAAGTGGAATTCTGCCAAAGCCGGGTCTGGATTTGTAAAAATGGAGGGATTCAAAATTTGAAGGAGCCGAAATCCGTTAAATCCCTAATAGTAACAAGCGCTGTCAATATTGTTGAAAAAAGCAGCGCAGTTCTCGTCCAAGGCGCCACATAATTTTTGCTGTCGTGATGGCTGTAGAATGCAACCTAGTCACAATCCATTCACCTCATATCACACAGTAGCTAACAGCAAACTTCTAAAAACATACTATTCTACTCTACAAAATGTTATTCCTGGTGTAAATGCATTAGTCATACTCATAAACTAAAACTACTGTAAACTGAACGTTCAAACAAAATATCAACAACAATGACATCACGTTCAGACAGGTCACAGGACCCAGTAGCTTTAATGTTAATGTCTGCTAGTCGGTGGTCAATGTTCTCTATAAGGTTCGTTGGTTCGTGTGCAAAGTAAAAAAAAAAATCTTGAGCAAAGTTGCAAAGCATCCATTTTTTTGTGCAATGCTACACAATTTGCTGTGATGTTATTCTAAACCACTGCGCTGCGGTGGCCAGAGAGCTCCACTGCTGCGCAACCACACATTGAGTGCGTTAGTAACTTTTTAATTTACAAACCAAGCCTTAACTTTTAAAAGTTAAATCAAGCCCAAAATATTTTCAACCCTTTACTTTGTCCAGATTTCTTCTAATAAAACGTTCATTTATTTTTTGTTATTACAGTCTACTACTAAGATATAAATTCAATTTTTTTTACACTAGGCACTTTTTTAACATGGTCACCTTAGGGGTGGAGGGAGGAATGACAGATACTTCTCAAGCATTTTTGTTTTAAAAGTATTTCACGGGGAATATTTCAAGCGAATATTTTTTATTTGATAAATTTTGCGAGCCATACGCATCATAATATGTCTGAAACTATTTAAAACGTTATTAAATAAATTGAAAACATTGAATTATGTAAGTGGAAATTTTAATTTAAGTTGAGCGGTTTTTTGATGTGACATCACATTTCTTTAACCTTCCCTCCGCATCGTCATAAATGCTTGACCCCCCACCCCCCTAGGCGTGTGACGTCATTAATATATATATATATTTGAACTTCTCATTCTAAAAATTGTCTCTCTTTTCTTTTGATGGCTTTACCCATTCAGATATACAACATACCATTTTCCAAGCATAAGCCATTTCATTTATTAGGTAATATTAATAATACTCTGGCCTACAATTATCAAAGCTAAAGAAATCTAACTAAATGTAAAAACATCAAGAACAAGTCTGAAGACATGCTTGAATACTCTCTCATGTAGTATTAAAATTTAAGGGCTTTTTATGAGGAATAATCTTTGCTTAAAAGAAATGAAAATTAATAAATGGCATGTATTTTAAGCATTTCTCATATATTTATATTATTCAAATTGGCTTAAAATCAATTCACCCCTCTGCAGTGAGTAGCCATTTCCTTGCTGCTGTTTGCTTCCAGTTGTAATATAATGATGACCAGTTGGTTGAGCCTGGAGCGAAGTGAATGACATTACAGCGAGCAACAATGGCTGGTGATGCTGATCTGAGGTCAGTTGTTTCAAAAATAATGTTGGTCAAATCTATCAAGAAAAAAATAATTTCATAAGTTGTTTCTTTTAATTAATCTATTTTTCGCATATTGGGAAAAAGTAAACAACGGAGCATAAGTCATTTTATTTTATTTAAATCCTATTTTTTAAATTTTTTTTTTGTTGGGAGAGAGTTTAATCTTTTAGAAGTATACTGTGAACAATCATTGTTTTAGACACACAAAAAGACAAATTTTAAATCTTTCCCAGGAGATTTATTTGATATAAAATACAACCAACGAAAAGAATTGTTTTGAAAATTGCAATGTAAAAAAAATGCTCTTAATGAAATTAAATCTATTACATGATTTTGCTTTACTATTTTGATGTTTTTTTTATGATACATTTCTAAATCTCTAAATGTCTTGGACATCTTGAATGGGTAGAATATTTGTGTTAAGAGTTAAAATAAAAATATTAACTTTACCTTTCAATGCGACCCCCTCCCCACTTCCAAGAGAAAGGCGTTTCTCACTATCCAGCAAAGTTTTCAGACCATCAGTCCAGGATGGATCAAGAAGTCCATCTAACACAACCCAGCGTCTTAAAATGGAAGGGACCTCAGGTTGGTATTTAGTGTTCTTTTTCTCCTGGCCAGCCATGCTTTGAATAAAGGCTGTTGTAGCCTGACACGTGGTGTGAGAATCTCTCAGAACTTTTTCCAGCAGGCCACACTGCCAAACACCATCTTCAAAACTTCCTAACAGCTGTGAGATTTTTCAGCAACAAAAATAAAGCGATACATTTTTTAATTTTGAAATGTTAATTTAATTTTCATTAATTTAAAATATCTTTTTAAATTTATTATTATGAAAGTATAATACTGATTAGTAAGAAGAATTACAGAATGATTTTTATATTTTATACTTCTTTAGAAATATGAAAAAAAATATTTGTGTATTATTTAAATTAAAAATGTAAAGGGGAAAAAAGGAAAATGTATTTTTAAAGTAGAGCTCTATATAAATAGAAGTAAACAAATCAGTGGCACCTGGATAGGTGTCATGGCCCCAGGAAACAGATGGACAACATCAATCTTGGGGTATTTCGCAAAATCTTGTCCAGGATTTCCTGAAAGCACCTAAAGAAAAACAATATGTAATTTTGTTTTAATTTTTCAAAATACTTTTCCATTGTCAATTAGTTTTAAAAATCTTCAGCTTTTTTTTTCTTATTTACATATTCCTAACCTATACTACATTACAATAACAGTGGGCACAACAATGTAAATGACTCTAAAAAAGGAGATTCTTTACAATGATTTACATTCCTTCAAATTTGTGTTGTTTTTGAATTTCAGAAGTTAAATTGGTCTTTTAGTTCAATAGTAAAAAAATGTTTTTTTATTAGGGCTGTTATCGATTAATTTAAATTTAATAGTTAACTTTTGAAAAATTACCAAATAATTAATCGATAATTTTGATTGTGACGTCATTAAACTGAAACTTTCATTAAATGCCCATTGCTTTAGTATTTAATTTAAAAAATATTATATTTATAAGAGATATTTATGTTTAATTATAAGTAGTTCGCTTGAATGTCAATGAATTTTAATTTCGTTTTTTGTAAATTAAGTAAAAACAATGTTTATTTTTTAAAATATCATTCTTCTTATAAAAACTGTTTATTTTAAGTTTAATAAATCGAAAAAATTGTTGAAAAATGTTTCTATAATATCAATCTCTATTTTATCAATTAAAATAATTTTAATCGGTAATACATTTTACCGATTAATCGAGAAATTAATCGATAATTTCCACAGCCCTAGTTTATATGTACCTGGAAATTTGATTTGTAGTATGCTGGCTCACAGTTTTGAGACTCTGGTTCTTCTTTGGTCTGGGTGGTTGAATACGCCTTGTAGTTGAGCATGTTTAATGCCCTGGAAAGTGTGTGATAAGCTTTTGTCTTGCCGCTGCCTGGCTGGCCTGATAGGATGACTGTATTTGATGTTTCCAAGGATTTGTACAGTTCAATAATCTGATATAAAAGATCCATTAAAACTTTAATAATTTTTATCAACATATGAAGTTAAGTTTAATCAATACATATATGTCTTTCCTTCAACACAGAAGAAGATGAGTGTGACATTTTTTTAATTTGCCAAATGTTTTAAGAATCTTCATGTAAAATAATTACATCTATAAATCTATACAACCAAAAATGCAAATTAACGTCAACTTATTTTTAAACAGTTATTTTTTTTTTTAATTTTGTGGTTAAAAATGAAATTTAATTCCTGTAAACGTTTCTATCAATATATGTTTGTTTCATGACATAATGATCATTATGCATAATTAGGCTATAACTCTTTACCTTGTTGCAAAACATTTCATTGGATTCCATGTGGTCCTCTTTAAAGATTTCCAAAACTGCCAATTTGACTTTTTTGTCCAATAAATAGGAATTGTCATAGATGTTCTGGCTGGCAGTGTTGGGAAATATTTGTCGCAGAATGTCGAGAAACATTGTGAATTCAGCATCACTTCCTGTTCCAGGGGTCAACAACTCTTTGATAGCAAACACCAGGCTTTCTTCCTCTGTTTCAACCGATGAGCACTGATTCTTCTTTTCACTAGTGCTTGCTGAGAGTATAGATTGACACAGTTGCACTTGGAAATTTGTATTGGTGTAAAATGTTAAGATAAGGGGCAAGTATTAGAGAACTTACTCTAATCTAAAGATCACCAGGAGGATAACAGCACATGACATCAGATCTTACCATTCGAGTGATTAAATTGAGTTGGGGATGACTTGAACTACATTTGAGTGGCTATATCTGACAAAGCTAATTTTATTAACTAAGGCCGGAGACATTTCTTGAGTGAATAATAATATGCTTAAATGATAGACATTCTTAAATACCTCAACATTGAAGCTAAACATAATTTTTAATTAGGTGACTTCAGCAATGATAAAATTTTGAATTTAATGACTGAGTGGATACTGTTGCTACAATTATAAAGTCAAAACTTATTATTCAACACAAGGTGAAAAGATAAAAATGTATAGCATAGCGACATAATAATAGTACTTTTGAAGTATAAAAGAGACAATTTTTCATTTTAGTATGATATTCAGGTGTTATTTTGTGTTGCATTCCTTGGAGTTTCAGTGAAATACTGGGAAGTGGCTAAGATAAAACTTACATTCTGATTTCTCTTTATTGACTTTTTTGTCCTGATAGACAGCATCCATTCTCTTGGCTGAACCCAGATACAGAACTTGCTTCATCTTTCTTATGTTTATCATTGGTTGTTGGTGTCTCCAGAGCTTTGAAATATTTTAATAAATCAAAAATTAATGGTAATAAATTAAAAATTTTATTTCATGCTAATTATGATACTTAGTTATTAACATAACCATTTGAATTATTTAATTTTTTAAGGCAAAAAATATTAATAATAAGGAATAAGTGAAAACTTATGTAGTAAGATAAAAAAAACTTTTAAATTATAATAAAATTAAATTCTACCTGGGCTTCAAGATGCTTAAAAAGGAGCACCATTTTACTAGCCAAAGATTTATACTCTTTGAATCCATAGCTCTGGAGATACACTGACACAATGTGCTCTAGATCAGGAACAATCAGGGCACAAGGTCGCATCAAGAGCTGAAAATAAGATTCTTTATTTTATTGTAGATTACTTTGATTAATTTACACTGCTTTTTTCAACAACAGACCTAAGATGGAAATCTTTTAAGCATATTATTATCCCATAGGAATTCTGACATTGATTTAAAATAATTTTATAAAGTTTGGTTTACTGAAAAATAATGAAAATAAATCAAATCGAATCCAGTTTTATGCATTATAAAGATACACAAGAATAACTCTTGAAAACAATACTTCAAAAAGATGTTAGCAAACTTATTGTGACATTAATATAGATAATTTTAATATTTCATTTTCATGCTCTGAAAGTGGATACTGATTTGGCCTTGAGGATACTGGCATGAGATTTGGCCTTGAGGATATTGGCATGAGATTTGGCCTTGAGGATACTGGCATGAGATTTGGCCTTGAGGATACTGGCATGAGATGAGGCCTTGAGGATACTGGCATGAGATTTGGCCTTGAGGATACTGGCATGAGATGAGGCCCTGAGGATACTGGCATGAGATGAGGCCTTGAAGATACTGGCATGATATTTTGCCTTGAGGATACTGGCATGATGTTTGGCCTAGAGGATACTGGCATGAGATTTAGCCCTGAGGATACTGGCATGAGATTTGGCCTTGAGGATACTGGCATGAGATGAGGCCTTGAGGATACTGGCATGAGATTTAGCCCTGAGAATACTGGCATGAGATTTGGCCTTGAGGATACTGGCATGAGATGAGGCCTTGAGGATACTGGCATGAGATTCAGCCCTGAGGATACTGGCATGAGATTTGGCCTTGAGGATACTGGCATGAGATTTAGCCCTGAGGATACTGGCATGAGATTTGGCCTTGAGGATACTGGCATGAGATGAGGCCTTGAGGATACTGGCATGAGATTTAGCCTTGAGGATACTGGCATGAGATTTGGCCTTGAGGATACTGGCATGAGAT
>MUZC01000006.1:354072-378528 GCA_002072015.1 Radix auricularia
GGCCTTGAGGATACTGGCATGAGATGAGGCCTTGAGGATACTGGCATGAGATGAGGCTTTGAGGATACTGGCATGAGATTTAGCCCTGAGGATACTGGCATGAGATTTAGCCCTGAGGATAATGGCATGAGATTTAGCCCTGAGGATACTGGCATGAGATTTGGCCCTGAGGATACTGGCATGAGATTTAGCCCTGAGGATACTGGCATGAGATTCGGACTTGAGGATACTGGCATGAGATTTGGCCTTGAGGATACTGGCATGAGATTAGGCCTTGAGAATACTGGCATGAGATGAGGCCTTAAGGATACTGGCATGAAATTTGGCCTTGAGGATACTGGCATGAGATGAGGCCTTGAGGATACTGGCATGAGATGAGGCCTTGAGGATACTGGCATGATATTTAGCCCTGAGGATACTGGCATGAGATGAGGCCTTGAGGATACTGGCATGAGATGAGGCCTTGAGGATACTGGCATGAGATTTGGCCTAGAGGATATTGGCATGAGATTTGGCCTTGAGGATATTAGCATGATATTCCAATATATTAATGAGGACCTACTCTAAAATTGTATGGAATCTCCAATGGTGCTGGATTTGAAGCATCAAGAGTCATGAAGCATCCAAAGTTTGAACTGGCTTGAAGAAGTTTGCCATTGAACATCACATTCCCAAGCATTCTGTGCCTGTAACTTGGTTCAGATGTCAACTTGGAAAAATCTGGCTGGGAGCGTCTTCTGTTGGCTTTCACATGCTCTGTTAATCGTGATTGCAAAAATTTCAGCTACTTAATTTATATTAAATAATAACCATCAGTGTTTAGGTTTAACAAGGGGAAAGCCATTAAGGAAAATAAATTAAATTACAGGGTGACATTTTTTAGCTCTCATGGGCATTTTAACTACACTAACACCCGGGTACTCCTTTATATTATATTATGGCAAGCTGTTAGATCCCATGTTTATTTTTTTAAAATCCCAGCAGTTTAAACAGAGTTGACATTTTATTTTAGATCTGTCTTTAAATTTTAATTTCATTCTTCATCTGAAGAGAAAATAACTTCATCTTTTGTGCTTCAAATAAAATTCTTTTCTATTTATTATCTCGCTGCTGTTAATAATGACTTTGAAGAATATTTTATCACAGCTGATGAGGTAACTTCTGATAGATTGAGAAATAAAATAATTTATTTATCCTTATTTATTTCAAGCAAGGTTGATTTCAGTCAATGCATTTCAAAATTCAAAAGAAAAAGATAAACTTTTAAATTCAAAGTCTCTTAACACACATTCATTAATGTCATTCCTGGTTTCAAAACATTTAACAGGTCCAAGATTTTTTGCCAAGGGAAGAAATCAAAGAATGAAAAATATGAAGAACTTGCCATAAAACAATGGTGGAAGTTTGTTTGTTTTGTACAAATCTGATTCCTTGATTTTGATCTCTCTTTCAATGGAGTGGCGCCTCTGGTCCCTCTCAGCTACCCAGGTGTCTTCAAAATATGTAACCAGACCTTTCTCCTAAAAGAAAATAATTTTTCAAATAGCTCTTTTTACAAAAATTTTGCCTTTATAACACATACCGCATGTACTCATTCTATAGCCTGTTAGTTCATAAGCCGACACCCTTCTTTTGGAAGGGAATAGTATAAAGTGTGTAACCTACTCGTAAACCGACCCCAAAATTAACAGTACATTTTTTTTAAAACTACAAGCTGAATCGGTCCTTATGATTGTTTACTTTTGTTTAGGTTCAAGAACAAAGAGATTTGAATAACAGAGGAAATGGATGTCATTTTTTATAGCATTCACTTGAGGGCTTTTAATTGTATTAAAATGAAAAGAATTTTTTTTTTTATATTTCATTTGAGTAAAGTCAGTAAATAATAGAAATGTTTGATCAATATAATTCATAAATTAAAAAAAATGTCAGAGTAATTTATTTTGTTATAAATAATTTTATAAAAATTTAAATCCTTCAAAGTCCGACTCATCTGATTCACCAAAAAGTTGGTTAAACTCTTCTTTTTATTATGGCTTAATTATCCTGGTACACATTGTCATGATCGTCATCAGCCTTGTAGTCTTCGTCTTTGTCTGTTTCTTCATCCAATATAGCATCGTCTTCCAACCCATGATGATGCAGCATTTCTTAAACGATTTTTCAATCATACCCGATGAAATCGAATCCCATGCATCCTTGACCCATTTAGCAATGAGCTAAACCCAACCTTAACCCTTGATTTTGTTTTTAAAAAGTCCACTTTAGAATGAGCATATACGGTAAAAGTTATAGCTAAATACAATTCTATATGATTATGGCTAAAAGTAAATTTGTGTATTAAATTTTTTTTTTACTTCTCAACATTACTAAGCTGTTGGTCATTGTTAAGTGGCAATAATTAATAATTCAAGATAGAAAGGACATAAACATTTTCTAAATAATGAATTATAAAATTGCATAAAAATAAATAAAAGTCTAATAAACCTGTTATTGTATATTAATTTTAATTATTTATCACATTTAAAAAAATTAAATCTTGAGCATAAGCTATCATTTCTGCATAAACATTTCTTCAAAATAAAATGAAAAAATATTTTATAGACATGCATTTATAAATTGACATATTTTTTCATTTTAGAACTCGGAGTGCCAGAACTATTTTAGCCGTGCAGTATAATTTCCATTTAACTTTGTCCAAAAACCATATTTTTTTGTCGGATTACATTAAATCCATGAGGAACTGTCCTCTGGCGCTCCATGGCAGGAGTCATTTGTTCCTCTGGTTTAGGCAATGGGTGCAGGGTAGTCAGTGAGTTGCGGCGTATCATCTTGTCTCCCATACCAGCTTTCTGGTAATTTAATAAATAAAAAGAACTTAAAAATAAGACATCTCACAATTCAGGTGACATTAATTTGAGCTGGATATTGCATCCATCTTTAAAATTGTAAAAATTTCAGTAAGTCTAATAGCTCTATAAAAAAAAATGTCTTAAGTTTGTATTTTCAGCGTAATCATCAATAATAACGCAAACATTGTGCTTTGAATCATTGCTCTCCTTAAAGTTTTGAAGTAAAAAATTGGTTTATCTTTCAATTTAAAAATAAATATTTGAAATTTACACAATGACTTATTTCCTTATTACAGACAAATTTTGACATAAAAATAGATAAGATGGTGGCTTTCAAATATGATCATCATCCATATTGCTATCAAAATGAAATACAAGTACTTCAAAAATATGAAAATAATTTCCTATAAATATATATCAACTTATCCGGAAAGCTTACACTACTTATAATGATGATACAAATTTAAAAATAAGAAAATCAGATAATTAAAGAATATTCTAACTAGAAAGTAATGAAGAAAATTCTAAAGGGCTACTTGAAAGCATAAAAGAGTTTTATATTTTAAAAAGCTAAATGAATACATGTATTCTATGACTGAAAGCTGTTACAAGTATTTTCTTGCAGCGTTTTAATTAGTGCATAATAAATTATTTTTTAAAATTAAATCAGATGCAGTAGTTATTTATACTGCAATCAAATGTTAGTCTTAATCATACAAAGAGAAAGACCTGTTAAGCGATGTTTTTAAAATATATTCTGTAAAATAGTTTCATGCTACTAAACAGACAATTAAATGAAGAGGAATTGTTTCAAGTTTTACAACAATAGAAATAAAATTGAAATGATGAAACTTTTAAATGAAACATTCATAACCAGCCCAACAATTCTAATATGTTAAGAGAAAAGAATGTTTATCAAGATTAAAATAAAATTCTAATAACATACTTGACGAGACAGTACAGACAGTAGAGAATAGAAAACAAAGCAAAACAGTAAATATCTACTTCTAATAGCCCCTTTAATTTTGATTGCCATAAAGATATTTTTATTTATTTATTTGTAGTCTTAAGAAATACATAAACTTATTGTCTACTTTGATGTTACCCAGAGTGATCAATGTAATACATTTCAATATTGAAAATATAAAAGTTTAATGATTATAGTTCTAGATTCTACAATGAATTTGAGCAAAGAATATGAGAAATTTGCTATAAAAGGCATATGTTCTAATATACAGAGCCATAACAAGGTTGAAGGGAGATGTGGCAATGAGTCTAAGATATTTAAACTGATGGATATAGAGAAGTGTACATTTTTGTATGGTGTCTTTCTGATTTAATTTAAAGTTTGTGGTGCAAGTATTGTTGTAGTTTGTTTTTTTTCAGAATAAAAACTAGTTATGGCTCTGCTACAATCTAAATGTTCTGCACGAAATATTGAAACATACCATAGCAAAAACCTGTTGGTAAACATATTAACAAACATTTTTTTAAACAGCAGATGGCAAATGAAAATGTAAACTACACCACCTCATGGCAGAAATTAAGATGATCTGATGTAAAAGGATTTTTAAAGAAAATATTTGAAGCTAGAACTCAACTTACCTAGCTCTTGATTATAAAGATAATAATTTTCTTTTAAAAAAAGGATTGTCAGAAAAGTTAACCCTTTATAAAAGGATTGTCTGAAAAGTTAACCCTTTATAAAAGGATTGTCTCAAAAGTTAACCCTTTATAAAAGGATTGTCTGAAAAGTTAACCCTTTATAAAAGGATTGTCTGAAAAGCTAATCCTTTGTATTTAAGCTTCAAATTCATTTAGCAGATACAAAAAAACATGTGTCAAAATATCACTGCAAGATGTCACTTTTAAATATCTAATTTAATATTTTTTTCAGAGTAGAGCTCATTTTGTTCCTCCCTGTCTCACCTTATCAAAGTGGGAGTGTCCCCTGATTTGGTACTGGTTCTCACTTGTCAGGTCCAGTGTTCTCAGGGCAGTCTTCAGGTAGTCCAGCTGTTGGCCAGTTACAGACATCAGACCTGCAAATGTTTCAATTAACAACTACATGTATTAAACTGGTTTATAATATGAAGTGTCTTGAAATAGGAGGAAAAGTGTGTATTGGGGGGGGGGGTAATTTAAAAAACCACTATATTTTCCTTTTACTTTTCAAATTAATAATATACTTTTCAAATAAGTTCTTCACACATAAATCACAACATTTGAAAGTTATTTAAAAAATTCAACATTCAAAATAGCCAGGATAAACTGTCTTTGTTTTTAAAAAAAAAACAAGACTTAAAATATCTTTTGAAAGTTTCAATAAAACTTTATACATTTTTTAAAAAATTACACGCTATTGAAATAATAAAAATCATTGGCCTGGAAAAGAAGAAGTCAAAACCAGAGCATCATGATATATTTGTAATGTATATTTTAGCTAGTACAGACCTGTGTAAATATTAGAAATAAATAATGAATCATCTACCTGTGGTGAGTCTGTCAGTATCATCAAATAGGGCCCAGCACCCTGACTGCACCATTCCCATCATGTACTGCAGCATAACAGGAAGTGTGATGATTTCACTGCAGCTTATGGTAAACATGCATCGGCCCAGAAGCTAATGGTGGAATGAATGTAACACAGATACGCATAATAAGAAACACTTAGCTACTCACAGTTAATTTAGTAAGCAAAATGAGGGGTGGGACTGCAATCAGGCTTATAAAAAATTAAATGGAAAAGATGTAAACAAGGTAAGGGTTAGCCTGACCAGACGTAACAAAACAACGGTTAATTTTCTCAACTACTTTTTTACTAGTTTAAAAAAGTAAATTATTCAAAAATTATTATAAACACAATTTATTATTTCATAACTGATAAAATATTGAACCAGTTTTTGATATGCAGATTAAGGTTTTTAATGATGTCATGGGAGAAAATTATTACCGTATATACTTGTTCTTAAAGCCGACCCTTTTTTGGAAAAAATCTAAGGGAAAATTTTGGGGGTCTGCTTATGAACAGGTCATAGGTGATTTCTGCATGTGTATTGAATATCAGTGTTATTATTGTAGATCATCAAGGTCCTTTTTTACATGTTACAAGATTCCATTGCTCTATCAGAAGCTATAATATATTATTAAACATCTGCACTTACCTTATTTAATCATTTAATTTATTTTTGTGAATGTTTTAATAAATTGTTTTACAAATTTTGTCTTCAACAACAAATTTTAATGTACGCGCTTTCGCCACTGTGAACCAAAGAATTTTTTTTAAAATACCGGTAACTCTTGCCTAATAAAGAGCACAAAGACAAATATACGCTGTACAAAATGACAATTATAATGACTGATTTAGCTTGTGGTTTTTAAAAAATGTATAAGCTGTCCTATTATTTTTGGGGTCGGCTTGCGATTGGGTTATAAACTTTTAATATTTTTCTCTTCAAAAAGAGGGGGTTGTCAGCTTATGAACGAAGGGGCTATAGAACAAGTATATATGGTAATTAGCCTCTTTACCTTGGCCAATTCCCTTATAATCTCTGTTTTGCCTGATCCGTTGGGGCCTATCAACGTGCCACATTGAAATGTCTTTAATGCATGGCCCATGGTCAAGAAGGCTCTTTCTGTCAGAGGTGTTATCACCAAGTGAGTGCAAGGACCCAAATACTCATAATCATAGGTGAATACATGACCCAGTTGTTGTACATAGCAGGTGCTAAACTGGTAGTCATTAGAGACTGTTGTTTGGGTGCGAGTTAGCTTTGGGGGGTCTGGCGCTATTGAAAATAAAAATAATAAAATAATTTATACTTTTCAGCTGAGCAAGCTTGATTCTTAGAGTGAATTAAAGAAAATAAAATAATTTATCAACTTTAAAGTAATAAATTATTCCCCCTTAAAAATTTAAAGTAATAAATTATTCCCCCTTAAAATTACCTACCTAGGAGGAAAAAAAAATCTACAGGAATAGACGCATTTAAATGATAATGATGAAGGCCTTATGAATCAAATTTAATCACCTTTATCCCTTTTTCTCCTGGTGGCAGGATTTCTTCTTGGAGTCCTGCTGTTTGTGTCTGGTGGAATCTCCGTCACCACAGTCTTGGCCCTTAGAACGTTTCTGATGTCCATGCGAAACTTCAGAATTTTCAACCAATCAAATGCTGAATCTGTGATCTGATTGCTGTCCAACAAACCTGGAATAATGGTTTGAGGCAAATGTTACATGTGATCTCTGGCACAAAAATTGAAAGAAGTGAGAAAGTTCTGATTCCAGCAGCTCATGAAAGTTCTCATTCCAGCCACTCATGAAAGTTCTCATTCCAGCCACTCATGAAAGTTCTCATTCCAGCCACTCATGAAAGTTCTCATTCTAGCCACTCATGCCCGTGAGAGAAAAAAATATCATAGGCATTTATTTTTACAAAGATTTTTTTTTTAATCCGGAAAAATTTTCAGCTCATTTTACTGACCTTTCATGAGATCCCTTTGATAGATGCCCTGAATGAGCAGGCCAGAAATAAGTATCTCAAGCCTCTGCCTGTCACATCCTGCAATGCCTGGATAAGTCTGGGATTCTTGCATTACATCCACAAGCTGGTCAAACTTTGAACAAAGCATTGTCCTGAAGAATGAATAAAACCTTTGTTTTAAGGGAAAAATTTTAATGTATTGTTTTTTATTTTGAATTGTGGCCCATATGCAAAAGGATATTTTATTATTTCAATTGAGAGGAATATCCTACAATAGCCAAAATGTATTTTTTTAACTATTCATTTTGGGTTGAGTTCTGTAAATTATGTGATAACAACATCATGAACAAATGCTATTTTCTCTAACAAATTTTTAAAAATAGCTACAAATAATAATGTATACTGCTCTTTAAAAAAAAAAAAAAGAACAAACTTGAGACTCCGCAGCTCTTCCTTGTCCTGCCTGTCTAATGCTTTGTTCATTCCCCGCTCCCAGATTATTGCCTCTGCTGTGATGACAGACTGAACAGGAAATCTTAGAAGCCAGTGGCAGAAAGTGGATTTGATCTCCTTGTTGATCTCCTCTTGTTTAGGCAATGACGTTCCTTTGGCCAGTTTCGCAAGCTCTTCTAAAACCAGAATTGGTTGTCTTGTGCCTGTCATTTCATTTTGATTTGACAAACAAAAAAAAATTTATTTACCCTTTAAAGCTCCTCATGCATAAACATTAACAGATGTCACCCAAAGCCCCTATTTGTCACTGATTCTTAAAGAGGGTCAACATAAAACAGCTTCTGTGTTGATTGGCTTGAACTTAATATGAATCTAACATTTCAGAACAGTTAATTTCAAAGAAAGATGAAATTTTACAAAACTTATCATTATTTTTTTGTTGTTACATTTACTATATCATTTAAAAATAAAATAAATTAAATGATTTGAAATACACAAGTGTAAGGTGCCACATGATTTTAACCCATTTCCCCCCCCCCACCCAGCCAATCACTTTCTATTTGAAAATGAGCATGTTTCAAATCACTCTATTGTCACTTAATTATATATTTAGTGTAAGGCTACGCTCTAATATCACAACCCCATGAAGCCATTTAATAAATAATTAAATAAATTGTAAGCAATCAAAATAATTAAGTGGAACTTTTATTTAAAGTGTTATTGTTTTTTGATGTACAGTTACAGACCTTCCTCAATCCTGGCCTGGACACAAGCCTTCAATGCTATGGTCAGAGTGTTCTTCAGAACCTGATTGAGATTGGACAGCCACTTGGGTGCTGATGAGACAGGCTCAACCCTGGTGTACAATGGAAGCTCTTCACCATGAGATCCTTGAATACTGACCACCTCCAACTTGTCACCTGCATATTGGCAAAACAATTCAATTCATTTCTTCACAAGTTCTGAAAGCAACTGGTAAAATAAACGCAAAATAGCTATTCCCTTCACTTGACAAAAATAGTCTGCAGCTTTCATTGATTTACTGTTATTTGCACCTGCATGTTCTTTGGACAAAGTTATTTTAAATCTTACATTAAATTTTTACTACCTCTGACCTAATAAAAATTAACCGGATAAAATCCAGACTTGTTAAAAATAAAATAAATTAATGCTTGCTGCTTTCACTCATCTTTAATTTAAGTTACTTTCTTACTATTTAACGAGAGATCCAGTTGTGTTTGGAGGCCCCCTACGGCTGGGGGGAGTGCAAAGGTCATGCTGTTCACACTTGGGAAACATTTACGCACATATGGCAGGAGAGCTTGTGGGTTCCTGGTGACAGCTAACATGTCAACTACTTCATCGTTACTCAGGAAATACAAACGATGGAAGCTGCCCCGTGCCTTTTCAATGAATACATCAATGTCCTTCAAAATTTCTTCCTACAGGTAAGATGGTAGGTATTGATGAAGATTGCGAGTTTAATCTTATATCAATAGATTTTTATTGTTACCTAGGGTTTATATTTGCATTGTAAATATGAAAGCTTATTACTTTAATAAAAACGTATGAGTTAACATTATTGATAAAAAAGAGGTCGATAAGCTAATTTCTTCATAACATGCTTTATTAATCTCTTCATAAACACAAAAAGTACCTGCTCTTTAATGAGTGACTGAAAGAGTATTCTCAAATTATCTCCCTGCAAAAGTCGATAGCCTCTGTCACCCCTTCGCCTGTTGACTACAGACATGCACTTTGAATCATTTGATGATACACGCATCCAATCCTAGTATTACAGGGAGGAAAAATTTGATATTAAATCACACCAAAAAACATTACTAACTACTAGGTTCTACAACTAAAAGTAAAGTACACTTCAAATTAAAATTAAATAAAACACTGACATTATTATGTATGGATATTTTTTTTAAAAACTCGGCACCTTAAACTTGTTGTGAACTGCTTCAAACTTGAAAGCTTGTTGTGAAAGTTTGTTGTACAGCTCAGGTTGTTCAAAGATTTTCAAAAGATATTGCCACTGTTGATTAAATAGTTAAAAAACCCTTATTCAAATATAAACAAAAATGAAACATGAAAATAAATAAAGCATTTTTATCTTGCACAGGGGTGATGTGCCTCCTTTATTAAATACTAAAAGTAAAGTTATTTCTCACTTATGCTGAAGATTTAAGTAAAGTTGCTGGAAAGATCAGAAATTAAAAAAATATTTTTTTACATTAACATTCTCTCATATAAGGAATTATTCTTAGGCTTTTCTTTTTAAAAAATTATCTAATGTTTAATTTTTCATCATCATCATCATCAGTCCAGTGACCGTTGCAGTCGTTGGGGGGAGCACATGGACACATCAACAGATAATGATCTCCACAGTTGCCTGTCTTGAGCTACGGCCAGTAGTTCACTCAATCTCATCCCTGTCCATTCATTTATGTTGTCAAGCCAGCTTTTCCATTGTCACCCTCTTCGCCGGCCCCCTTCTTCGGTGCCTTGTAGAATAATTTTTACTTACAACTAAAACTAGGTGCTATTAACAATTTTACTACCAAATTTTCATGAAAATGGATTCCAAGAAAGTTATGTTTCTAGATGGGAACTCTAAAAAGTCACCTTTTTCTGACATTCTAGCCACAGGTCAGTGATTTCATCAATTTCTCTGAGAGCTTGACACCAAAATTCAACCTGGTCCTTCTTGTCTCCCTCATGGGGTGAAGCCATCATAGAGTCCACTGTGAGTCGGCTGTCCTGAAGCAGGAAAAGGAAATCAACATAGTTAATCGAAGCCATTATAAAATCATGTTTAAATAAAAATATTCAAGTTACAGCAAAACTGTAATTAGGTGATTTTTAAAAAAATAGTTAAGAACAATCAAATATTTGACCAACTCTTACTTCCAGGTAATACTTTAGTTCTTCCACTTCAATGAGAATATAAAAATCATCATTGGCAATGTCCAGTCCTCTCTGGACACCAGCCTGAGCTGCTGCCCTCTCCTGCCGATAGCGCTCTAATTTACTTGTACGGACATTCCCAGATGAAATCCTTTTTGTTTGTTCTGTTGAGAAAATTGCTACCTGGTTATTTTTAAATACTGAGCTGAATCAATAAAAATGTAATTCTCTTTGTTTTATCAGTTGAGAAAATTGCTACCTGCTTATTCCAATACTGAGCTGAATAAGTAGAAATGTAATTCTTTTTGGTCAACTGTGAAATTGTAATGTGTGAGTTAACTCAGTAAAAGAGAGTATAAAACATCATATTTAATTCATACTTGAGAGGGTCTCCTTAAATTTGTATATGCTTAGGTTCCTGTCAGAGATTGCTTGGACATTTCTTAATGTAAACTAATCTGTCAAACAATGCTGTAAGTACAGCAAAATCTTTAATGTTAAACCTTTTAAAAGTAAAAAAAAAAAACAGCTTTTCAAACATTAAACAAAATGCACCTTTAGTAAACAAGCTGTCAGGAATATACTTGGCCAGTTGGAACTGTCTCTCTTGCCAGAAACTGATGATGTTTTGAAGCCTCTGATCAACGTTGTCTTCTGCTATGGCTCCCGTGTATATGGTGTGGATGAGGTCTGCATGGTCAGCGAGGTTGTATGATATCAGCTCTTCAACAGTCAGCTGGTGGTTGGGGTCGTAGGGTAGATTCAGGCCCAAGAATATGCTGTGCCAATGTCTCTCCTAGGTTACAATGTAACAAAGGATGAAAATAGTTATTTATTATCAAATAACAACAGACTTAAGAAAATAATTAAAACAGATATGGCTTCATAAATTATTACCCCCCAAAAATTGTAAACATGAATAGGTATTTCCAGAATAAACATAATTTTATTTAGTTTGAAACCACCATTTCAAAACAACTAGCAGTACATTAATTTATCATTTCTTAATTTCATGCTTATTTATCAACTCATTTTACATATATATAAAGATATCAAGAAAGACTGATCCTTTGTTTAAAATTAAATCTTATTTTTTGTGAAAAAAATGTTAAGCTAACCATACAAAAGAATCGAATAAAAATCTTCAAAAAATATATGATCTAATGATCCTTAAATAATAAAAATAAATTATAATTTTAAAATAAATTTAAGCACACACATAGATTCAAAGCAATTTAACTTGAATGCGCTTTAGAAGAAAAATATATAATAACTGTTTATTCTCCAAACTATTGGGATGTGTCAAATTACTAACAAGGCTTGTTTTTAAATGATGTCATTGCCTTAAGGGACATCCATATAATACGTACGCAATTAACAGAACTTTGCATATGGATGCATACAAGGGGAGGGGGGTCCTCGGCTGAATGTGTGCGCACGCACAAATTTAATTTCCATAATACTAATCACTCAGGCTGCAAACAGCATTCGAGACCGACTACGTCATGACTGATATGCAATAATGTTTTATTTTAAAATAATAATTTTTAATAATGTAATGCAAACAAAATTCTGAACTCTTAATTTACTTGGAAGTAATTAATATTTGATTCAGACCAAAAGTTCACATATAGCTAAATCTGTCTGATTTATCTTTCCGTTTCTTGCAATTAGTAGAAGTTTCTCTTTCACCCACTGGTGCCTCAGCCGTTATATTAACATAATGTGACGGCGATTTCACTGCTTATATTGTTCTATTTAATCAGATTTTTTTGGCCGTCCATGAGTGATGTCATGCGATTTTGGCCGATTCCCCCCCCCCACTACCCGTTACACTTCGTTACGAAAACTTAGGCCCCACTACAATATATGAAGTCACAAAGCTTTGACCACCCCCCCCCCCCCAAAGCCGTATTTTATCATTGAAAATTCGAAAGTTGCAAATTACTTATTTATCCTTTAAATCCGTATTTTGTGTAATTCTGCACTCTAATGTCGTAACACGTGTGAAACCATTGTAAATGTAATTAAATAAACTGTAAGCAATCAATTTAAGTGCAACTTTTATTTAAAGTAGGGCATCTCAATGTGACATCACATTTCTTAAACCTTCTACCCTTTGTCTCACATCATCACAAATGCGTGACCTTGCTCCCCATCCCCATAGGCACATGACATCATTTACGGACGGACGCAGTGTTCAAGACAATAAAATTTGAATGCTCTGTTGTATTCCTTCAATAATTTCAACATGAAAAACATGATATTACAAAAAACTATAAAGGTCCGTCCATAAATGTATTCAAGCAGAATTGGCAGATTTTTTACCTCGTTGTCATACTTCATCATAAAAACTTAGACACCATATTTTCAAACTGAAAATTAGCCTGTTGAAAATTACTTTTTATCATTTAAGTTAAATTAAATTTTTAGCGCAAGGCTGCACTCTAATATCGTAATACGAGTGTAACCATTTAAAACTTTCTTAATATTATAAATTGTAAATAAATTGTAAGCAATTAAATATTTTAGGGGAATTTTTATTTAAAGTTGCATTTTGAAATGATATCATATTTCTTAAATACACCCCTCTCACCCTCGTCACAGATCCTCACAAAAATGTGACCCCTCCCCCCAGGCACATGAAGTCAATTAAGGACGCAACAAAAAGTAAAACCAATATCTTATGACTCTGGCTTAAAATTAATTATTCAAACAAAAGGGGGAGGGGGCAAATTTGTATGTACGCATAAGGGAGGGGTCCTGAAAATGTACGGGGCGCAAGAGAAGGGAGGGGGGTACGAAATTACGACTTTTTGTGCATAAAAATAATTAAATAAATCCCTAGGATATTATTTTTTAAAAAAGAACCTACCTGAAGGGAATCATGTGCAAGTTTGCTTAGGATAGGCAAATGTTTGCGGAACTCATCTACCTGGCTGACCCAAGCTGCTAAAACCTGATCGCCTGATGGTAGTTGTGATGTCAGTCGAGATGCAGCTGTCTCCCAAACTGAGATTTTCTCTAGAGCTTTCTTTATATTAATCTGTTTAAAAAATAAGATGGGGATTGCAAATAAATGCTTTGTAGTGATGATTTATTACATTATGCAAAAATACTTCCAGAAACCTTGCCTAAAATGTGTGATTTATTGTTAAATTGCTGTTCTTATTCACAAAACTTATTGAGTTAAAATATAACTGCACTCAGAGGCATCGCTAGACGGTGCAAGGGTGTGAACCGCACAGGAAAACACCATCAAAAGGGGTGACACCCAAATGTAAAATTCTCTATGTTCCCTTTACTTGGTATGTCCAGACTCTTATTGAATAAGTTGTGAGGTGGGGACACCACGAGCAACTGCACTGGGTGACACCAACCTCTGACCACAATTGCCAATATCTTTCATATATAATTTGAATCAAAACTGAAGTTTACATTTTTGCTTGCTAGGAAGGAAATTCAAATTATTTTAAACAATAATTTGTATTAACTTGCATTTTAAGGAATTATTTTATTTCACAATGTCATTATACAGAATTAACATTTAATGTAAACTATTTTTAAAAAACTATAAATTATAAGTAAAATTATAAGAACTTTTGCACATGATTGTTAAGAAACTATGTGTTTCGGATTTCAAAAACTTCTCTTTTTTTCATTACATCAAAATTCACTCAAAATTATTTTATTTTAGAAATTCTAACCTTTCTGAAAAGCATTTGTTTCCAGCCTTTTATGGTGTTAGTTGTAACTTCAACATACTTCCATAATTCTTGTCTCACGTCCATCTTGTTGCTCATCTCATAAAGAAATTTTAAATTGTATGGTTCACCTGATATGGCTTCTCTGCATACACTCACTTCTTGCAACTTCCCTTGAATACTGAAGAATTTTTCTCTGATCTTAGAGAATAATGTTCAGAGACATGTTAAAAATGAAAACTTTACTATTCTCTTTCTCAACTCAGAAAAAAAAAAAACATTGAAAAGAACTTCTTTGGTTTAAAATAATTTCAGCTCTTCTTATTTAGAAAAAAATAAAGGGATAAAAGCTCAATTTTTGGTTTAATCAGTGTCCTTATTTTAGAGGAACACACTAATAAAATTATGGAAGCAACTGTTACCCCTTTCATTTCAGCAAGGACTGTCACAGGATTTTGAGTTGGGTCAAGGAACTTCCCACTAGTTGCAAGCTCTGCCAGGATGGTGGCGTCTTTTCGAAGACGCTATCAAAAGTTCAAGACAATTAAGAAACTAATAGGATAAATATATTATTTTAAAGTTGAAGAAGCCAAACAGTTCTTTTTTTTTTAATTTGAATAATTTGGCAGGCAAGGTAACTTTCTTCACCTGAGTTATTCCTAGGCTAATCAAAATAGTATTGCTTTTTTTAAAAACTCATTTTATTTATTTTTTAAAACTATTTTCCTCAATGTTCAATAATTAATGCTTTAAAATAACCAACTGACACAAAAATAAATTGCTTCCAAAAGAAACAAATGTTACTAAAAAGTGGCAATAATGTTAATCATCTGACCTGGAAGTTTGCCTCCAGTTGTGCCAACATTAGAGGAGTTTGTGTGCTGACAAACTCTGAAGTATCTTGCATCTGCATAAGAAAAGCCTCCCAGCAGGTCCAAATCTTCTCTTCCCATTTCTCCTCTTCAGGTGTCAGCTGTCTGTAGCTCATTCTGATCACCTTTACAGTACATTGTTGGAAAAATTTAGCATTAGCTCTAATTGCAAGACTAGACATGCTGTGGTATTTATTAAAATAATATATTAATTTAATTTGCTATTTAACATTTTTTAGACCACCTTACCCAAACATTAGGGTAGTAGAAATGCAAAGATTTAATATTAATAAGCATTAGGTGCAGGAAAAAAGTGGTACCAAAGACTTGTGTCATTTTGATCACCCAACAACCGCAAATAGTAATAAATATTTTACTTTTACATTTAGTGGATTATTAAGCTTTACACGTTAAGATGTTGCTTTCATGCCTTCTGTTATAGGCCTATTCCCTTTTCCTACTTAAGTCAGGGGTATAACAGCCACATAATTAAAAGAGCTATATGCTTAAACAAATTTGTTAGCACTATTTGAAATGCTTTTTTTTGCTTTAGATATTCTGGGGCCATTGCCTTATAAATATTTATTTATAAAGCCTTGTCTGATTTTGTGTGCTGAGTGAAAGGTTTTGCATTGTTACACAAGCCTACCTCATACAAAGATTTGATATATTCAACTCTCTGTTGATACTGTGCAGTATTTTTCTTATAGTTGGTAAAATTTTTTGCCAGGGAGGCAAATGACATGACATCAGTTTTTTTATCAGACATATTCTGCAAAAAAAAAATTAAAAAGAGTAATTATTATTTTATAAATTTTTCATAACACATATTTGACCCTGCCTTGAGATGTTTATTAATTACCTGGACTACTGAAAATCTAGAATAAAATGTGCCTTATAAAATGATATGAATCTTTTCAAATGTATTTGTCAAAAAATGACATGCCTTTAAATTAAAATTTAAAATAACTTCAATTACCTTCAATATGACTGTCATTTCTTCTACAAGATTGTGTGCTAAAATATTGGCTTGATCAGCAACAAAAGTGACCAGCTCCTGGCAAATATCATTCAACCTTGGTAAGAGTCCATCATGTATGGCAGAGCAGTCAAGATAGAACATTCCATTTTCTGTTACATAGTTGCGGTCAAAGTTCCTCACTCTGTCTGACCACATGCGCAGCTCTGTTAATTTTTGCTTTAAAAAAATAGTAAAATATTAAAATTTGTAAAAATATAGAGGGGCAAATCAAATATTATCATAGAATTTAATTGCATAAAAAATAACATACTTAACATAGTTTAATAGCTTGATTGCAAAATAATAACCTGCATAGAAGGAGCGCATGTAACAGATAAGATAAGCTATTTGTCCCATTCATATATATTTAGAGTTAAACAGGATGAACTAGAAACACCTCTATAACAAATCCTGCAGCTGCTTTGTATTCTTGTGAACTTTGATCACTCCACAAGTGGCAGTATTTTTGTATCTCTGTAAGCCATTTGTTTGACTGGCAGTACAAGTCTATGTCAGAAAAAGCACTTTCCAACAACTCCTCTTGTTTTTTCAGCGCCTCTTGATACTCTTGACTAATAAAAGAAAAAAATTATTATTTTTTAAATGTTTTCTTCATTGTATTTCTTTTTTTTTAAAATAAATTATTAGGGGATATAACAAGTCTGCCAAATACAAAAAAAGTATTTAACCCTTTATACATTACACTTTTGAATTAGACAGGTGGTTACAATGTAACCCAGTAATAAGGCCGCAAATTTCAACATAAGTTACATTGCTTAAAAAATTATTTCACACAAGCAATTTTTTTTTAGTGCTGCCCTGTCTATACCTATTTGATTAATATCATAAGAATGATTTTTTTTTAAATTTTTACCAGAATCATACTCAACATATTTGGGCACTTGTTCTATAAACAATTTTTGGTTTCCTGACTAATGTCTCAACAATCAAATACGACATGATGTCATTTCTGCTGTCATGCAAACTCTGTATGTGCTTACTCTGCTAGAAGTTTCTCCTCCAAATTGGCCTTTGACAGTGGCTCATACTGACCAACAAATCCCTCACCCCCCACCATCAGAGCTTCATCTTCTGTGTGCATTATCACAAGATCAGGTGTGGCAACACCCATTTCATCCATTTCTTTTGATGGTAAAGCTGCAACAAGCAAATATTAATTCAGCAATAAGTTTATTTTAATTTTTTTTTTTAATTATGAAAGCAGTTCAATTTCAAAACCATGTTTTTATAAATTTATTAAAAATAAAATATTGGAGTGCTTCATTCATCTTTAAAATCTTAATTTATATCTATACAAATCTAGATGATTTTTATATGTAAAAAAAACTTTAACTCATTAATTTTATTTTCCCTGATGTTTAGCAGTTTGTTGGTGAAAATTAAAAAAAATTGTTGAACATGTTTTTTTTAAAATATAATTAAGAGGGAAATACTTGAGATGTCTTACTGGCATGGTTGAAAGTTCTTATTTCCTGAAATTATGCCCATTGTTTTATTTTAAATTTTATAGCTACACATTTGTGCCAAAAATGGAAATTTGATAAAAATGAGTTTGTGGGCATGCCGCTCAAATATGTATTTAATTACCAACCCAGCATAACCAAACAAAAATAAATAATAATAATAATAAATCAACCTTGTTGGGTCAGATTGGGAAAACTGAGGCTTCTTTCAGAAGGTGATGTGTCTGACTGAACTGTGCTTCGAGCTGTAAATGGTTCATTCTCAACAGATTTACTGTCTAGGTTTGTGCTATTGCGTGATGCCTGGCCACTTTTAACATCTTTTAGACTCATAGTCTGAGAAAACCTGCAAGTGAGAAGTAACTTGAAAAGATATTATCACAGGGAGAGGGATTATTTTAATTTATGAAACAGTTTTAATAAGTAATTTGTTCACATTTTGATGACTATTTGAAATCACATCATTTCTCTCAAAATGATGTTTATTTACTTTGGTGACTTCAAGGTGTTAGATCGTGTAGTTGTATTGCCATCTACAGATTCTCTGTCTTGATTCCACCAATCAAGAGAAATTGCTCTTGATGTCAAAACGGAAGAGATGTTGCCCAATGTGCTCTCTAAAGCTTTCACAAAACGTTCCTTGGGTGGGAATATTGTCAGTTCACCTACAAATGAATGAATCTTTTATTTTTTTAAAAGGGAATTGGTATTATTTTTTTGTATTGCCCACAACTAATGAATGTTAAATGCACCCAGAAATTTATCTAAGTGTGATAGCCAGGCATTTTAAAAAAATTCTATAATTTTAACCTAAAACAAATAAATCATAGAAGTAGATCATAACCACTTTTTAATCTTATAATTTTTACTTGTATGTTACAACTCTAAGCTTCTATGCCTTTTAAAAATAATTTAAAACTTTTTTGTACAATGATGAGATTTAAAATATAACCAATAATTAGCAGATAAAATTATTTGAAGCACTTACATTCTTTATTAAAAACCAAATTGGCCTTGAAGAAACCTTCTCTTGGGGTATCTAATCTAACAGTCAGGATTTTGTGGACAAAAAATATTGTTTGTGTTTTGGTGATCTCAAACATGTGTTCCACAATTAACTGATCAACAAGCTTCACAAAGTTGCCAAGGTAGCTGTCCAGAAATAGTTATAATGAAACCAAAATGATAGACCATAAAATTTAATATAAATTTTATCAGAAATAACTGAATGGCAAAAACATAAAAATAAAAAAATGAAATAATTCATTCTTGTCAATGTGTTTTATCTTTTTATTTTATTTTATGAAGCAACCTGTTCTCAGATTGTATACACTCTTAACTAACCAAGTTTCCTGTTTTGCATTTGCAAGATTCTTCTCTCTTTCCTCTTTCTTCATTCTCTGCAGTGACAAAGAGTCCTTGGAACTGATGATGCAATAGAAAATTTATAAAGCAAAATTATTCTTTTAACAAATACTTTGAGTACCATGTAGATTAATGCCAGTGTCAGTGATACCCATGTAGTAAATTCTTGGAGACCATAACTATTTATATATTCATTCCTAATTTCATGTTAGAAATCTTAATGCTTGTGTTTTTTTTTTACCATATATTGTTTACAGACATATTAGTTAAAGCAGTAGAATTTTTCACACTTTAAGTTTGGAATGTTTTGGTGGGTATTAGCTTTTAACTTCCTGATAGGTAGGCCCTTAATTTTGGAAGTTACATGTCAATTTTTACCATAGATGTAACCAATGTAATTGGAATGACAAAATGTTTCCATAACAAGTTGAAAATTATAAAGCAATTTTCTTATTAATGGCTATTTTTCTATCTTTAATACATGTTTTTTTACAGGTCACTGAATCTACTTCAGATCCCTTTGATAATTATTTTTTTTATTAACAATTTTATATGGTTTATAAATTGCAACCAATATTGATTTAATATGACTTTACTAACCAAAATTTCAATATCTTAATGATTTAATTTAATTAATAATTTTTTATGGATGATACATTTTTTAACTTTTTTTAAAATAAGAATTCTTAAAATAACTCATATTTTATAAAACATACAAATATGTCTTCTTTCTCAGCTGCTCCTCACAGTGACGTAACTTTTTAAAAGCCTCATCTGAAGTAAAATCAACAACCATTTTGCAGTACCTAAAAAAAAATTAGATTGTTATGAAAGAAATGTATAGATAAATCACAGGTACATGTTCATTTTATTTAATTTGTAAATTACTGCATTAGTAAAATTATAATACAAAATTTTAAACATGAAAAAAATAGTTTCTTAACAAGCATTAATTAACTAAGGTCTTACTTAAAAAACCTGCCCAAAAGTTGATCTGCCTGAATATTTTTGTAGTTAATGTTGTTTTCAAATTCTCCAAGTTCATAAGTTTTGCTATATATGGACAGAAAAATTATTTTAAGTTATAATCTTATACATTCGGATAAACTTTTTCAGCCTTTGTTTTCCTTCAATATTTAAAATCCTATCCAATTACCAAATAATTCTAAACAAAAAAAATCATTAATGTTTTAGTATTCTTATTAAAGAGCATATACTTCAGTCTTAATTTGATTCCATATTCACAGCTAAAATGGGACAAAAACAATTTAAGAGCTAAAAATTTACATTAGTTTATTTATCTATTTTGCATGAAAATATCTTGACACAATGGTAGCTTATCTGCTGTCTAAAATTTACAATTAAATTTGTCAATGTTTCTTGTTTCAAATAAAAAATTTTTTAATAAATTTATTAGTAACATAAAATTATTTGTGTATTCAATCTTTCCAATACAATTCATGCTTAAAATGTATTTTACTATAAAATCTTCAGACTAAAAAGTAGATAAAAGTTGTATACTTACTCTGTTTCTGTAGGAAGAAATGGGACTGTCAGAAGCTCTTTTAGCAAACTAAAATAATGAAAAGAAGCATATAATAGCTTTGAAAATAAAAATTACAATTATATTACGGCCTATCATGGTTAAGAGTATATCTTCTACATTTCAAAGTTGAAGAAATTTCTAAAATATGTCCTTATAAAAGAGCATAGAAAGTAAATTTTTAATAAGGGTATGCGCATGTAGCTTTTTACTTTTTATGATTATTGTATGGTACTTTGTAAGTTATGAGGTATTTAAGGTTGAAAATTTGACCAGCCTTTATGTTAATGTTGCTTTAACCAGAAATAAAAGTTTGGGGCTTCACATTAAACAAGGATTGTGTTCTATGCAGTAAAAATAAACAGAACTTCAATTGGAAGCTGAGAAGCAACTTACCGAGAAATCTGGAGCAATGCAGCTCCAAAGGGTGGCATGGCTGGTAATAAATTTGACAGAACTTTTCTCTGTCTTCTTTGAAATTCTGTGTACTGGTGATTAGACTTCCACCTGGAAGAAGAGCTTCATGCTAAAAAGTTTGATTTTTTTTTCTGGTTTAATTAACCATCATCCATAAACATCAATAAGAAAGTTAATATAAACTGAATATCTCTCATTTTTTATTTTTAACCCATTAACCCAAAACCAAATGTATAAACGAAAAAATTTAATCAAGAAATTAGCTAGAGTGTAAGCACATACAACAGGTCATGTAGAAAAAGTATCAGCAAAAAATATAGCAATGTAATCAAAAAATTTCAGTAACATGTTTTCATAATTTCACTTGAATTCTACTCATTAGCTATAAAAAAAAGTGGGAAGAAGCAGTGGCGTCGCTAGGGGGGTGCAGAGGGAGCGGGCCGCCCCGGGTGACACTATCAAGGGGATGACACCAGACCATAAAATTCTTTATATTCCCGTTATTTGGCACTGGAAAACACGGAGTTCTATGGATTAAATCATGAGGGGGTGACACCATGAGCTACCGCCCCGGGTGACACCAACCCTAGTGACGCCTCTGGGAAGAAGATAGTAATGTCTTAGCTGCCTCTCTTATATTTACCACTACGTATACCTGTGAAAAGCTTTCCTAATGAGATAATTCTTGAAGAAGGGGATACTTGATATAGCATTCCATAATACTGATTCTCTCTGCCACTCAGCCAAAGTCAAACTTTCTGAAACCTGGTCTGGGTAAACATGTAAGACTCCAAATGTTGAAAAGACATAGTGTTCTGGATTAGCCTAATAGCAAAGTGGAAAGAGAAATATAAAGTGTTTGGATGAAAATTTTAAATACGACAAGCTTTGCTTTTCTTTAAAAGACAATCACAACACTTGTCTAATAAATGTGGTGACATAGTTATAAACATTACTAGGGTGTTCCATAACTTCTACACAGTTTTTCCTCTCAAACTTTTACCAGTGACTCTAAGAAGAAATTTGTATAATTGATTATTTTAGGAGTTTTTGTTTTGTTGGTGCTGGAAACCCCAAACAATCGGGTTTATTAGCATTTTTTGGTATTTATTACAAAGATGGTGGTCAGTGTACCAGGGGGAACAGATGAGGACATCAAACGAAGAATAAATTTGGCGCGACAGGCATTTGCCAATCTGAAACAGGTCTGGAGATCTATATACATCTCTGTCATAAACAAAAGTAAGGATCTTTAACACCAATGTTAAAACAGTCCTACTTTATGGATCCGAAACATGGCGAACGACAGAGACAACAAAAAATAGACTCCAGACCTTTGTAAACAGATGCCTCAGAAATATTCTGAAAATAAAATGGTTCGACATGCTCGAAAACTCAAACTTTGGAGAGGTGTGGACAAATGACAGTAGAACAACAGATCATGGAAAGAAAGTGGAGATGGATTGATCACACACTTCGGAAAGATAACAGCAGGGTGAGGCAGGCCTTACATTGGAACCCCCAGGGCAAACGTCAGCGAGGAAGACCCAGCGTACATGGAGACGGAGCATGTTAGATGAGGATGGGAAAAGCTGGGAAGAATTGAAGCGACTGGCAAGGGACTGTGCACAGTGGCGAGCTTTGACAGAGGCCCTATGTTTCACAAGGAATCCAAAGGACAAATGATGATGATGACTGTGATAGTTAAAAAATGTTGTTTTTTTTAAATGTAGTTGTGATACTCTGATACCTAATGGTTACAAAAACCAGGCTTAATAATTCATTTTATACTCATATGATCAACATCTTAGTTAATATTTTTCACCCCTTTTCAATCAATCTGTACTACAGTAATAATTTTGGTGACTTAGTCTGTAATTCTAATTTTATTAAACTTAACCAAAAATATTTTGAATCTTTTTCTAACACTTCTGCCCTGGGTAGGGTCTTGAAGTCGATGACAGGGGGTGAAATTATTATTTGTTTCTAAATGTCACTCTCAGTGTAAACATAACTGACCTTAGATTTAGGAACAGATATTAGGTCATAAGGTCTGTAGTGCCTGTTCTTGGCCAGATTAAGGTAAAGTGATTTGATTTGACCCATGTGGTAGCAGCTTGTAAAGTACTGAACTGCTTCTCTCCCATTCATTACTAGAACCTCTTCTTGCATCTGTTTTAGGAATGTTTTTAAAGTCATGGTGAAATTTAATATTCATTTAAATTAACTCTAAACATTAAAGTAAATTTACATTAAAATAGTAGTTTGCAGCCAGTGGCATTTTTGAGTTGTATGGAAAATAAAGATGTGACTTTATCATTTGGTATTCAAATTTTAATAATTTATTGTGTGTGTGTGTATACAATATATGTTTGTGTGTATATATATATATATATATATATTAGGGCTTCGGAAATTACCTATTAATTTCTCGATTAATCGGTAAATTATTTTATCGATTAAAATTATTTTAATCGATAAAATAGTGATTAAAAATTGTAAAAATGTTGTTTTTTAAATTTGATTTATTAATAAATAATTAATAATAGGTTTTATTTTTTTACGTACAAACTTCTCCGTTAAGGGAGTTCAGAGAGAGTATACTTTAAAATAACCTGTTTTATAAGGACAATGATATAAAAAAAACATAGTTTTTAACTATTTAACAATAAGAAAATTTACATAATTGACATTATATTGAACTAATTATTTTTAAATATATCCCCTAACAATAATACGTGTTTTAAATTTAATTAAATTAAATACTTAGGTTAAAAAAATGCAATAAAAGGGCACAAAATATGAAGGAAAACGAAATAGTGAAACAAGAGATTATGAGGTCTTAGAAAAAAAATCATAGCTTTCGAACCACTTGGGATAAAAAGATGATCTTTATGTTTTTACTAATCATCAAACAATTTCTATACAGCTGTATGACTTTTATATTTATAAAATTAATTTGAAATTTTCATTCAAGTGCCTCAACTTTAATACGTTATGTAACTTCTTTTCAGTGCTAACTGTTTTAAAAATAACTTAATGTAAATACCAATTGTCTGTTTTTATCACTTCCCTTGAAATAATTTTCAGTTTAATGACGTCATACATCTTTATTTTTAGCTTAACAAAATTATCGATTAATTAATCGGTAATTTTTCAAAAGTTAACGATTAAATTTAATTTAATCGATAACAGCCCTAATATATATATATATATATATATATATATATACACACACACACACAAACATATATTGTATACACACACACACAATAAATAAATATAAGCATAGGACGCAATAATCTTCTGAATAGAACGAGCATCTGTTAAAGATAAGTTAAGATTATA
>MUZC01000006.1:380810-414229 GCA_002072015.1 Radix auricularia
AGTGGCTTCGAAGGCACAGTATCGCTCAATCTGGGAATCACCACAAAACGGCGTTATATTTAAACTTAAACGGTCTTTAAAAACGAACGGTCTTAACAACCTTAAGAAAGAGTGAAGAAATAGGGTCCCGATATTCCGATACCATTCTGATTAATCGTCCCATCACTAATTAACGCACAACACGTACATAAAGAAATTTCAAGCGCATGTTAATATTTTGCCGCCATATTGGTTTTCGCTTTAACTCGATCATCGGTTATGTCGATGCCATTTTTCATACCCCAACGCCATCGACTTAAGCGGTTTCGACAGTATTTACAAAAATTTTGTAATAAATCCTTCTAAACTTTGTAAATATTTACATTTGGAACAGGTCGAGGAGTTTTCTCTTTTCTAGATGTCAGCTGTAATGCATTAAGACTTTGTCTTACAGTACTGGGTTCATCCTGAGTTGGTTCCTTTTCCTTAATAAATAATCAGAGACAATCTTCATAAAATGAAATTCTATGCAGTAATGGGTCATTGTTTAAATTCTTTTCTTTTTCAGAAACCAGGAGATGATTTACATACAGTGGCCCTTTGTTTAAAGATGATTAGCAATAATGATGATATAACATATTTTTCAAATAATTAAAATAATTATCATATTTTGTTGCCAGGTGGGGGGAAGGTCAAGCTGAGCACTGCCCAATTAATTACAAACAAAAATATCAAGTTCTCAAACACACAGCTGTAAATTAAAAGTCCAATTCAATAGTAATAGTAAGACAAAGTTATTAAGTAAATTTCAAAATCATTAAGAACTTATATCATAGTTGATTTTAAGTGAAAAATTTTAACTGACCTCCTCTGGGAGATCTGTGGCCAGTGCCAGAGCAGTGGTACCAAGTGTATGATTCCAAATAGATTCTCCTACATTTCAATTCAAACAAAATATATATATATTTTTAAATCTATTGAATGAAAAAAACCTCAAACAAAATAATCATTTTCATGGCATTATATTCAGAAGAAGATTTGTAATTGAAATAGAAAATATTTAAGTTGAAAAGTTAAAAATAAAGTAAATTTTATTCTTTTAATTCTTAATCTGAAGGGTCTATGAACAATTATCTACGCATGTAGTTTTTCTAAATATACACAGTGTGCCCATTATAACAACATTTTAAAATTGTTCTTACTGGCAGCCATTTCTAAAGCAACAGCTCCCATGGACTTGCTGATGTCTCTCATCGTTAAGCCTTTCACTCCTATTAATTCTTTGTCAGTCTTTTTTTTTTCATTAAAAGTTTGAGATATAAGATATTTAATAAGTAAAAGATTTAAAATTTTAAAAATATGAAAGAACAATAGACTTTAATTTTAAGTAATCATTTGATAAAGTCTCTTTGCTTTTAACTTAGCATTTATTTTATTTTTTTAAATTTAAATGAGGACACAGTAAGAGCTATAAAATTATATAAGATCAAGTGCAAAAATCTACTTTTCATTTCATTTTTTGGTTTAAATATTATAAACAGGATATTGGAAATCCTTGCACCTTAAACAATAAATTTATATAAACAAATTTTGATTAATCTGAACTCATAATTTTGATTAACCTCTGATCTTACTTTAGAAATTATTTTCAAAATTACATTTAACAGTCATTTGTATTTCAGCATTCTGTTTTTTATTATGCTATAAAATCTATAATCCGTTTTTGTTTGGCATTTGAAAAACTTACAGGTATGTATGAGGTGTAAGGGTTAGTTCCATCTGGTAACAAATTCCTTGAATACATGTGTGATTTTGTTGGTACAGTGTCTCGCTGCCTAATGTCTACCACACTGCTGGGAGTTCCCAAACCTTGTATAGGAGGTGGAATATTGCAGTAGTTTTTGGAAGGGGCTAATCCTTTGGATTTGAGTTGTCTGACATGCTAGTAGTTTGGTGGCAAAATAAAATGATATTATTCACCCGTGATTTAAAAAATGTGCAGGAAATCATCACACTGAATTTTACACACAAAAAAAGCAGAAGAAAACACTGAATTAAACTTGATGAGAACAAATAATGTGTCATTTTTATTTAGAGCATATTACAGAGGCGTCACTAAGGGAGTGTGGCTGGTATGACCGCACCAGATGAAACCATCACAAGGGGTGACATCAAAGTGTAAAATTCTGTATGTTCCCGTTCTTTGGCACTATTAGACTCAGAAGAGGTCTATGGGGTAAGTCATGTGAAGGTGACACCATGAGCTACTTCACTCTGTGACACCAACCATGTGTGATGTCTCTAGCATATAACAGCATCAAACAATCTGACAATGTTACTATCTTTACTCCCCCCCCCCACCAACCACTCTTCACCAAAAAGTTAAATAAACTATTTTCTGTCACATTTCAAGCATTAAACTTTCAGGCCATCTAATTAAATTAAATTGATAAAATAATAAAGGACCTACCTCTGGAAAGACTCTAATCAGATTTCTCTCAATATGGAGATCAAACAATTTTTCCTTGTGTAATTCAATATGGTACAAAACTCGTTCCAAGTAATGATGAAACTTGAGAAGTAAAAGAAATATAATTCAGAAGTTCTAACTTCAACTTGTTAAAATGAATACCTTTTGTTCCAAAGCTACTAAATACTTTTTACTAATAAGTACCATATCGTCATAAAAAAACAACTAAATTTTGAGTAAGCTTATTAAAGCCTATTTGACCACAGGACAAAATTTAATTTTTTTTAAAAATTACCTCAGCTTTTGTTTCGAAATAATCAAAGAATTCTTTGTAAGGCTCCAAGAGGGTGAGTATTTCTACAAAAACACTCCATTGTTTACGACTGAAATCAAATTTGAATATTGATTTAAAGACCCCGAAAATAATTAGTCTTAAAAAGATATTTTTAATTACCATACATTATTCAGAATTATTTATAATTAAAATCTGCATTTTTGACTATTGTTCTGCTTTTATTAGTCTTTAAATAATGAAGTAAGTCAGTTATTGTTAACTGATAACAATAACAAGGCAAAATGTTAAGTATTAATCACCTGTCTGTCTGAAGGGTTGTAATGAAAACAGCAATTAATTCTTTTTTAAGCATCATAATATCATCTTCATTTACATCTTCATGACAGTCAATATTTTCCTTAATTCTGATAACACATAAAAAAAGAAATACTCAAGTTATAATAAATCCAAAATTTACTACACAAAATGGTTTAAGATAAGTAATATATAAATTTGATCTTATTTCAATACATTCTCAGTAGATCAGTAAAAATAATATTTTCACTGCTACAATGATTTTATATTGCAATAAAAATAGACATCAATTACTTCTTTCGTTGAGTTAATTTGAGAAACATAAACAAAAATTTTTGTTCAAAGTTGACTAAAATAAATAGTCATAATTAATTATTTTCATTAATTTACATTTATTTTTAAAACATAAAAAAATACCTTGTCCTGAGCTCAAGTGCCCAGTTCCCAGCTATTTCTCTGTGTGTATAATTGTGAGCTTTTGGTAAGGAGGGTGAAGCCACCAAGGAACTACGACCGGTGGTCACTGTTGGTAGTTTAGTAACATCACTAATAGAAATCCCATTAATTGGTAATTCTATTTTAGACATCTTCAGTGTTCACCAATTAGAGTCTATATAACTGAAAATAAAAGTTGCCCATTTAAATTTAATATGATTATGTCTCTATTTATCATATAAGACTATTCATTTTTTATATTACATAAGACTATTCCCTTTATGAATGATTAATAGGATATCTATCTTATCTTATCTTATCTATACAGATGCTCCTTCTATGCAGAAGATAATTGTGTCCACAGACCATGACAGATGATTTGTTGGCAAGTGATGCAGCGCTCACAGGCCAAGGCTATGAGTGTGCCACCCATTACCCAGCCGTCTAACTAGTGATAGGTACCCATTCGGAGCTGGGTGACTCAAGGACACCCTAGGCACCGGGAACAAATCCTTGCCTTCACATGGATTCAAACCTGTGACCATCAGTAGGCCAGTCGAGCATGCTGCCACTCGACCATTGTATCCCCTTTTATTTTATGTTTAATTAAATAATAACTTGGCTAAATCCCAGTACTCTGACCGCAGCGTCATGTCTCTTCCGGTTGCTATGAAGGATAGTTGCTTCCCTTGAATCTTGGTGTTTTCTTATTTACTTATTACCTCCCCTTGCTGTAAAATGTAAATAATTTGTTTATTATCATTATTGGATTTGTGTTCTTGCTCCTGTTCATTTTTTCCCAAGTATAAATGAGTATATTCTAAGAACTATTTGCTGTGCTCATTTAGAAAAGGAGTGCTGCTAATTCCTTTTTTTTCCACCATTTGCTTTGGGTGCGTTTCCATTAGTAAGTAGCCATTTTTTGTTAGAATTTTCGGAAAATTGAAGATTTTAGGGTTTGGGTTAGGTATAGCTTTAGAATTCTCAGAAAATTGAAGATTTTAGGGTTTGGGTTAGGTATAGCTTTAGAATTTTAGGAAAATTGAAGATTTTAGGGTTTGGGTTAGGTATAGCTTTAGAATTTTCGGAAAATTGAAGATTTTAGGGTTTGGGTTAGGTATAGCTTTAGAATTTTAGGAAAATTGAAGATTTTAGGGTTTGGGTTAGGTATAGCTACAGAATTTTAATCATGGCAGTAGTGATCTAATGGGTGAATTTCTAAAAGGATTAAAAAAGTGTATCCTCCCCTTTGTTGTGATTCCGATGCCTGATCGGTGAGTACCCATTGTTTTCTTTATTTTTAAAACTATTTTGCTTTTATGAAAAGCGCTAAAAAATACCCCTTAAAATATTAGAATGTCCCCTCATCCACCCCTATTTTTCCCCTATGTTTTTCCTTTTCTTTTCAAAATTAGCGGGTTGCTAAAAAACTGCGAAATTTTAGAATCCCTGATTCCCCTACCCCTCTAAATTCACGGGGCTCGCACTACTTTTCCGGCGGTCACGTGCCATAGCAACAAGATGGCCGCCACTAATGGCAGCGCGGTCAGAGTACTGGGATTTTACCAATAACTTATATAATGCTTAGAAAAAATGCTTTCTAAATTTTAAAAAGATACAGTTTACAGTTAGCCAACAGGAAATGCTACGTCCAAATCCTAAAACTTATGATTAAATGAAGGGTTAATCCTAATCATTTATTTGTATTTTTCATGTCTTTAAACTTTAAGTTAACTTTAGACTAACTTTAAGTCAAGTAATAAATTTTAGACTTGACTTTACATTTAAGACATTATTTTTAATGGACTTTATGTTATAATTTGTGATTGAGATTGTGATGATCAGTGAATAGTAATACTAATACAAGTAAAATCAGTGATACTTCAGACTCTTACACTCTTACTGTCTTACTAGTCTTACTTATTGTCTTACTCACTCAGTCACTCAGTCAGTCAGTTTTCAGTGACGAATTTTAATCTTTATTTCACTGAAATTAAATACACCATCTAAATATACATTATTATTTTTCAATTAAAAAATTTTCGTTAATTTTCGGTTCAATTTTCAAAAAGCTTTCCATAATAGTTACGGTTTTATTCAGCATTTATTTTTATTTTTCTTATCTTGGATTTGTTGTCAGCCTTAGTTAAGTAGCGTTGTCAGGCTGCCATCTTTATCAACTCAAAATACGAAGGCCCGCATGAAATGCAATTTAACTTTAAAAGTAAATAAAAACATAAATAAGTAATTAAAAATTCTATTAATATAAATCATTTTCATTTTATGGTTAGATATTTAATAAATTTCAATATAAACATTATTGAAATCAAATGAAAAAATTGAAATTTACCGCCGAATAGCAGAGCTTGGTAGACAACCAAATTTAACTATTTTGAAAAGAAAAATCTTGAGATAAGAAGCATTAAATAATCACTTAATATTTACTTTTTAATGGGTGGCTGACCGGCTGAGATTGACCAGAAAGTATGCCTTTTTCTTAAAGTCGTTTAAAATGCACTAAAATTGAAACAAGCCTCCGATTTCTGGATTTTTACTTGAAAAAATTCTTTGAATACCCTGTGCCCTGTTGGTTTTACAAAAATAGCCAATTTTCGATATCCGGAATTATTATCTTACTTGTTACTTATTCATTTCAAACACTTCTATACAGAAGATTATTAAGTCTTAAGCTTATCTATGATATATGTCTAGTCTTGCATTTTTATTAGAGTTTTCAATATTGATTTTGTGCTGGGTTTCCCAGTTTGTTTAGGGGGCAGTGGCTATTGAGACGCTAGCGTCTTAATAGCCCACAGGCTATTGAAACGCAAACAAAATAATAAGCCAATGAAAATTAAGTAGTCGTCCTTGACTGACATCACGCACCAAGTGGGGTAAGGGAGGGGGTCATGCATTTGTGACGGTGTGTGAGAGAGTGTTAAATATGATGTCACATGTAAATTAGCGACCTAAAATAAAACTTCTAGAAAAATGTTCGATAGCTTGCTATTTCACTATTTCTTTAAAAAATAACAAATTACACAAACTATTTGGGTAAGAAGACATAAATTTAAGCTTTATTTATGAACTAATACTAATAAAAGTAGGCGTTTCGGCTAATGCCTTCATCAGTACATTAACATAAATAATTACTTACATAAATCTTAAAACATATTATATGATAAAAAATGAAAAGAAGGGAAAAACAAAAACAATGAAGGACACAGAATATAGGGAAAAGGAGGAAGTTAAAGTATCTAAAGTAACAGTGAAAGCCACAACAGGAAAACGATTTTGCGTATGGATGCGTACGAGGAAGGGGGAGGGGTGTCTCCACTGAATGGGTACTTACGCACAACAAATATATTTTGCATAATACCAAGCCTAGTAACGTAAACCACGAAGACTCTAGCGGCATTTGTAACTGACTGACTGAGTCAAGACTGATATGCAATAATGTTTTATAAATTATATTTAAATGCAATCGAAATTCTGAACTTTTAAATTCAGACCAAACGGAAACATTCACACATTGCTAAAATATATCCGTCTGATTTATATTTCCATTTCTTGAAATTAGTAGATGTTTCTCTTTCGCTCAGTGTTTCAGCCGTTAAGTTATATAAACGTAACGGGATGGCAATTTCACTGCTTATATCTTTATATTTTATAAGTTTTTTCGCCGTCCATGAATGACGCCATGCGATTTTTACCCCCCTTTCCCCATTGTTACAAAACGTAGACCCCCCTCTCCACAATATGACGACACAAAGCTCTGATCCCCCCCCCCCCCNAAAAAATTACCACGTTTTAATTAACATTTTTGTCATAGAAATATGTAATATGTATTTAGTTCAAGTCTTCACTCTAAGTCTAATATCGTTAACACGCGTGAAGCCATTGAAAATGTAACTAAATAAATTGTGAGCAATCAAGTGGAACTTTTATTTCAAGTAGCACAATTTGATTTCTTAAACATCGCCACACCCCCTTGTCTTACATCCTCACTAATGCGTTACCCTTCTCCGCCCCCACCCACAGGCGCGTGACGTCATGCATGGACGGCCCCTTCATGCATTGTTGAAGACAATAAAATTAGAACTTTCTATTACTTCTATTGTATTTTTACAATAAATTCCACATGAAAAACACACTGTTACATTTAAATATGTATTTACTGTAAGGCAATAGAATATTTTTGTAGAAATTTTATTTAAAGTTGCGCATTTACATGTGACATCATATCTAACACACTTTCACACATCGTCACAAAGGCATGACCCACCCCCTTACCCCACTTGGCGCTAGTGATCAGTCAAGGACGACCCCTAAATAGGCCAACCTTAAATACTTAATTTTCATTGGCTTATTTTGTTTGCGTCTCAATAGCCTGTGGGCTATTAAGACGTTAGCGTCTCAATAGCCACTGCCTGTTTAGGGCGCAGCAATAATCTTCTGTATTATTATTATTTAATTATAGTTATAGACTTTAATAATAGAAAATAGAAGAAGGGCCTGTAGATAAGTTAAGACAAGATAACACTAACACATTCCAACTCCATTACAGTATTACAATTTAATTTTAAACACACCCGAATTTCATGCATATTTTTTTAAGCATACTAATAATTTATATATATGCCTGATTGCCTGAGAATAATTTCATTTTACATATTCTAAACAATGCACCTTTGTGCACCAACATTGCAGGCTGTCTGGAGTAATTTGTTTCCTTAGAAGTAAGAAATGTCTGGAAGGCCAAGACCTGTTACAGCAACTGTGACAAAACCCCCGTGAGTTGAAACCTTTAACAATTAGGCCTATGTTATATATTAAATATTGCAATTTAATTATTTTGATTATGTTGCCAAAATTTTGGCTGTAATTATATCCTTTATATGCTTTGTCGTCCTAATTATTTTTAAGACTATGTTTACTTGGTTCAGTTTATTTAGAGTACTTCCTTCACTATATAGCTTTGCAAAGGCTTTGTTATGTTTGAACATTTAACATTCATAACTTTCTCATAGATATAGAAATAATTAGAAAGAAGTATATAGTATATTTAAGGGCCATCCATAAATGACACGCCTAGTGGGGGAGGGGGGATTAAATAGATGTGATGTCACATTAAAAAATTGCTCAACTTGAAATAAAACTTACACTTAACTAGTTCATTGCTGGCAATTTATTTAATGTCATTTTAAATAGCTTCATGCGTCTTACGATGTGTACGGCTTGCCAAAATTTATCAGATAAAAAATTTTTGTTTGAAATATTCCCTGTGAAATTTTTTTAACACGAAAATGCTTGAGAATCATCGGTCAAAGGGAAATAAAATAAAGTTTTGACATACTACATGGTAATTTCATACAACTTTTTCTCTGAACATGAAAGAAAAATCATAAGACACAAAAAAGATTTTGGTTCTTTTGAATTAAGCTTGTTAACGGTTAACAGGCTAACCGGTCCTCAGACCAGGACCGGTCATCTTTATTCAGGACCGCAGGACCGTGTACCCGAAAAGAAAAAAACAACAACAACAACAAAACTAGCGGTAATGTAGTGAAAAAAACAACACCAGCTGTAACGCGCCTCGCACCTCACCCTCTCGCTTTGTCACGGTGAGTAAAAGCGATACCACGATCCAGCTGGTTAGTTGTCGAGGCACTGTGACTGTACGAGAGCTAACACAGTGCGCGTTTGATGTCAACAACGGTCAAGGCCGAGGCTGTTTCTATTTATATTAATTATAGTCTGTTTCTTATAAAGACAAAGAAAGCTATAAAATCATATGACCCCGTGACCTATCCGCATTTTCTGATCACCGGTTTTGTAGTCTGTTTCAGGCATTTAAAAACTTATCGGCACAAGCTGCTTAGTGAAGTATATGTACCTATATTACGAGAGGTATTTGAAAGACGTAGCAAAGATACCGAGCGATTAATCGGCCCACAAATTCGAGTTCGGTCTTTTAGTGACAGTTTTCCTGCTAGTCAAGGCATTTGATTACCACATTAATAGTACGCCGAGTGTAGCTCAAACCCTATTTGAACAGGAAAAAAACGGGGAGTGGGAACATGTGCGTCGCAAAATTCTATTATGCTGGCGAGTTGACGATTGAAAAATAATATGGTTTTTTAATAAATTCCATTTTATCATCATTTTTTACTCCATAGCTTTATAACTTTATTATATTATTAATTTTAATACGCGAGTTGATCGGCATCACACACAAGAGAGGTAAACATGACGTCAAAACTAATGAAAAATACCTCGCTAACTTTAACAAACGATTGAACCTGTCCTCTTATTTAGACCCACAACGGACGGGGCGAGGCGTTGGTTTTTGAAACTAATGAAAAATACCTCGCTAACTTTAATGAACAATTGAACCTGTCCTCTTATTTAGACCGGTGAACTACGAGTCCTCAAAATAAAATATTAAAAAGACAATTAACCATCACTGTTTAGTTAATTTTTGGATTTAAAAAAAATGCTTTGAATTGAGGGCAATGCGGAAAGAGCTGAACGCAAACAGGGGAAGCGGGCTTTGATGCCATCAGACGACGCCAGGCGACTACATTCTCTTGTTAGTTCTCAAATGGGTCTCAAAACATTAGGGATATAAGGACGAGCGGTTAACCGGTCTTTTTTTGAACAGTTAGCCGATCCTCAAAAACGAGCTGTCTTAACAACCTTATTTTGAATGAACCAATGACTTTAAGTTAACAAGTCCTTTGAAATACGCCGACATTATTTAGTTACCAGTTGAACCTTGCCAATGTTTTTTTTAAAAACAATCTACCCCCTCCTTGCTTCTCATTCCTTCCTCCACTCCAATTGTGACCATGTTAAAAAATTGCCTAGTCTAAAATAAAATTAATGTATATTTTAGTTGTTCAAAGATATTTACTGTAATATAAATAAGTAAATGAAAGTTGTTTTTTTTTTTTTTTTTTTTTTAATATGGACTAATAAAGAGTTGAAAATAATCGGGGCTTAATTTAATTTTTACAACTTAACGGTTTTGTTTATAAATGGTTGGTGATGTAAAAATTGTTACCACCCGCAAATCCGACTCCGGCTTCAACTTCGGTCAAATTTCACTGCATAAATCTGTCAGAATCCGGCTCCAGCCAGTTATAAAAATTTGAATCCGGTACACCTTGAGTTTAGATATGAAATAGATTGCACACTTAAATTCAATACATATTTAAATTAGGTAGTCCAAACTGGCAAAAAAAACGCGTTTTGGGGTCATTTTTCATAGTTTTCAAAAATAAATAAAAATACTTCTAGGAGACTTACACAAATAAAATTAATATGTGAATAAACTTCAAATCTTTATCTACAGAAATATATATTTTTTGTATCTGTAACTTGTGTCCATATGTATTTTTAATGTGTTTAAAAAGTATCAGTTTTGACAAATTTTACGGCGTTTTTTCGCGTGAATTTTTACCATTAGGTGTTTGAAACGCTGATCGCTTCGCGCCTATTCAAATTAGCGACGTAGTGTTACCATCAAATCAAATGGCAGATCCTACCCTTTCGTTTGATGTATAGAAAATATATCTAACTTTATTATTTCATTTTAAAAATTCTGATTGAGAACTTAAGTCGAAGAAAAAACCATGAAAATAACTGAGCTGTAAAACTTTCTGCACACCGATAGAAAGATCATTTTAATATACAAATTACTGTTGTAAAATCAAGTGAGTGGTATCAATTGGCGTGAAGCGATCGTGTTTAGAAAATCATAACAACATTCCATTTTTCGTGTTTCACTGGGAAAGCGCTGCGACTCACTGCTAAGTTCTTTGACCACAGTCTAGTGGTTTTGTTAAAAGGAATTACTCGTGTTTGAGACGTCAATCAATACGTAAGTAATATATTTAAAGTTTTATTTACATACAAACAAAAGATTTACACCTGTTTTAGTTTAGCTGATTAAGTTAGTAAAAAGATATTATTATTTTATTCAACACTGCTGACCTCATCGCAGTAACATTGGTCCAATGATTGGACGAGTCTGGCTTATAGGGTACGATTAGAGTTGGATGTATTTAATTTAGGACAGACTATCGATAAAAAAGCATGGAAAATCTCAGAAATGACTGCATAATATGTCAAGGTATGAGAATCACTGTCACTGAGTTGTTGTGAGTTATTGTGAGTTGTGGTGACAATGTTATGAACTCTGTTCAGTTGACGGACTTTTGAATGTCAGGCAATGACTTGAGAGTGCGCGCAAGGGCTATAGTGTGGGACTGTGTAGTGTGTGGGAGTCTAGTAACGTCAGAGGGTCGAGAGAACGTCTGAGAGTCGTGTGGACGTTAGGCCAGGGCTGTGCTTGTTGAGACATTGTGTTATCGAGGTTGCTCGAACACTGTGAACACTGTTAGCCTGTATGCCTAGAATTGGATGTCTGGTTGGCTGTATTGACTTCAGTGTAATGCAGATAGTGAAGGATTTATACGTGTATTTCTACCACAATAAAGAACATATTATATTTGACAAGAGTCTTTCTTAATAAGATTATATCCAGAACCCAGAACGCAACATAATACAATCTCAAAAGATGTTACGTTTAATAATTTTTACAAAATACGGCTGTAATAATTATTTTAAAGTATGGGTTTCTGCATAAATTGTGAATCGATTATTTCAAGATGGACGCCCGATAGCCTGTGGTTGGGGGGAAGGACTGGCATTCTCTTAGGGGTGTTAGAATTGAATATCAATGAAATATTCTTTTTGAAAGTACATTATATTAAAAAGTTCTAGGAACTATTTTGAATTTTTTCATTCATATTATTTACTTAGTATAAATATGTATTAATATTATTATACTTGATAATATTTAGATGTCTTTGCTCTGCACTGTGAATCTTATGCACTTTTACTGCATACCAAATAAACTGCCCAATTCATTAATTATAAGTATGATGTTTTATCAATGAATATCAATAAAACTAATCTGAATCTGAGCTAATGTTCAAAGTTAAATCCCCTGATTCTGATTAAAATATACTAATTGCATTTAGTTGATAGTTGGCCTATTATAGTCTTGGTTTAAGTATAGTGCAAATATAATATATATTATATTAATATATCAATTAATAATTTTATAATTCCACCTTAATTCCTATACTTCATCTAAAGACCATGCCATGAATAACAACAACATCATAGAAAGTGATGACTATGCTACTTTGCACTGATGGAAATGGTAACCAAGATATAGTACAAGTAGCTGGAATGAACTCTTCATTGAGTATCATAAGAAAGCTAATATGTAAGTATTGTAAATATGGTTTTAAGTTCAATAATAAATCTTTTAATGTTAAAGTATAGACTTCAAACACTTCCTTACCAAAGATTACACATAATTCTAATTTTGATGGTATATTAATAAAATGTTTTTAATAGTGTATTCCTTATTCCTCAGCGGGGGAAATTCTTGATGGCCCTTGTACATCATTTCTGACTAAAGGAAAAGGGAGAACCCACAGCTTCCAGCAGTTCCTAGAACATACAGTTTAATTTTCATGTTACACTTCATCAAGGTCCAGGGTAACAAGAAGGATGTTGGCTAACTGTTTCCAGAAAGTCACTACCGGCCTGATCGATTTGTCAGAAATATGGAACATGTGGTTATCTGTAGTGAAGTTAATGTGACTAACCAAGTTGTTATAGATTTAGAACTGCTCAGATCTAAGGAATGGCTGTGCAGATCAAAATTTATTATTCAGTGGCTTTTCAATTTATTGCATTATGATAATGACGAAAAGGATTTAGAAAATAACACTACAGTTTTGAGGTGTAAAAAATCAATAGAGAGAATAATAAAGACTCATGAAACATTACTTAAAATAAAAGTGGGGAAGAAAAGTGATGACTTGCAGAAATTTCTTTGTGCTAATTTAATCTTAAGTGAGGTAAAGACTAAACAAACCGAAAGGTATGGTGAAGTTAAAAATATTGCACTTAAGCATTGAAAAAGGAAAATAAAATGAAATTTTAATCAGTATTTTAAACAATAATTTATAAGTTCTGTAGTTGTACTAGTTAAAAGAATTGTATGAATTAAAGTGGCTAAACTGTTTCTTTTTGCAATTCATTCACAGAAGTTGTTGTTTTTATTAAAATTACCTTATCATGATGTTTGATATGTAGATTTTTAAGACAAGGAGACATTTATTGTTACATTTTTGTAATATTTAATGCCACTATAAAATATGTTTTTATGGTGTTGAGCATTGATAATATTTCTGTCATTTCATTTTTTAGTAAGTAGATATAGCAGAACACTTTAAAATGCTTTTGATCCTATTGTATTATGCAAAGCATTTTTAATTTCTTTTTTTTTAAATTCATTATTTAAAAATAACGTGGGGTGAGTAAAAATATTTGAACTTCATTTAATTCATGTAAATATACTTTAATGGTATTTATTCATATTGCTTACTGTGCTGATCAACACTATCTTTAGTTTGATGCATGGTATGTTGAGTTGTGTCAATTGCATAATTTTTCATGAATTTGTAAATTGTTGCATTTTTAATTAACACGTATTAGTACTTATGAGGGTACTAGTTATAAAGAATTTAAAATGATTAAACTGTTTCTATCTTGAATTCCATTCACAGAAATTGTTAGGTTAATTAAAATTACCTTAGTTTGATGTTGGATATATTGATTTTTGGGACGAGGTGACATATTTTTATTTTTACATTTGTGTATCATTTCATGCCACTTTTAAAATCTATTTTTAATGGAGTTTAGCATTGATAATATTTCTCTCATTTTATTTTTTTTATAAATAGATACATCTGAGAACATTTTGAAATGTCTTGGTACAATTGTGTTTTGCCAAGAATTTTGTATGATTTTTTTTAAAACTTCAATTTTTGAAAATTTATTGGGGTGGGTATCTTTGAACTTATTTTAATGGATGTAAATGTACTACAATGCTATTGATTCACATTACTTATTGTGCCTGTTAAAATTACCTTTAATTTGATGTATGGTATGTTTATTTATGTCAGTTGCATAAATTTATATGAATTTTTAAAATTATGCGTTTTACACTTTTTTGGTCAGAAAATAAAAATGAATAAAAATTGATGTTTTTAATTTTTAAATATTTTTTTTACTTTTGAATGAATCAATGTAGATGCTTCAAAAAAATTGGGCTTATTAATTATAAACTTTGTTGTAACTTTACCAATTTCTATACATCTCAGTAAATTATGTTAGAAAATATCAGTCTTTGAAAATGACCTTTTTTGAAAAGTGAAAAAATGCCATTTTTGGCCTTTTTAAAAAAAAAAATTGAAACTTTTTTGTTTTTTAAGATAACTCGGTAAATTTTTTCCCAATGTCTTAGAATAAAAAGTACTACAAAATGAAATACACCAAAATTATAAAATCCTAAAAAATAAAATCAGTTTGGACTACCTATTTAAATGTTTAAAAAAAATATTTGAAGCATGCTTATATTTTGAATTAAAAAATATGGCCTTTAAGCGGGATCCCAAGCTTTTTGACGTAATATTGTAGGGGGGATCTAAGTTTTTGTGACGAAATGTGACAAGGGGGGAGGGAAGGTCAAAAATAGGCCATGACATCATTTATGGACAGCCCCTTAGTAATTGAAATAGAATGTAAAGTTGCAAAGATGTCAGAATTTTAAAAAAAAATCATTTCACTCAAATTTCATTAATTTATCTAAACAGATGGATGCAGGTTCCTAACCCTGCGACTATCAGAAAAATTCGCCGAAGATCCTTAGAATCCTCTGGCTCTACAGCATCATTAACATCATTGTTAGAACATAGTAGCTATGACAGTGCTTCAGAAGATGACATATACTCTGAAAGTGTCATACCAATGACATATGACTCAGATCATTCAGATGGAACCAAACAGCAAAGACAAACAACATTCATAAAATCTAGTTCGAATGTGAGGTAAATATTTTTCAAATGTTATTTTAGGCTTACTTGTAATGAAATACAAAGTTAAAAATCTCTTTAACAGTTGAACCCTCCTAAGTTGCTAGCCTATGGCTTTGCCAAAAAGCTTCAAAATAACCAATAATTGAGATAAACAAAAACAAATATGGCGAAAATATATGAATGTGTTTAAAATTTATTTATATACATGATGTGCTTTAGCTAATTTGCTCCTGGAGTACTACTTTCCCATTTACTAAATTAATGTACTTTAATTATTGATAATTCTTAAAAACAAAAAGATAAATGCATCAAAAATAGTTTAGGATTAAAATAATATAGCATTCACTGAAAAAACCCCAACTAATTATGACTGATAATGCTGTTTTCTGCAAGCTGGGTGAACCATGCTAGATATAGACATGTCAAACTAAATCTCATATTGACTGAAAGTGAAACCAAAGATTTGCAGAATCACACCTTTGCTGGAAATCTCAAGGAAAGCAAGATTTAAGTGCCATTTTTAAATAAAAATGCTTACACGAGTCAATAGCTGACATATGGGACTGAATATATTATTGCAGCCTATGTTAACATCAAATATAGGAATAGTGAGATGGTGAAGTGGTAATCAATAACTATCATTGTCTACATTGGTTGGGGGAGTCAATATAACCCACAAAGTAGAAAATTTCGAATCGTCTTTTGTGCTCAAAATAAAGAGAGGCTAAGTCAGTTCCACTTCAAAATCATTGACTTAATGGTTAATAGGGTTGGTGAGTTAACCCAGGCCAAAATAATTGGGTTCAACTGTACTTTGGGTATACCAATACAATTGAACAATCATAATATATACTACAACTATAACGATAACTTAAATTTAACTTGTTTGATGCTTCAAAATTTTATTTTGAAAATTCAGTACTAAGAGGGGCCATCTAAAAGTTCCTTTTTAATACACTTTTTTCATGTTCATGTCTAAACTCTTTCCTTTTTTCCAGATCCCCTTCTCCTGGAAAGTCATTCCATTCAGAAAATAACTTATCTGCTTGGGAAAAATGGGTGATTGAGAAAGCTAAAGAAGATCAAAAGAAAAAGATGGAGCAAAGCCGTAAAAAAGAGCAAGAGAAGATGTTGAAGGAAAAATTAGAGCAAGAGAAACGGGCTAAACATCTCAAAGGCTTAGTGTTACAGCAGTCATGGACAGAAAAAAAACACCAGGAGCTCATGCTGCAAAGAAAGTTGGAGAAAATGAGAATTCAAAATGAGAAACGTAAGAAGGCAGAGATTGACCAGCAAATAAGACAAAGAGCCACAGAGAAGTTTGCAGAGTGGCAAGATAATAAGAGAAAAGAAGAAAAAGAAAGAAGGCGAAAAAAGAAAGAAGAAGAGCAGCGTTTGCAGCAAGAAGAAGCCAAAAGAAAACAACTTGCTGAACAAAAGTTTCAAGAATGGTTAAAGGAGGCACACAAAAGACCAAAATCTGCACCAAACAGCTTTGGTTACCTATCAGGAAAAATGACAGGTGATAAATTTTGTTCAAGTCATAGCGTCAAAAATACACATCACCTAATGAGTTTAGAAACTCCAAATCAGAGGACACACTAATCCTTATATATATTTCAAATTATCTATGTAAACCCATTAATTTTAATTTGAACAAATTTTGTTTCGGAGATATTAGTAATATATATCAATATCATATTAATTTTTTTAACATACTCTTAATAATTTCAGCACAGAGAATACACCATTTCCTTGTTGTTAAATAATAATATAATATAAATATATTCATAGGCTATCATGACCGCAGTGCCTACCCACAGCCAAGTTTCTTCAACCCCATCCCTTGGCAACCTCCAGCAGTTCCAACTGTATCACAGAACAAAGAGAAGACTCACAGATCGAAGCCTAAGATTTACAAATGGAATCCAGACAAATATTTTTAAAATGTTATGCTGATACAATTGATAGGTCTCATAATTTATTTGCCTATAGCTACAACAACTAACGGGGTAGCTTTTAGCAGAGTCATGCTTAAAGCTTCTATGATATATCAGCTAACTTTGTATTAATAACTAAAGGTACAAGATAACATGTAATGAATTTCATATGTGCATCCAATGGGTTTTACCTGCTACAGCATTGAATAAATTGAAATAAACAAACGTTAGTGTGAATGTGTTTGTCTATGGAATTTATCAAAATTAAATGTATGAATTGTAGTTATGTTTATAATACTAATTTAGTAAACTGATTTACTGTGTGGTTCTATTTTGAGCAATCATATCTGTCAAAGGCTTGCATCCATCTTACACATGATGAAGTAAAATCATGTCTTAATTCTTAGCATAAATAGTTTATAATGTTACAATTTTTAAAAAATCTTTGTATTTCAAGGTAGAATTGTGTATCCTTAATACTTAAAAAAAAAAATATATTTTATATATTAATAGTGTAAGAAATTTTTTAAAATTTATTTGATTGTAATGTAATTATAAAGTAGTAAAATATTTCTCAAACACTTAATCTCAAGTGTTTTTGTGTTAATTTTAGTTTTAACAATAATGTTTCTAGTTATCATATGCATTGATTTCCCCCAAATTTTAATTTATAAGGCAGATGCTTGATTAATCCCACTCCTTAATCTTGTGTAAGAATCTGAAAATTTTGCTGTTTAGAAACATTTTCTAGTAACATACATGAAATATGTAAGTAAGAAAATCAACTTAATTTTGAAAATTGTTGGAAATAACTTTATTTCAATATGTTTATTGCATTAAATAATCAAATAAAGACTTCAAATAAAATAAATTAAAATGTAACCAAAAAAAAACACCAATTATTATCAAGGTTTTGAGATCTTTTAGTTTTAGAAATGATCAAAAATCAGTATTTTGAAAAGAAAGTAGAATTTTAAAGCAGTTTAAAGCAAACAACCAATATGTAAATGTGTATTACGTCTATATTGAGTGCAGAAAATAACAATAGTTAATTGAGATTAATTTAATTTTGTAAGATTACGTGGAGAGATTTCAGTAATAATAAACCCTTCATCAGGAGTGATATCAATCTGCTTATTTTTATTAATGCTTCACAATATCAGTAGATCACTTACAAGGCATTAAGAATTTTTGCAATAGTCACTGGAGACTGATCTAATGGGAATTGACAGGTTCGTTGATTTTTTTTGTCTGCAAGGTAGATAAAAATGAACCTATAATTTTCCCAATAAAAACTGATATGGCTCAGTAATTAGAAAGTGAATCATGAATTTACCACCTAAAATTTTTTGTATCACAGATCATTTCTCCAATGAATTTGCAACAAACAAAAAAAGAAGTTCAATATTTTAAAAATCAAACATTCCTTTTATTTAAGTAAAAAATACATTTTTAACAATCTGAATCCAAAACTATTCAGCTATCAAACTCAAATGTTGGGAAAGCAGCTTTAGTTGGGCTCAGCATGTCTACCAAGAAGTAAATTGTTCCAGCCATTCCTGTGGAAAGATTTTGAAAAAATGTTAAATTAACCGAGCCAAAAATTCTGTTTAAACAATAAGATACAGTTGTAATCATATTGGTTAGCTTGCAGACATTTTACTCAGAAACAAATTTTTTGTTGTTGAAGAAACAGAGCACATTTTATCTGTACTGACTTTTGATTACTTTCAATGTGATATGTAACAGAAGATTTTAGCTGATTCACTTTTGAAGCTACCACATATGACTATTTCAAGTGATAAAAATAATTTGACCCCAAATAAAATGATTTAAACTGATGAACATTCAAATAATAAAATAGCCCCAGAAAAGCACTATTTATAGTACATCTAATTGGTATTTTGCTGGCAATTTACTAAAAATCATTTGATATGCAGTCTTGAGACATAAAAAATAAAACAATCAAATAAAAATTGATTTGTTATGAAACAAACCCAGGTACTTAAAAAACATGAGAAACCACTATAGAAAAATTAAATTGGGAAAAGAAACAAAATCTTGACAACAGTGATTTTAAAATTTAACCATTCTCAGCTAGAATACATAATTTCTAATAAAGACTTTGTTAGATCTTGAAATGCTAACCTTCAAATAAAGAATAAGGGGTATCTGCATTGCGACATCCATGTTGTCCATAATCAAAACACCATTCTGCAAACTGAAATAAAATGACCCAGGTAAAAGTTGGTAACTCCCAAAAGACTACCATTTACTTATAGAAAGAATCAAGTATTTAGCAGCATGAATAATTTTTTTTATTTTATTTTAAAATCTTTTTGAATTTTAGTGTCAATCTAGAGTTTTATTATACAAATTTTAGGTGTTAAGGTAATTGATTTAGATATGAAGTTTTTATTTTCAATTAAAAAAAATCTAGCAAAAACATAATCCAAAAGTTGTGAAAAAAATTCAAATTAAAATAAAAGTGATTAAGAATAAATACCATAAATATTACCTTGTAAGCATAGTAAAGGTATTTGTCATTTCTAGTAAGCTTATACATTAAAATAAATGTGTAGGCATTTCCTGCTGTACCATGACACAGTCCGTAACCTTTTTGCAGCAGACCTCGATGCCACACAACTTCTGCACATTGCTTTGCTGCTTCCATGTAACGCTTGTCTTTGTAAATCTGATTGTTAATCAAATAAATAAGCAAACATTGAAATAATTTTGTCATATTTAGTTAAGTTATGTGCTCATTCTATTAATATCATTTTTCTTTGATATCTGCATTTTATTCCTAAAATAATTATCGTATATAATCGTTCTAAAGCCTATCTTTTTTTGGAAAAAATGTTGGGGGTTGGCTTACAAGGTGATTTCTGCATGTACATTGAATATTGTTGTGAGGGAGTCAAGTGGGGGAGGGACGGTGTCTTCTCTCATGGGCTTGTGTCGGTATGCCAAAGCAAGTTGGCTTCCTTTCATATGAAACATCTCTTTTCTATCAAGCCCTCAATCCGGTATTACTGTCCCCCGCCCCTCAATATCAGATATTGTCCTTGATTAATCTGTGCCTATAAGCCATTTTTCCTAACTGGGAAACTCCGTAAGAATATTTTTTTGGGTCCCATGTGTTCGTCTTAGAGAGGTCCGACTATATAGTGATGAAAAATTTCTGGTGTTATTTACTGACAGCATTTTTTTTCATTTCAGTACAATGAAAAGCTCTCTTGCAAATACTATAAAAATGACATCAACCTTCTCTATCATTAAAATCTCTTTGTTCCTAAACAAAGACAAAAGTAAACAATCATAATGACCGATTTAGCTTGCACTTTTTTAAAAAATGCAGACCATTTTGTTTATGCTGTCCTATTATTACACACTTTTTATGCTATTCTCCTTTAAAAGACGGGGATGGGCTTATGAGCAAACAGACTATAGAAAGAGTAAATACAGTATATAATATTTTGGAAAGATTGCAGAAATTAAACTTTTTTATAAGAATTAAGAAAACCATTTAATCTACAATCATAGAATCCGTTGTAATTTACTCAATTGCCTCGGTCCCTTACTATAAAAGTAGAAAAAATGTTCAATACATGGGAGAACAAGTTCTAAAGAAAATTTACAGTCACATGTTGGAAAATGATGGTTGTTGAAGCTGTTTGAACCACAAAATATTTCAACAACACATTATTGAGCTTTGTTTCTAATCATTTTTATTAGTCATGCAAGTATGAAAAAAAGGTAGCACTCCAATTTTGAGCAATTAAAAAAAAATAAATACATGTTAAAACAGACTTTGTCTTTGTCAATAGAAGATGATTCTCAACTTAAATTTTATCCAATGTAAGTGTCATTATGGCTTTTTAAAAAGTTAATTGTAAGGTTGTTAAGACCGCTCGTTTTTGAGGACCGACTAACCGTTCAAAAAAAGACCGGTTAACCGCTCATCTTTATATCCCTTATGTTTTGAGACCCATTTGAGAACTAACAAGAGAATGTTGTCGCCTGGCGTCGTCTGATTGGCATCAAAGCCCGCTTGCTTCCCCCGCTTGCGTTCAGCTCTTTCCGCATTGCCCTCAATTCAAGGCATTTAAAAAAAAAATTCCAAAGAATTAATTAAACAGTGATGGTTAATAGTCTTTTTTATATTTTATTTTGAGGACTCTTGTTCACTGTTCTAAATAAGAGGACCTGTTCAATCGTTGGTTAAAATTAGCGAGGTATTTTTCATTAGTTTCAAAAACCAACACCTCGCCCCGTCCATTGTGACGTCATGTTTACCTCTCTTGTGTGATGCCGATCAACTCGTGTATTAAAATTAATAATATATTAAAATTATAAAGCTACGGAGTAAACGATGATAAAATGGAATTTTTGCGAACATACATTCCCCCTCCAAGTTTTTTTTCTTCAGTTCAAACAGGGTTTGAGCTACACTCGGCGTACTATTAATGTGGTAATCAAATGCCTTTGACTAGCAGGAAAACAATCACTAAAAGATCGAACTCGAATTTGTGGGCAGATTAATCGCCCGGTATCTTTGCTACGTCTTTCAAATACCTCTCGTAATATAGGTACATGTACTTCACTAAGCGGCGTGCGCCGATAAGTTTTTGAATGCCTGAAACAGACTATAAACCGGTGATCAGAAAATGCGGATAGGTCACGGGGTCATATGCTTTTATAGCTTTCTTTGTCTTTATAAGAAACAGACTATAATTAATATAAATAGAAACAGCCTCGGCCTTGACCGTTGTTGACATCAAACACACACTGTGTTAGCTAGCGTTTATAGAGGAGGCAGGTTTCGGGAAATCGCACGCGCGAGTCGACCCTCCTAGAGGAATTTTCTATTTTTGCTTTGCAGGTGTTCATAGAGGACGCGGGTGTCTCGAGGCGACAAATTTGCCGACCGCGCGGGTAATTACCAGAACTAGTTGCTAGTTCTTGTTCCGCGTTGCCGCGCCGGACTGTAAGTTATCAAGACATGAAAATTAAATATAATTATAAGTCTTAAGTTTGAGAACCCACAAGAGAACATACGAAATTGTTACCCTGCGTCGTTTGATGTTGACATCAAAGCGTTTGTGATGTAACCGCAATTTCGCTTGGTTCATTCGCGGCAAGAGTCTGCGAACTTTTTTTTTGTCGGTTATCACGCTGATTGTTCTCCTTTTTCAATGACGGGTAACAGAAACTTTGTTAAACTGCTGTCTAACAATAAAAAGTCATCAATAACAGAAGCCATTTTTTTTCTGTTTGCTATTGCAAGGAGAGACTGGATTGCATGTGAATTGTTTGTTGTCTCACCTGGCGTTTTCCTGCTTTTACTATAAACACCAACCGCGCGAGGGATTAGACGCGGTTTTCTAGCGCGAGTAACCAGCTAGTGGTAACCTGCCTACCCGCCACCACTATAAACGTAGCCTTAGCTCTCGTACAGTCACAGTGCCTCGACAACTAACCAGCTGGATCTTGGTATCGCTTTTACTCACCGTGACAAAGCAAAAGGGAGAGGCGCGTTACCGCTTGTGTTGTTGTTTTTTTCACTATCACTACGTTATCGCTTGTTATGTTGTTGTTGTTTTTGTTTTTTTTCGGTTACACGGTCCTACGGTCCTGAATAAAGATGACCGGTCCTGGTCTGAGGACCGGCTAACCGGTTAACAAGCTTAGTTAATTGTTCATTGTCACTGGTGAGGGAAAAACTGATGCGACGTTGCTGTCAGAATCTGGAATTTGATGGGAGGAATTTGATCTTTTCTAGCATCTTACAGATTCAGCTGCCTTGAAGGTCCCCTTTGCTCACTCTCATTCTTAGTACATTTTGAATTATTTTTTTTTGGATCAATTAATTCAAAACTGTTACCTTGTATCCCAGCACAAACATTGGCGCCCACCCAGGTGCCCCATGACACCAATGGACAAGCTTATCCTGGCCACCGCTACCAAGAGAGGAGGGACAATTTCCTGAGGCAAATCTCAAAGTCATCATATAATCAATACAGGGTCGAATCAACTGGCGAATCTGTTCTTGCAAGGTGGGCTCTTTAACCTTAGAGAGAGTAAAAATCTTGTAAAAGAAAAATAACAATGTACTTAATTTCTAAATATTTGTTTGTTTTTTTCTGTATTCCATAACCTTGAGGTTCCATTAGAACTTTCTCAGGGGTTGGTAGACTTGGCACGCCCATCTCCTCTCCAAGTCAGCGGAGGGCTTTTATAAAAAGTCATTAATCAACATTTTCATTGTGGCTTTAACATGGGCTAGATCCCATGCCCCTCAGCTTGTGACGCAGGAGCACTGTTGACTTTGCTATCCAGTCACCTTGAATGTTTTACCGTAATCCAAAAAATTATTTTCATCACCCCGAAAAACTAACACATGAAAGTCAAAAGAAGAAAGTGGAGTCATATATTTTCATTTATTTGTTTTTTTTAAATAATCATTTGAATTCTATTTTAAATTTTAAGTGTACTTAATATCATTATTCTTAAAATTAGACACACTTTTAAGTAAATGCTGAAATTTCTACTTTAAAAAAGTAAATAAAACTTAATTTACTTGAAGTAGCATGAAGTATATTCCAGCAAGTCCATGAGCTGCACCAAGGTAAGGCTTATCGTGCCATTCATACATAAGGGGGTGTTTACATCTGTCTCTTTTAGCAAGCTTTTGACCTGAAGCCAAAATAGCCTCAACTACCTGAAAGTTACAGATGTAAAAAAAATTTGAGAACAGAACATTTCGTCAGCTTAAAAAAAATAATATCGTTTTTACCTTAATTTTTTTTCATCTTATAATCAGTACATTTTAGAAGTATAAAAACTCAAAAAGTGCTTATATAAGGATTTTTCTAAGCCTCTGAAAGAAAATATAGTTATAATTTGTCCAACTGCAGACCTGGTTCAACTTTAAAATGTTATCATAATTATCATTTTAAGATGCTTCACAGTGACTGGGGAATATTTTTTTAAGTTTATTGAATCAGTTTTTCTTCAACATTTGCAAACCATTTGAAATAGAAAAGGCCATTCAGACTAAATCTATTTGTATTCTGATTGATTAATTAATATTTTCATTTCTCTTACACATGTATCCATACTGAATGCTCATAGCACTTAATGCATAAACAATAGCAAGAAAATTAAAAAGGTGACATGAATGAAGAGAGAGAAAGTGACAGAAAGAGAATTAGAGAAAAGCAAGAGAGTACAATTGACAATCCGGGTTAATACCATACTATATTTTAATTACATCAATGACTGTTTTGAAATCATGGCATCACAAAAGGTATATTTTTGCAACAGGCAAATTTGGAACATTCTTCTCCCGCAATCTGGATTGTTTAGGTTCTTTTTGCCATAGAAAATGAATCCCTTTAATGTCTTTGTTTTAGCTATTTCTGCACCTTTCCCTTTACGGATGTGTGCACTATTTACAGACTCAAACTAAGCCATTTAAATATACTCTGATCTAATTTTTTAAAAGTCATCAGACACATTGAAGTTAGCAAATTTATCTCTTTACAAGGTTGCTATGTAACACTAAAATACAATTTACAAATTTAAACCCTCTGTTTTATAAAACAGATAGACATTTTCTATTAGTTAAGAAAAGTGAATCAATATAAATATTCTAAATATAAAATATATCTGCTAATATTGAAATTTATGTAAAAAATATTATTCTTCATTAGAAACCAGCAGAGAAGAAATGTCTGCTTTATTTCTTAATCCACAAGTTTAGCCACTTGTTCCTCTCAAGTGCTTCTAATACTAATTCTTTCTCACAGTTACCTCCCAAAACCAAGTTAAATTTTGTGGTACTATGGTATTTTAAAAAACTGCACTGACCCTTATGACTGTCTGTCTATTGATGCAGTCCTGCCCAAGATAATGCTGAAGAAACAGCAGTCCAGACAAGTAGCCAGATCGACCATATAAAACCTCATCAGGGAGGGTGGAATCATTACAGACAGTTTCGCAGAAAGATTCCACTCTGAGAATAGGCAGTTTATTTTATAGACAAATCTAGTCTGAATAAGTACCATATATATACTCGTACTAAAGCCAACATTTTTCTAGGGAGAAAAGTTGAAGGGTCAGCTTACGAGCGGGTCATAAGTAATTTCTGCATGTACATTGAATATCAGTATTGTTATTGTAGCCATCAAGGTCCTTTCCTACATTCAACAAGATTCGACTGCTCTACCAGAAGCTATAAAAAAATTATTAAACAACTGCAATTACCTTATTTAACCATTTTATTTATTTTTGTGAATGTTTTAATAACTTAATTAACAAATTTAGTTTCCAAGGTCAAATTTTTATATGTTCGCTTTTGCCACTGTTTAACAAAGAAAAAAGATAGCTGTAACACTTGCCTAACAAAAAGCGCAAAGACAAAGAAAGGTAGTACCAAGTAAACAATCATACTGACCAGTTTAGCATGTAGTTTTTAAAAAATGTGTTACAATTTTTTTACGCTGTCCCATTATTTTTGGAGGGTTGGCTTACGAGTCAATTAAACTTTTAAAAACTTTTCTCTTCCGGGGGGGGGAGCTTATGAACAGGCTATAAAACGAGTATATACGGTAGTAATATTCTTAAAATATGTATAATATAAAATGTAATTGCACCTCATAAAACACAGGGAACCATATATTTTTTATTTAGCTGTACATGTGAAAAGAAAGTGATAAAAATAATTAATTAGATGAAGGTTAAAAATCAAAATACTTAAAAATAGTTTTAAAAAACCTGTTTAAAGTGTTAACTAGTAAGTCTTAGTTTGAACTCAGTACCTTGCTACACACTCCTTGGATTTTGTTTTGTTACCGAGTCTGTCAAAGATGACAGCAGCAACAGCAAGAGGGCCAGAGTCACCACAAAGAAAAGAATACTTGACACCCTTCAATCGAGACAAGCATGGTGAGAGCAGGGATATTGCCTTCTGCAAGTACTTGTCATCCTGAATGGCAGGTAAGCTATCATGAAGATGAAGCAGTAACATAGCTTGCCCTGTAAACAAAAAACAATATATATGTACACATATACATACATGCCTACAGTGGGACCCCATTAAGTCGCGGTCGCTTGGGTCCATAATTTTGTAACAGCGACTTAGGTGAATCGAGATTTATTGTCACTTCATATAGATTAAAGTGCAACTTATTCAGTGATAATAAAGGATACAAATAAAAATGTGTTTTCTTCTATAACATTTATTTTCAAAAATGACATTTTAGACAAAAAATAATTTTCAACAAGTAACTACAACTACCACAGCAAACAGAAACATTAAGTCGCTGGAAAATCATATGTATGTATTATTTATTGTTATGTTACGTCACAAAATTTGGGAACCATGGAATCACAGTGACTTAACCGATTTTGGGGAAAATAACAAAGTGCGACTTAACTATGTTGAACTGTATATATTCAGCGTATTTATTGTTTATATCAATTAATGTTACACCCACACAAACATTCAACAAGGTAGAAGAAAATACAAATAATAACATGCATTTTTTAAGCACCCACAAACTTCATTAAATATTCCCCTTTTCACTTAAGACATTCTAAAATATGTTCAAACAAAATATGGTTGTAACTGCAATCAGGCTTATAGATAAATAAATATATCTTAATCAAACAGGGTATGTAATGTACAAGACAAGACATCACAGACCAACTAACGTTTAGTCAAACAGTAGACAACAACACAAAAAAAAGTACTAAAATGAAATGAAAACTTAGCTACGGTGTAATCCAAAGCCAAAAAGAGATTGCAGCTAAGTTTTTCATTTTATTTAGTTTTATTTGTTTTTGTTTATTTGTTCACTGAGGAATGCTTTTTGACAAAATCTTTATTGTTCTGTGATGTCTTGTCAGGTCCATACAAAATATAAAATATTTAGAAGTATACCTGAGGATCCAGTATATACTGAAAAATCTTTGCAATCATTCTCAGAATTCTGATTCAATATTTTTAGTAGTTTTTCAATAGCAAGCAAAATAGACCTCTGACTATCTCCCTGCAACTTATAAAAATTAAAACAAAAAAATGTCAACATATCATATTCCTTTTTGTGAAATTTATTCTTAGAATTTAAATATATTCTTATTTAATTATGCAATAGTTTGGGTATTTTTTAAATTTTTATTTAAAATTGATATTTTTTATGGTTAGACAATATTTTTACTATTTAGTTTGATCTTTAACCAACACCTGAAACATTTTTGATAAACTTCATCCACAATTATCGACTTTATTAAATGTTTCTGGATTCTAGTTAGTAAATAAAGTGAGGTTTCAAATCACTGATTCATTTATGATTTAGAAAATTACTTCAGAATGGCAACCCCCCACACTCAAGTTGAAAAAATGAGTATATTCAGTTGTTTACATAAATGTTTTTAAGTTGACTTGCATGTTGAAGAGTTAAGTCTGTACAGAAAGATTATTACCTTATCATCTTTGTCAAGTTTTGGAACATCACTTCCATCGAATTCTGGAAATTCATTTTTAAAGGCTCGCCCTCCGTCCATAACCTCCTTTTTCTTTGATTTTGAGTTTCCCGTGTTTGAGTGTATGGGATTCCCCCATTTATCTCTTGCGTACCTGAAATAAAAGTTTAAAGGCTTGTAACTTTTACTAAAATCAAATACCTTACATGTATTAAGTAATAATTGCTTTCATGAAATTATATAAAATTGAATTTTCTCATATTTAATTACTATTTATTAAAAATTTATGTCTCTTTTTAAAAATAATCTGAGTATATAGTGTTGAAAAATTAATAAAGTTCATGAGAAGATATATAATACCTTTTATTATTGACAAGCTCATTATATTAACAGAAAAGATTTAAAGAGCTTAATTGTTTAGGCCTATACTTTTTATATTTGCAAATATATATAGTGCTAAATCCTGAAATAAAGGTGATTGAAATATATTTTAGTGTTAAGAGAATTTATAGTCAAAAGAATTTCGTGTTAAAGGATATTACATATACTCAACAAAATTATGTTTATTAGAGTACATTAATTTACATAGTTGTGTAAGTCTGCATGAATTTAATAAAAATCAAAACATAAAAATTTTAAAAATGACTTAAGGAAATTAAAATAATTTTCAATTTAAAAATAATGTATTTATTGATTTTTTAAAAAAAATAATTGATTTTTTTTTTTGCAATGTCTTTTTTAGCATCAAATTGTTGGCACAGTGTTTGATATTGTCCATGTTATTTATTTCATCATTAGGCTACATCTGCACCTAAATAAAAGTTTGTTTGTTTTTTTAAGCGAACCAGCCAATTCACTGATTTGTTCACAGGCTGAATGCTAATGCAATACACCTGTCACTGAATAAGAGTTAAGATGTTTGTAAATTGGTGGTAGGGATGGGAGTGGATGGAGGAGTGAGAAATAAACATTTGGGAGGTGTTTTACGGAGATATCTCCCGATAACTCTGAACATTATACTTATACTGAGATTTTTCCCAATAACACAGGGTGTTATACTAAGATTTTTCCCAATAATGCAGGGTGTTATCCGGAGATTTCTTTTCGAAAAACCTAATCTCTGTATTTTTATCTCACTCATTCTAATTTTAGTATACGTATTTATGTAGTTATCATAGCTTATTTTTTTAAAATATAGGCTAATAAATAGTTGTGCTTTGTCTTGACATTTCTAATCGATTTGTAATTATAAGAATGTTGAATTGATTTCATTAGTCATTAGTTCTAGCCATTATAATAAAGTAACTAGGACTAGTGCAGGGGTTGGGAAAATAATGAGGACGGACACAATCACAAACAGCAGCAAGAAATTAAAAGTTAGTAAACGTGGAGATATCATATGTGCACAGCGGTTGCTGTTACCTGCCCCCCACCTTCTACTACCATCCCTTGCCAACCATAAACTGAATAAACTGTGCTTTATTATGGCTATGGACTATGGCTTTAGAACTTTAGACTGTCACTTTAACTTTCAGACTTTAGTGCGTAATACTACCGGCTGGGTAATACACTAAATAGTAATGAGTAATTAGTAATGAGTTAATGACTAGAGAGAATTAGCCAATTGAAAAGCGTTTCTTTTTTTTTTTAAATCTTTGTACCGGGTGAAAAAATTATTATTTGTTATTAATTTGACAACTGCGTCAGGTTTTCCATCTTTTTTTCCCCTTCTTTGTTGAAATTTGGTCCACGGAAGTTTAGTTTAACGGAAATTTGACCCAGGAAATAAAGGACCATTTTATTTTGGATCTCAAAAACAAATGAGTTTGGCATCGAAAGTGAAAACTAGCAGTCAACTAATTTAGTGCTATTACTATTGGTGTTAGTATTATAAATTTTAAATAGTGAAGAAGTTACTTAATTACTTAATTGTTTATATTCTTTTGGGCCACAGTTATAAATTATTTAAATGGAAAATAGGACAAATTTAAGGAAAATGCAAATAGAGAAAGAGGTATTACAATAAATTACATTTTAATAATTTATAAATAATAAAGTCAAAGGACAGTCGTGGCTCTATACTCTATAGTCTACTCTATAGTCTATAGTCATAGTTAACTATAGTATAGTAAAAAAAAATAGTACAGTATAGCATATAAATATAGTCTATACTCTATTTCTATACTTATATAATTTAACGCACTTAAACTTAAATTAATTTTACTTTTACACGACACAATCCATACTGGTCCACCCCAATCCTAATAATTTGCCTATTTGATAATATTAATATTCGCTATCCTATGTTTCTAATCTTTTATAATTTATATATTATATTTATTTATAAGAATCTCAGGTTATGTTATGTTGCTATCTAATACTAATATTAATTAAGTAATAGAAAAAGGGGTTTTAAACTTAAACAATATTATCATAGTTTTAGTTTGATGTTGCTGAAATGACAATTCCTGTTAAGAATATTTCGAATTTTAAGTCATTATTTATTTAAGTCTAAGTTATGATTATTTTAAAATAAAAATTGTTCTGAATGATTCATGATAGTAACGTGCCACAGTGTCAGTAAGAATTTGATAATTGAAAAATTTTGCAGGGATTTGCTTTTACTTTTAGATATTCCAACTCGAGGATATGCCAGTTTAAAAAATTTCAGTCTAGTAAAGTAAATGGTCATATATCATATATAATAATAATATATTAGTATTAGACATTATTAGTGTTTCTAACAGTGGCGTAGCTAGAAAATTGTAGTTTGGGGGCCTGTGGCCTTAACCTCTTTATGGGACGCCACATACATGGCGGTGGCGTAATATTTAATGTAAAAAAATTTATGACACTAATTTGGGAGCCAAGGGGTCTTTTGACACCCTCTCCCCCTCCCATAGCTACACCACTGGTTAATCAGTTAATAGAGAAAAAAATTGGCATTAAAACCAAAGTTGAGTCAGGAGCTATATCTGTACTGATTGTCATAACATGTGCAATAGTTATAATATTATTTGGGAGAAACTCACAAATAGGAACTAGCTTTTATTTTAACTGAAAATATATATTTATCAATATTTGATTTCTTTCAATTCTGTAGATCAATATACAAAACATTATACAGTCTGAACTCGGGAATCTAAAGAAGACTGCTGTAAGTAATTGAAAATCATTATAGAGTCAACAATTATTTTTAGCTTTTAATATAGCTATAACTCGAATCTTTCTAGGATAACTGAAAGATTTAATAACTTTTGTCATGATTGAAGTAAACTTTTCATAACACAGATCTTGGATTTTGAATTATCAACATTCATTATGTTATCTAAATTTTTAGCCAATTTTTTTAATAATTCACATATATTGCCTACCAACACACATTGTTACTATTTAGAAGCTCATGAATTACAATCTGGCATGTTTTATGTGTTGAACTAGGTGAGTCAATTAATTAATTATTTTATTTAGTTGCATGATGGAGGGGTCATCACATGAGGAAATTCTGGAACCCAGTGGGATGATCGCATCGAATTATGATGCAGAGATTATACACAGGCCTCTGGAAAGTGTGCACAATCCATTGTTGTTGAGCCTTCTTGTCCATGAGGGGTATTCACAGATGGACATCAGCATCTGCTATTCTGCATAGGCCACCTACAAGGGACCTCCAGGTATCCCTATCCTGGATCAGCCTCTCCAGGATCTTCCAGTCATGGCCAATTCTCGGCACCAAGTGTTTCTTGGGTGCCCTCTTTTTTGCTTTCCCTGGGGGTTCCATTTCAGGGCTTGCCTTGTTGTATTTGAGGCAGATTTTCTTAGTGTATGACCAATCCACCTCCACCGCATCTGGAGGATCTCTTCCTCAACTGGTTTCTGCTTTGTTCGCTGCCACAGTTGTCAGTTGCTGATTTTGTCCCGCCATTGAATTCTGAGAATCCTTAAGACAGTTGTTGATAAAGGACTGGACACTGGTTAGGTTTATGGCAGTCGTTCTTCACGTCTCAGCTCCACATAGCAGCACAGGCTTCACCATGGCGTTGAAGATCCTTATTTTTAACTTGCTGCTTAGGGTTCTGAAGACCCAAACATTCTTGAGAGTGTATCCTTATTTTGACATCAGCATCCATTCCACCTTGTTTATCTATTATGCTGCCAACGTAACAAAACTAATGGGACTAGAGATCAGCCCCCAAGGTCCTAAAACAAGAGACAAGTAACACCCACTTGGTTGTCATCCTGGATGTGTTTAGTTTAGTTGTATAAAAAATATATTTTCTTACAGAAAGTTTATATTTTTACAGAAAGTATATCACAAGCAACAGAATGGCAACATTTTTTTCCTATCATCCTTGAGCGAACAGATGTTAGAATCACAATGTGAGTTAACTTTCATTAAGTTGCTTTTCTTCTAAATCCAAAGCATGGTTTTATAATTTTTTTCTATGACAGTATTTTTACTATGAAGTTTTACATTGAAGGGCATGCATTTTTTTACTTAAACTTAAATATTTTATTTCAAAGAAATATAATTTAAAACAAGCCTCCAATTGCTTTCTTTAAAATAGCAATGTTTTTTTTTTCAATATATAAAAAGGTACCCTGGAAAAGTTGAAAGCAGAGCTCAAAAGTATAGAGAGCAAAAGTTGATATCTATTTGATTGCATTAATCAATTGTAATAATGGAAATTCATCACCGAGTCACTCTTTATTTTTGAGGCTAAACAAATGTCTTGGTCCAATCTTAATCAACCCTACATGGATTGAATGCAGTTTGTCACATTCAATAAACATTTTTTTTTTCATGGCTTAAAAAATGTTTCTTTGTTTTATTAATTGTTATTTGCATCTCATTTTTTAAAAATTACATATTTTGCCTCAACTCAGTGATTCTGAAATGCATATATATAAAAATAGGTCTGATGGGTACCCAAAATAAGTTTGGGAAATAATAGCGACTTGGCTTTGTGCTAGTCACACAATCTCTTAGTATATGAAAGAAAACTTGTGAATGCTATTTCGCTTGCCTCATAAACCTACAAGGTCTGAAAAGGGAACAAAAAATATATTTTAACATCTGTGCTGAAATTTTTATTATATACCTTTGGCTTTTCAAATAAAAAAAATGTAAAAATATAAAAGTTTTGCCTGAAAAATGTGTTGCTTTTTCATGGATTTTTTTGTTGCAATATTTTACACGAGCAAAATACCCGTGCTATGCTACGGGGTAGGCACAATAAGAGTAACTTTATTTAGTTTTGGGTCTCAAATTCTCCTTAAAAATTAATATAAACGGATCTGGAAATTAAGGTTGTGATAAATCAAACCCTTCTTAATAAAAACAAAGATAAGTGTGTCGAGAAAAATAAATATATTATTAGTTTAAATATTACCCATCAATTTTGGTATTTCTGCTTTAATATAGCAACATAATTATCATCCGTGACTCTACAGCCCATGTAGGGCCCTGGCTTGCTCAACCACATCCTTCCATTCAGATCGATTGATGGCTTTCTTTCACCATGCTCGAACCCCTTTAATAACGCATG
>MUZC01000006.1:415626-451497 GCA_002072015.1 Radix auricularia
AAAAAAACACGTTGAATCGCAAGGTTTGGGTTTAAAATTTTACACTGCTGGTTTTCTTAATCTTTGCAAAAAGGACATTATCAGTGGCTAAGAAATAGTGCCACTCAGGGTTCGGAAATATTATAAACTCATGACCCAAGAAATGAAAAGCACCCTTCAAATAGCTCACAATGTTGCCCCTCTTTATAAAAATTACAATTCCGCTATTTAACTTACAACAGTGTATAGATCTAAATGCATATACACGTACCATTTTTTTAATTTAAAATCCCTGAGCGTTTACTTTCAATACGAATTTCCTTAATGACAGTTTATAATGAAATCGATCCAAAACACTCACTTGTATTAAGTAAGCACCTAAGAGAAATACCTCTTCCTCCTAACAAATATTTGCAATTGTTTTTTTATGATAAATCACTCGTTGAATGCTTCAAAAGCGGTTCCGTGTTAATTTTTCTTTAAGAAATTTTTATCCTCTGTAATTTTGACTTGTTATAAGCCCGTATAAAATTTGCCTCCATCCGATTATATACATAGATGTATAAAAGCTTATATTAAAATGTAAGATTGATATTTCGTCTACAATTAAATAATTTCTTCACATTTATTTCTATAGCTATTTAACAGTGACGAAGGGAAATTCGTTCGAACCATTTTCGTATGATTTTATTATTGTCAAATACAATTAAAATGTTTAGAAAGGTTCCATTTCCTTTACAAATAAATAAGCACCAATCTTACCCAATTACATATTATAACTATAAATAATGCAATTTCAACAGCGACTATAAGTTCTTTTCACAGTTTATTTTCCATTGTGGCAATTCATGCGAGTAATCATCCAACTAATGCGCAAGGGCTCATTTCTTCTAAAATCTAACATAAAGTAAAAACCATCTCTGAAAAAATCATTGGAGATTGTTCTTCTCATTAATAGTTTTTTAAGTCACATTTAATGACTTCCCGTTATCTTTTATTCAAGCACCATGCAGATCGCATCGGCAGAAACTTGTGCTCATAAAATTAACGGAATTTTTCATAATCCAGTGCATAATTTTAACTATTCATAAAAGATTACGTGGTAACGTCTTTTCAATATTTAATTTCACTTTCAGCAATCTATGAAATACATCGTTATTTCACAACTAATACAAACACACAGTCACACGCACACACACACACATACACATAAACACACTCGCACACATGATTATTCACACACTCGGATTATAATCAAGATAAAATGTAACATCAAATAAATTAATATAATAAAAGCTTCATGACGCCACTTAATTGTTTTTTTACGGCGCGCAAAACCACACCCTCTGTTAATCTCAAACCCAAAATCATTATGATTTTACGTCTATATTTTCAATTTTAAAAAAAGTTAGCAAGAGTTGCGTGGTATAGGGGCTTCACACACACTGACGGACGGAAATGCGCCTTAGCGCATTATATAATAGATAACTAGAAACCTTAAATTTCTTATTAAAAAAACAGTCACAGCTACCTAAATTAGTAGATCATTTGTAAGTTAAACACTGCTGTCACTGAATCAGTGTTCGAGAAAAGGTGTCCATGAACAATCAATTAAGATTTTAGACATATCGTAGGATTTACATAATTTCCCTCCATTTCTAATGTTGTATTGTCTAATGATAATATTTTTGCATGTTAAAATGCATGTATGTATTTGAAATTTTTCAAGGCATGTCTCAATATGTCTTAATTTACATATCACATTGGCATACGTTTTTAATAAATGTTTAACACAATGAATTTAATATTTGATATTCCCTCTTTAATTACTTGACTTTAAGTAAGCTAATACAAATTAATAAATAATCTATGACAAGGTTTAAAAAACATACAAAACACACATTTTATAAAAATGAGATTAGGTTTTCCCACATTATCTAGCAAAAGTAAAACACTGATTTCAATAAATACTTTGGAGATTTATCTAATTAATTAACATTCAGCTACTTTTTCACTTCTGGAAATCAATAGTGTTATAGACATATCAAATTTAAGAAAATTACATTTTATGAACATTTATTAGCCATTAATTCTGTTCTAAACACTAGATTTCTAAAATATGCAAAAAGTGTTATAATCAAGAACATAGCTACTTTTAAAAAAATACAATTATTATCAATACGAGTACTTTGTTTTAATTAAATGCTTTTAGCTAGATAGTGAATGACATTAAAGTTAAAGAATAAGAATCCAACTATTCCCATTTGACAGACCCTGGTCACCAGAGCGCTGCCTCAATATCTTCTGTTCATTGGGGAACAAAACGTTTTCAAGAAAATTCTTACAATAAAACCTTACCAAAAAAAATAAGTATCAATTCAGTGGTTCATAAAACAATGAAGCAAACAATTCCATTCATACTTGAAGGTGAAATAATTGTTTCGACCTTATTTAGTATTATTTTTATTTGATATCCCAAAGGGAAAACAAAAACTCATAAAATTACTTTTTTTTAAAAAAAATAATTAATAAAGTGAGATTTTTTATAACATTGCTTGTAAAACAAACATTTCTCAATAAAGGTAATGAAGCAAACCATAACCTCTTTGAGATAATATTAAAATTAACTTAATTACATGAATGATTAGTGTTTCAGTGACAAAATAAATTGTACTAAGAGATCCCATTTTAATATCAAATAAGCTCCATGATCAGAGTGGTTTGTTCGACTAAATTGAAGAAGAGTTGGTCTCAGAGTTGTTGGTTTCTGGCATGATGTAGGAAATGTCATCCCATGGGTGACGGTACAAACCCTGCTTCAAACGTTTTTGATCCAAGAAATGACCTAAAATGGAAAAATTTTAATTATAAAAATTCTTTTTTTTTTAAATTGTAAATATTAAAAAGTACTTACTTAATAACAGGCACCATCACATTCATAATAAACCTTACTTTAAATGAATAGTCCTTACCAATAAATCCCATACTGCGACCCAGAACAAACATGGCGTTGAGTGCACCAATTTCAATGAACTCTTGAGCTTCTTCCCTAATAGATAAATAAATTGAAACATTAATTCTTAATGTACCAAAGCGCGGTAATCCGCGGTTTACCGTTTAGTACCAAAGAGCGGTAATGCGCGACTCGATAGAACTCTCTTTAGAAACGAAATTACAGAAAATAAAAACTATTCAGTGCGGGTTGAACGATGTTTTCGACTTCCGGCAATGGCGGCTGTTTACCTCGCTAGTGTTATCGCTCGATTCGCGATGTTTTTCGGAAGTTTTTACGTTTTTTTTTCGAAGATGCGATTTCGCTATACTTTATTACTAAAATAATAGTACTAAACTACAGGTAAAAATAGTTTTAAACTCAAAACGGTCTTTCGGATACATAAAATAACCATTCTTATTCTAAAAGATAACGTCAGTATGACTATAATAATAGAAATGGATTTAACGCAATTTTTTTAATTTTATAACCGGTTGATCGCAATTCGGGAAATTCTTATGGTACTGAGGCGGAAGTTTTCCAAAAACCTTATGGCACATTAAGAGTTAAATATATGAATACATGCACATAATTAGCTTTTTCATTAATATGATAATACTTAAGAAAAGAAAATGACATTGCATCTTATAAAATGCTCTTAAAATAATTGCACATGTTACTTGTAATAGCTAAAAGAAATTAACAAACCTTGTAAAGCAACCACTGTTTCGTAGCAAGTCAACAAAGGCTACTCCAATAAAACCATCCACATTCAAAATAAGGTTGGGTTTCTAAAAGAGATTTTAAACAATAATTAGAAAATTCATTTAAATTGTAAAACATTACATAAATACTCTTACTCTTAGACATGAAAACAATTTTTTCTAGTAGTGTTTATTTACTTTGGAAGTAGTGATCTTCTCCACTTCAAGAGCATAGTCTAAAAGAGGTGTTGCAGGAAAATGCTTCTTGACATAATCTTTTAAGATGACGACACGCATGTCAGGGTTATTTAACTGAAAATACATAAGAAGTATGATGTTATTTTGATATACAATTACAATAATTGGAAACAATTACTTAGGAATTTAGTATGACCTGAATTAAAGGGATTTATTTATTTCTTGAAAATGTTTTAAGATAATTAATACAAATTGATATCAAAGTTTTAAAATATCCCTCTTATCAATCAATGGACTTTTGTCAGGCAAATCCCTTTAAAATTAACATTAGCTTTTGAAATTTTTTTTATATACCAGTATTAATTTGAACTAAAAATTTTGTGTGAGGACAAGGAACACAAACAAAAAACTTACAGATTTCACTCTATGGCCTATTCCCATGATCAAAGTGCCCTTTTTCCTCATATCATTAACAAACTCCATTGGAATGAGTCCACTGTCTAATGCAGTGCTGAATTGCTTGGCTGCTGCATCCAATGCTCCTCCAAATCTGTCACCCTAAAATATAATACAAGCCTCTATTTTTCATATTATACCTTTGTTGAATTACATGACCATATATACTCGTTCTAAAGCCTGTTCATTCATAAGCCGACCCCCCCCTTCTCTTTTGGAAGAGGAGAGTATTAAAAGTGTGTAACCCGCTCGTAAGCTGACTCCCCCAAAAATAATAAGACAGTGTAAACAAAATGGTACACTTATTTTTTTTAAACTACAAGCTAAATAGGTCAGTATGATTGTTTATTTTTTACTACCTTATTTATCTTTGTGCTCTATGTTAGGCTAGGGTTACCGGTATTTTTTCTTCTTTGGTAAACAGTGACGAAAGCACATATATTAAAATTTGTTGTTGAAAATAAATTATTAAAATCACAAAAATAAATAAAATTATTAATTAAATAAGGTAAGTGCAGGTGTTTAATAATATTTTATAGCTTCTGGTAGAGCAGTCAAATCATGTAGAATGTAGAAAAGGATCTTGATCATCTACAATAACAACACCTGTATTCAACGTACATGCAGAAATCACTTATAAACCGCTCGTAAGTAGACCCCCCCTCCCCCACCTTTTCCCCTTAGATTTTAGTCCAAAAAAAGGTTGGCTTTAGAACGAGTACATATGGCATTTTTATTTACTACATAAAATAGCAAAATTTAACATTCATTTCAGATTATCTGTTTTATGGGATTTAAACCCCACTACAACTTTTATTTATTTACACCCCTTTAAACGCAAAATTTTTAACAACTTACGATGGTAAGTAGACCTGATGTCAGGGAAGAGATAAGATCTTTGCCAGCTCTAGCACACACAATGGTATTATGTGCACCTGAAACAGCTGGACCATGATCAGCAGTCACCATCAAACACATCTCAATAAACTTGGTGGCATAACGGGGGAGTCTAGGGTAAAGACAAGAAAAAAAGTGTGTTAAAAATGTTTAACAGTTTTACATTTGAATAACTTTAGATTTGAATGTTATTGCTTAGTTCTTAGAGCATATTTTTAAAAGCTAAATTTTGTTAATAGATAAATGTAAATTGTCTCAACTATCCCAACCAACAATGGCAGCTAAAAAGAACTAACTAAAATATGATGTTAATGTATGAACTTCCCTTCTAATTAAATAATACTCCTGAATTTATAATTTTAATACCCCACCTCCTTAAATATCATAGATTTCCGGCAAATATCCGGCATCCTTCCGTCTCGCGAGACGATGGTGCATCACCGTTGGGTTGCATTTCCTCGAGTGACTGTGCAGTCCTATCCTTGAGTGACAGTCTTTGCCACAGTTTTTACACACGAGTTCTGTGCTTCCAAATGTTTTGGCCTTTCTCCTAGCTCTTCTGTCTGCAGCCTCCTCCATTCTTCGCTCCTCGGCTACTATGACGCCCTCTTTGACAACTGTGCGCCACGTAGATCGGTCTTCTGCCTTACACTCCCAGTCACTTGTATGTATTTTGGCTGCTTTCATGTCCCTTTGACAGACATCTTTAAATCGCAAGCGTGGGCGACCTGTTTTCCTCTTTCCTGAAGCAAGTTCACCATATAGGAGGTCCTTCGGGATGCGGCCAGGGCTCATTCTTTTGACATGTCCTAGCCACCTCAGGCGTCTTTCACTAAGAATTGAGAACATGCTTTGGGTATTGGCACGCGTTAGTACCTCACTATTAGGCACTTTTTCTTGCCATTTAATACCAAGGATGCGGCGCAAGCATCTCAAATGGAAGCTGTTAAGCTTACGCTCTTGTGATGTATAAGTGGTCCATGTCTCGCTCCCATATTGTTTTGCCAGACCCGCTTATTTAGTTTAGCCATTGTTGCGGCTGCCTTGCCAATTCTGCTGTTTATTTCTTCTTCAATGGACAGTGTATTGGAGACCTTGGATCCCAAGTAGGTGAAGCTGTCCACAACCTCCAAGTTTTCATTATCGATATTTATGGTAGGAGGAGGTCGAGTGTCTTGGGCCATGATGTTTGTCTTTTTCAAGCTGATTTGCAGACCAAATTCTTTGCAGGCATTGGAGAAGCTTGACACGAGTTGTTGCAAACCAGATTCTGTATGTGCTGTTAGTGCCGCATCATCCGCAAATAGTAGCTCTCGAATTAGGACATCCGTCGTTTTGGTCTTGGCTCGGAGGCGGGCAGTGTTGAAAAGTCCTCCATCAGCTCTGGTATGTAACCAGATTCCCTCACTGCTATCCTTGAATGCGTATCGAAGAAGTACAGAGAAGAATATTGCGAAGAGTGTTGGTGCGAGTACACAACCTTGTTTAACTCCGCTGCTGACAGGGAAGGCCTCTGACTTAGCTCCATCGAACTGTACTGTGCCAAGCATATTTTCATGGAACTGTCTGATGATGGCAAGTAGGTGAGGGGGACATCCAATTTTTGCCAGTATTTGGAATAGCCCGTTGCGACTGACTAAGTCGAAGGCTTTTGTAAGGTCCACAAATGCAATGTATAGTGGCATCTGCTGCTCTCTGCATTTTTCCTGGAGCTGTCGTATGGAGAACACCATGTCTATGGTAGACCGACCGGACCGGAAACCACACTGAGATTCTGGATAGACGCGGGATGCTAGGCTTTGTAAACGTTTTAGTATAACGCGGGCAAAGGTCTTTCCTACAATACTAAGGAGTGAAATGCCGCGATAATTATTGCAATCACTCCTATCACCTTTGTTTTTATATAGTGTCACTATATTTGCATCCTTTAGGTCTTGGGGGATGTAGCCCTGTTCCCAGCAGAGGGACAGAATCTCGTGCAATGGTTGGAGTAAAGCTGTCTTGCCACTCTTTAGAACCTCTGGTGGTATTCCATCATTCCCAGGCGCTTTTCCACAAGCTAGACTGTCAATTGCTTTGCTCAGCTCTTCCTGTGTGGGCACGACATCAAGTTCTTCCATGAGTGGCATATCTGGGATGTCATCTAGAGCGGTGCTGGAGACTGTGGTAACTGTTGAATACAATTCCAGATAATGCTCAACCCACCGTTTTAGCTGTGCTGCCTGGTCTTGAATAATTTCTCCATTTTTGGACTTTAGGGGAGCAGCTTTTGACGTCAAGGGGCCCGTTGCCTTTTTGATGTTTTCGTACATGACTTTTGCATTGCCCATGTCTGCAGCTGATTGTATACTGGAACAGAGCTTAAGCCAGTAGGTATTGACACATTTACGTGCAACCTTTTGGGCAAGTGACTTAGCTGTTTTTAAAGCATGCAAATTGTCAGGTGTAGGCTTTTCCTTGTAAGCCATAAGAGCTTTCCTTTTTGCTTCAGTGACGGGTTTCATCTCGTCCCAATGTTCATCAAACCAGTCCGTGTTTTTGTGAGATTTTTTGCCAAAGGCTTGTATTGCGGATGTATAGATTGTGTCTCTCAGTTGCGTCCATTTGGAGTCAATGGTGACGCATGGGGACATCTTTGAGAGACTTTCCTTCACCTTGTCTTTGAACAGCTGCGCTATCGCAGGGTCTTTCATGCAGGAGGTATTGATGCGTGGACTTCCCTTTTTCTTTGTGTGGTACGAGTTTTTCCTCATTATTCGTACTTTGCTGGCGACAAGGGAATGATCCGTGTCACAGTCGGCACTGTGATAGCTGCGAGTGAGTAGGACGCTAGCTAGTTGTGCACGCCTGGTGATAATGAGGTCCAGCTGGTGCCATTGGTGGGATCGAGGGTGTCTCCAAGATACTTGATGTATATCCTTGCACTTGAAGAAAGTGTTGGTCACACACAAGCCTCGTGAGCAGCACAATTCCAGAAGCCTTTGTCCATTTTCATTTAACTTTCCTCTTCCAAATAGTCCAAGGCAGGTGGGCCAGGCTTCGTGGTCGCTCCCCACTCTAGCATTGAAATCTCCTAGGAGATAGATTGCCTCGTCTTTGTGGATGCCGGCTATTGCCTGGTCTAACGCTCCATAGAACTGGTCCTTCTCTTCCGGAGTTGAATAGAGTGTTGGGGCATACACACTAAGAATGTTTGCTGGGCCCGCAGTTGTTCTGAGTCTTAGAGTGAGGATCCTCTCCGTGCCTGATGACGGTGGTTCAATGGATGGTAGAAGAGTGTTTTTAACAGCGAAACCCACACCATGCTGTCTAGGTTCGTCTTTCGGTCTGCCTTGCCAGAAGAAGGTGTAATTGGCCTCTTTGAGTGAACCGTTGTCTGGGAGCCTGGTCTCCTGAAGGCATGCTATGTCAATCTTTAGCCTTTTAAGTTCTCTATCGATTATTCCTGTCTTCCGTGTGTCGTTTATGGACTGCAGATCATCAGTGATGCCGGGACACATAGTCCTCACGTTCCAGCTAGCGATTCGAAGAGCTGGGGTCTTCTTTTTCTTTTTTGTATTTCTTGGTGCAGGGCTTAGTGGCCCACTTGTTGAGTGGTACTCTAATCTCCACGCACCCAGTGGAGAAGGCAGGCCATGACGGGATAGCACCTATTTGACTGGGGGCTGCCCAGTTTGAGGCGGGCGGTAGCTGTCCAGTGAGACATTGGTAGTCTCTCCCACCGTCGGAAGCAGCCCCTGGCGCCTAGCTCTACGTCAATTGAGCTTTGGCTTATAACCGGTAACTGCTGCTTCCCGTGTTTTGTCGACACCTTGCGGCGACGCTGGAGTGTCCTCTCCAGAGGTGATGCAAGCCTGGGCGGGTATTATGGAGAATTAGCTGCTGCCCATACAGCATATCCCCCCTCTCCACGTCAATGGTGTAACCAAGGGAACGACTTGCGTCGATGCAGCTTGGCTGCCATTGGCGTCGCAGGNGAGCATCATCTACCCGTAGGGGTGCCAGAACCGGGGTTTGAACCCGTGACCGATTTTTATTTTTATTTTAGAATTGTTTTTGTACCGCAGCGCACTAACACTTTGACCACCGCGCCCCACGTAAATCATAGATTTATACATTATATTTAAATTAATGTAAAATAAATACATATTTAATACTTTGAGGCCAGAATTTTAAAAAGTATAATTTAATTTAGTTAATATTGAGAATTTGATCTGGTTTATTTATAGTATCATCTCTAGCACATTTTACCTATGTGAATTGTGTATTTTGAGATTTTGCAACCAAAACAAATTACATACATGCTCTTAATATTCTTCACAGAGAAGTCAAAACCAATATTATTGTGTAAAACTTAATCTTTTAGATAAATTAAGATCATACTGATTTACATACCTCCTTTGGAACCAAAGTAAACTGAGCACACCTCCAATGCCCATGTCCTCCTTGAAGATATCTGTTATTGGAATGCCAGCATATAATAACTCCTGACCCCTCTCATCACAAATACTTGTCATGAAAGATGCTGGTTTTCTTATGAGACCCAATTCCTGTTAATAATAAAAACATGACCACACATTTTATAAATATATTATATTTCCCCAATTACTATAAATGTTGCCAGTTTTGCTGATAGGTTCTCATTGTCATAAATCGCCAAAAATCTCACCAGCATTCGTATCTTACTTTCCTAACCATGCTGCACATGCATCTAAGCAATATAAGCCTGATGATCAATGTTGTAATAATCTACACAGACCACACTGAAACGGCACTATAAAAAATTAACTTGTGAAAATGTGAAGTTTGAAACAAAATAAACCTGTTCCCCAACCTTTTTTTTTCTACCAGAGTTCTTTGTCACTAATGTGAGACAATAAAATCTAATCATCTAAATCACAACATTTTGAACTCTCCCCTACACACATATGCATTCACTTATTCACCTTAACGCTTATCATAGTTAATGATGAATTCAAAAGCCAATTTTAATCTTAATATGTTTAGTAGCAGCTATGTGTGAGATCTAGGTTGTTCACATGTGAAAACACAAAGCAACATTTTGATAATGATTTCAATTTCAAACGAAGTAATTATTCTAAAGCATTAGGGTTATAAAGGATTTAATGGATTGTCATAATTTAAGGACAATAATGTTAAAGTCAACTTCAACCTTATTAGTACATAATCACAAGAATGCCCATCGCCTGTAATCTTACAATTGAATTAAAACTGACAATTCTCACGAGAATGATAGCTGGTTTGACCGCCCTATATATATACAACTATATATATTTGTGAGTGTGTTTGGTAAATATATTTTCAAAGAATTAAGATTTCATAACACCTCCTAAAGTTAACTATATACAAATTACTTTATAAATAATCATTTACCCTAGCCCAGTTGAAATCCATAGGAACAGTTGGTGGAGCAGTTTCTGGTTTGGGAACAATTATTCCTTCTGCAACCAGTCTTGAGTAAACCTCACTATTGATAAATAAATTTTTAAAAAATTAAATAACACCTAAGAGGATGAATGCTTCTTTTCATAATAGGTATTGTAAATGATATGTGTATATAACTAATAAGATTCATCTCACAAATATGAATTATAAGCTTGTCCTACTTACTTTATTGTGGTCCCAAGTTCATCAAAGCTCTTTGGTACTATGGCACCTGCTGACCTGAGTGCATCATTTTTGGCACTTGCAGTTTCAGCATCAGCATTAGCACAAGCACCAGCATGGCCAAATTGTACCTGTTGACAGAGCACACAAAAATTATTTAACCGCCAAATATTTTTAAAATTCTTCCAGGAGTGCTGAAAAAATAAAGATTAATAAAGTGACAAGGGCTATAAAATTATTTACAGTAATAACAGCTTCATTTGATTTTCTTTAAAATTAAAACATTTGTTTTCTTCTAAAAATGATTAGCATTGTAAAGGACTTATATCAACTCGGATTTTACAAGTTATCAATCCAAAATTTACTAGTCTCTCACCTCTGATGTAAACATCTTAGCGCAGGTACCAATGCACCAAGCAACCACAGGCTTATTAACAGTTCCATTTTTCATGGCTTCCACTAGCTGGTACTCTTCAACTCCACCAACCTTGAAACATAAATATTCCACAATATTATTTTAATTGTAAGGAATGATGGAACTCAGCAGACTAATTTAAAACCAAATGACTTTAAAAGCTACAATATACCTTTACAAATAAATATATCAACATAAACTTTGTCATTTGACTTTCTAACATCATAAGGTTGTAGATAACCTTTGGCAAAACATGTGGGTACAATTCAACCCATTAAACTACACTAAAAAAAAATTATGTAAATGTTTGTACCAGTACTTTTCTAAATACAAAAATTTAAAAAGAAAATGTCACTGATCACAGAGAAAGAAAATCATTTCAAGGATATTAGGTTATCCTGGAAAAAAGAGGTCAATGCTTATATTAACCAATTAACAAAAATTACATTTATTAACTGCATAACGGCATAAATCATAAAGGAATTGGTTTTTTATACTTTATTAAAATTGTAATAGCTTTTGAGGAACAAGCATTTTTGGTTAGTCTTTTGATAAGTACTCGTTGCTTTATTTGCCTTAAGTTTAAGTTAATGTCTAGTAATGTAAACAAATGATATTGCTTGATAATACATTGCTAAGCAAAATTTGAATACAACTAATATAACAGCCGAAAGAGCAAAAATTAAAATTATTTACAAGGTGATAATGTTGGTCTTGAATTTGCTAGCAGAAACATTTATCAAAAATTTTATTTTAAAATAGTATTTTTTTAAAAGATAGGATTTTGACATCTGAGATATAAATTAAATGTCACTAATTACATAATCTTTGATAGCAAAATTTCAATGTTATCCTTCCCTAGAACTTATTCTGTTTTAACTCATTTTACTTCTATATATAAAGGAAACTGGAAAACCTGATCTAGTGCCTAGATATTCTGCAACAATCAACTGCTTGCTGAAATTGCAAAAAAATCCAGATTTTTATTCGAAATTCATTTACCAAGGATGGAGAAATTTCCCAATAAATCTTTTAATTACTGAAAGTAATAGCACTTATCATTTGTATAAAATTATTTTTCAAACTGTAACTTGTGGCATGTCCCTTTAAAAAATGGTTAACTTGTTAAACTGTATTTATTCGTTGTAACATTAAATTATTTTTTACCTCTCCCAGCAAAACAATCATTTTGACATCACTGTTAGCTTGGTATCTCAGAATGTGATCCATAAATGTAGAGCCAGGATACCTAGATTAAATTTATTTTTAACAATTTTGTTAATGGCAGTGACTGACTTGATTATCTTAAACATCCTTACATGACATGTGCAATGGTAACATTTTATGTTTTGGTTTGTCTGGGACGTGGTGGTCGAGAGGTAGCGCTCTCGACTGTCATACCGATGGTCACGAGTTCAAATCCACACGAAGGTGAGGATTTGTTCTCGGGGCCTGAGTAGTCCCCGAGTCACCCAGCTCCGAATGGGTACCTAACTAGACAATAGTTAGGCGGCTGGGGTAATGCGTGGAACCCCTATAGCCGTGACCTGTGACCGCTGCATCACTTGCCAACAGATCATCTCTCATGGACTGTGGACGCAATTATCTTCTGCATAGAAGGAGCGTCTGTATATCTAAGATAAAGATATCATTTTATTTGTGCTGAATGTAAATGATTGTGAATTCCATTTTCCTCGTTCCATGTAACATCCTTTTTAACTCAACAACATAGGACCACAGCTAATGTGCGATTCTGGTGAGCTATACAAAGTGTGTAATGGTGTGAATGAGACAGTTGGATTTTTAAATGTTTCTAGTAGAGAAGAAAGGCTTTTATTTAAAGAGCAAACAGTTCCTTACTTTTTGTGTTAGCTAGCAAGAGAATAATTAAATCTTCAGACTACACCAATGACAAATGAAATTAGAATTTATACACCTTTGCTCAGCCATATGAACTGTATGTAAATAAACTGATTTATCTGTTGACAATTTTTAAGTTGAAATTTACATCTATCAGCTATTCCAACCTGAGGTGTTCACACTAGTGACTTGAGTGTTTCTGTGGCCACGTGAAGGGGACCCAACATACCATTCGTCTTCAAAAGAGTCTCCTAAGACTTTTTTCTAACAATAGTATTAATAGAGTATTCATAGCAGCTACAAAAATTAGTACGTTCCAAAAGTAGCAAATAAGCTCATTTCATACCTGTCTCCCCCAATAGCAATGCCCTCTTGAACACCATCTGCATTTAGTGCTACAATGTTGTTGAGTTCATTTGACATTCCACCAGATCTTGATACATAAGCAACACTAAAAGTACAAAAACAAGAAAATAAAATAATTAATATTGAATTATTATGATAGTCTTTTAAGCTTATCAAACGTCCATAAGATACAATTTGATATTACAGTCAATAAGTAAGAAATATCATGCATAGATACATTTCAGACATTTATGAAAGTTTAGAGTTTAATTATTGTGGTGTGATGCATTTACTTTTCATATTATAACAGATTCAAAAACTCAGAACAAACAAAGATAGATCCTACCTGCCAGGTCTATACAGCTTTGATGCTAGAATATTATCAAGCATTCCACCAGTGTTTCCTATTTTGAAACAGCCAGGTTTCACACCCCCAACCTGAAGTACAAGAAATAATTTTGTTCAGCTTTAAGTATTATGTTTTAAAATACACACAATTAAATATTTCATTTTCTTGTAGATCAATCAATTTATTTGACTTACTGTTGCTGGACCAATGATGGTGACCTTCTTTTCATTTGCAACTTTAATAAGATGGCGAGTTAGATTTTCAGGAATGCCTTCAGCTATAATGGATATAGATCTGATCTGAAACATTAAAAAAAGGAATTTATTTTTTATTGCAATACATTTTTTATAACTCTGGAAGATTAAGTTGATAATATTACTATTAAAAACCTGTAAAAAAAAATTAATAATTACTTTGGGTTACCTGTGGATAGTTGAGTGTTTCTATTGTACTGTCATATGCAGATCTTAAGGAAGCAAAGTTGACCAAAGTGTCAGCACTAGGGTGTTTTTTCATGCAATCACTCATGTTCTTGTAAACTGAAATAGTAATTCATAAGCAATTACTGTTTTCAAATTATCTCAGTCTGTTTTTTGCAGAGAAATCTCAACAATTCTCAATAATTTCAATAAAAATCTTAGCAATGAAAAACTATACTAACCTGGAATGAGAATTTCTTTGTGGCCCCAATAAAACTTTTGTTTGTGGTCACCCCTGAGAAGCAGCGGATAGATATAACAGGAAATGAAAATATTTAAAAAATAAAAAATAAAAATTTAACATTTTAATGAGAAAATGAATTTGCATTAAAAAGATTTTGTCTTTATGTAATAAATAATATAAAATGTAATGTTATTAACAAGAACTCACAATTTATATAAGTTTGTATTAATATCAGAACTTCCAATTTAAAAAATATCAGCACTTACGTAAATGGATAAATCATAGCGACAACAGAGGGCTTGGTCCTTGAACACACATAGTCAAAGTCAAGCATGCCCTGAACAGCACGCTGCTGCAACCCCCAAACAATGCACTCTGTATCTTTTGTAAATAAATTATAGTCAGAAGTTCCAGTTCCATTTTGCTGTGCCACCGGTGTCTTTATTGGTGTTTTATTGGTGGAAAGTTTTTCTTGAGAGCCACGGCGACTAGTAACTGGGGATGGCTGCAACAATAAAAGAAGAGAGCTATGATTTAATTTGATTTTAAGAGGAAAATAAGAAAATCAACCAAATTAATCTTTAATAAGAACAATCTAAATGGTTTGCTGAAATATTCTTATTTTTTTATAATCCTTAAATCACTAGCATAAAATTTATTACTGTTACCAAAATAAATCTGGAGTAAAAAGGATCGGGAATTAATTATTTAACAAAATTCATTTAATTTGTTATCTATCTATAAGGGGTGCTGTTTTTATACAAAAGATTATCAGGTCCTACACTTATCCATGGTTTATGTCTTTTCTTGAAATTTTATTAGAGTTCTTAATGTTGATAGTGTGTTGGTTTTCCCGATTTTTTTCAGGCAACCCATTGCAAGCCCGAATTCCAGGCAAAATATCCACTTATAAAAGTGCTTTAAACCTATTGTCCTTTAATTACTTTCAATGTGCATAGTGGTGGACTTTGCAGATTAATTTAGTGGCCAGGAATATACTTTTCATGCTGAGTTTATGAAAAGGCTACCTTAACATTGATGTAATATAATCACCAATATTAAACTAATCAATTTTTGTTTGGAATTTCATTTTTTATTCAATTATTACTTATTGAACTTCCAATATCTTTCAGTTTAATAACTGACTTAAAGAACTTCAAAACAAATAATACATTTTACATGCAGCAGACAATTCATATGTATCCCTTTTTTTTTTTCATGTTACTATATACCATTCTAAGATGTGAAACAATAATATTAAAGTAATAGAAAAACATTCAAACTATGTGATGAAAATTTGTGTTAAACACACAATAATACTATGTGATGTTATATACAGTTACAGACCTAATGAAAATGTATTATTTCAGTTAGAAAGGTGCTATCTATAAATACTAAAACTAAAACAGGAAAAAAACAACTATTCAAATGGGTATTATTGATTAAGGTTGCACAGTTGGTTTTCAGAAAGTAAAGCATGTGCTGAATGTTTGAAAACAAAAGCATATCATTTCAGTATCATGCCTCAAATTGTACAGGTATATAATTAGAATATATCAAATAATTTTGTTAACGCTAAGCTGGTAGCTTTTTAATAACTACAGTTTAATTGCAGAAGTATTTAAATTGCATTAGTAAATCTAGGTCTCAAACTGGTGTATATGAAAACAATTTCCCTTTTTCTAACCAGCCATTTTTATGTTTTGTACAAGCATGATAGAAAAAATATATTATTGACTTACACAGTAAAACCCTTGCATATATATAATCACCATATTAATTAAACACATTTTTAAACAAAATCATCCAACTAAATGAACTAACTTAAAATGCATTATTAGTAATTTACTTAAATCTATCACCAGTACCAATGACCAGAATATTTTCAATGATTTTTATATGAGACACTCTTTATTCTAGTGATCAGAGCATACTTGTTTCATAGGAGGTTTCATTAAATCTGAAACAATCTCTGGAAGTCCATACAGAGAATATGAATGTCACAAATAATTGTATACATATCACCTTTACACATTTTGAACCCCTTCTTTTACAAAGAAAAACAAGCTCACCCTATTTTAATCATGGAATTATATTTATGTGAAATCTTACATTTAAATAACTGAAATATTTTTTAAGTATCTTTCAAGGGTTCCACTGTACAAGCAAAGGGAGATGGTATCACGTCTTAGAAACTAAGAATTTACTGTTAAAAACTGATTACCCTTATGAGGGTGACCTGGAAAACAAAATCATTAGTTACAAAATGCAATTAATTTTACACCGAAATTTAGAGTTTCTTGGTGTCATCAGTTAATTTGGTTCAGGAAATACTTCACTACAACAATATAGAAGATTGTAAGATAGACAAGCTAAATATTTTTTTTAAAATTTCTTTAGCAAAACTTAATATTCAAACGTATCTTGAAGGTTATTATGATGCCTGTTTGTTGGTCAGTTTCTGGTATTTACATGCAAAGAACTTATAGTAGCCCACAACACTGAATAAAACCATTAGTTACAAAATCCAATACATGAAACACTAAACTACTCATCTAGTGGTTTGCTTACTACGGTTAAGACAGATACACAACCACATGATCAAAATTAGAAAATAATTATTCATTCCTTTTAGCTTAAACCTATCTTCTATTTATCTTTCTGTTTGGTAAATTTCAGATATTTACATGCAAAAATACTATATAAATATATTTGGAGTACATACATAAGCCCTAGCTCACAACACTGAGTGAATTTTAACATGCATTAATGTTTCAATAAATATTTTTTAAAAGTCAAACATCATTAAGTAAACAAGAAAGATTGACACCTTTTTAAAAATAGATTTCTAAAAATTTGTCTACGATAAATAAATCTATCAAGAATCAAGGCTCTCAACAAAAACTACTGGAAGGGTAATGATGCTATGCGCCTTTATGGACTTAATGAATTAACAATGAGATGAGTAATGATTGAACATGATTTAAAAAGGTATGCTTGGCATAATTATTTTTAACTTTAAAAAGTTATTAATACAAATGCTATTTTCATAGCTTTTCCTCATTTTCTCACACAGACAAAATCAATGTTCTAAAATCTAATTTTGTCACACGAAAATTCTTCATTTACTTCCGAAAATTATAAAATAGCGAAGGAATGGTAAGCAAACAATGTCTGCAGCTAAAATACTTGGCATAATAATAATGTTAAACAATGCAGCCTCTGGAGTGGAAGTAAGCTTATGTTTAATTCATCACGCACCCCAGCACTTATAAGGTGGTTAGGAGAAAAAAATATTCCAAATGCTTCTACATTATATCTACATTTTTAAGAGCACTAGTATCAATTTTAACCTTAAAATTTTTTTACACTACTGCTTGAAAGAAAAATTTATTAAAATTTTACCTGAGGTCCCTGAAAAGCACACAATGTAAAAATATGAGTAAACAAATTATTAGTATACAATAAGTTCTGAAATTATTAAGTTTTCATTTATTTTTTTTAATTATTTTTTTTAAAAACTTTTTGTTTGGCATGTAATTTACAATTTTACGAACCTACATTTTTCAAAATATAAAAATGAAGAAAGACAAAAATTACATTGCTATTTAATTTTTCAACATTTTTGAGCTACCAAATACCAAACACTGAAATGTTTGTGTGAGAACAATAAAATGCTTCATTTCTCTCATTTCCATTTAAAAGAAAAATATTTAATTTTTTTCCAATAATAAATTGTTTTGCTTTTTTGTTCTACACATTGTAATATTAATAGTGACCTACCAGTAGCCACAAGCCAAGCAGACCTTTAAGAATTAATAAATTTAAGTTTCAAATCTGCCTTACCTGGTTAGATGTTGGAAGCAAGAAGTTGGCCGTTGTTGGCAGTGCCTTTGGTGTTGTGGGAATGTCTCGTTTTCCTAGTGCCATGCTGACTATGGCAGTCATGTGGGTTTCTGGTCCAAACACGTGGATGGCTAGTCCAAGTCTGTTACCTGAAATAAAATTTAAAGTCAAGATTGAAGCATCAGAGGCACTGATTCTTTTATTATTAATTGTATTCTTTCTTTAAATGCTGAATTTATACTTGCAGCTACTTAATAGGTACGTTTTTTTTTTAATAGGTCATGAATTTTTAACCATCACTAAATTGTCTGAAGTCTTTCAACTTCAGTAATAAAGCTATTTTTTAACTTATCACAATTGGCTTAACTCCTATCCAACAAATGGCTATTTAAATTCGACAGCAAACATTGATTCTTTTTTTTAACAGGCAAGGTAGTTTATTTTAAATTAACTATAAATGAATGCTTAATCCATTTGTTATTTTCAATTAAAAAAATAACATATTCATGCTGCCAAACATTGACAAGACGAGCAAAACTCATCATGTTTTTCCTACAAATACAATAACAGTAAAATTTCAGAATATCTGTATTATTGTATGAGGGTTAGGAAGCGTTATTGATTTACTATAAAAGGTGTCTAAGCAATGGTCTTCCATACACATAGCTTTGGCTTATATTACTCACCTAGTTCTCTCATCACTCTCAATCCCTCCTGATAGTTAGGCCCTGCTCGTCTCACATAGATGCTCACATTGCCATCAACTAGTTTTTGCTGAAATTCCTCAAGGGCTCTTACAATGCCCTACAATTTAAAAAAATTGAAAAGAATGTAAAAACAAAAATCATAATAAAGGACACCGAAGCTATGTAAAATTGAGCATTTGGATGAGACATATGGAGCCAGTCGGCTTCTAACAAGCATACCCCTCAAGAGAGTAAAAAAAGGAGGTTGTTCATGAAAATTAGTTTGGTAAAAAAAGTCTTCCATGATGATTCACGGTTTTTGAGAACCAGGTAATGAGTCATATGTTATAAGGGTGAAAAGTTAAACTGCATTTAGACCTGTCAGCAGCCAGATTGAGTACTTTTTAAAAATCTTGCCTGGTCACATTAATTTTAGCGAGAGCTGCTATAAAATCAAACATTTCCATCAACCCATCCCTCAAATTCATCATCATCCCTTTCTTTTTAATGCTAAAGTCAAATTTCATTAGAATTAGACATTTAAAACAGATTCAGGTTCCTACAGAACTTACCTTAAATGTTGCAGCTACATTTGTGAAATTGGCAATGCCACCACCAATTATGAGTATTTTGCCTGGTGGAAAAAAAAAAGTAATATTATTTTTTAGGGCTGTTATTGATTAATTAAAAATTAATCGTTAACTTTTGAAAAATTACCGAATAATTAATCGGTAATTTTGATTAAAGCTAAAAATAAGATGTATGACATCATTAAACTGAAAATTTCAGTAACAAAAACAGGCAATTGACATTTTTTTATGTAAATATAAATAGTTCAATATAATGTCAATGAATTTAACTTTTGATATTGTTAATTAAGTAAAAACCATTATACCATTTTCCTTATAAAACAGCCTATTTTAAAGTTTACACTTTAAAACTCTTTTTTTTAAATGAAGAAGTTTTCACATAAAAAAGCAAACTATTGTTAATTATTAATAATTATTTATTTATTAATAAATTGATTCAGTTATTTATAACATTTTCCATAATTTTAATTGCTATTTTATGGATTAAAATAATTTTAATTGATAAAAAATTTTACCTATCAATCGAGAAATTAATCAATAATTTCCGCAGCCCTATTATTTTTATTACCAATAACTAGCAATTGGTTCTTTTAGTTACCAATGCAAGATAATTTTTAAAATTTTAATTGGTTAGTTTATAGTGATAGATTTAAGAGAATTTTTTTGGTATCATTTTATATAGTCATATCTGTCCTAGGAGGCACAATTAATTAAGTGGTTAGTTTATAGTGATAGATTTAAGAGAATTTTTTTGTATCATTTTATATAGAGTCATATCTGTCCTAGGAGGCACAATTAATTAAGTGAAAATATACCACAAATTAGAAATATGCTTAGATTTGAAACAAGTGCCTTGGTGTTGAGCAATATTCTGAAATATAATATATTTTTGTAAGTTTTCCTCTTGCTGGTTGTGTTAGGTTAACTTAGATAAGCACTCTGTTCTGAAACCAGATAATTTGCAATAGTGTCAACTCAATTATTGTGGCTTCCTTCTCTTTTGGGCAAACCATACTAAACATTTTATAGTTTCTAAAAAAAATTATGTTATTTTACAAGTAATGATAAATTAATAAAAATTAAATGTACTTTGTTAATTCTGTGAATTAAAATTGCTTTAAGAAGTCATTATAGTAGCGCTAATATTGAGGCTATTTAGCAGGACTAAAAAGTTAATACTCATGTAAAAAGTATTACCTTCAGGGTGACGCTCTTCTACCATGAGTGCAAGAAGGGTCTTTGCATACTCATAGGTTTGTTGTTCACTTGGTGCACCAGAGTACTCTCCATAATTTGCCAGTTCAGAGGCCCCTCCTAGGTCACAAATGGTGTCACTACAAATGTGGAAAATTGATTATGAATTAATTCTTCAGCAGATCAAATGAAGCATTTTATTAAACCCGGCAACGTTGGTGTTCCTTTTCAACTTTCCCTTTGGTGGTTGAGGATATTTGTTGCTATTTTTTTCAACTAACTAGTCCATTCCATGCAACTATTTACTCTTGTCTTGGGATAAATTTAGTTTTATTTGAACTTGCACTTTTTGGAGAAAAATATGGTTATTAACTTGTTTGGAGTGTACACTTTGAGTGTATTTATTGCATTAGGATAATGTTGTGTGTATTTTACAAACTTTAACTCTTAATGTACCAAAGCGTGGTAATCCGCGGTTTACCGTTTTTTTTTATACCAAAGAGCAGTAATGCGCGACTTGATAGAACTCTCTTTAGAAACGAAATTACAAAAAATAAAAACTCTTTTTCAGTGCGTGAAAAACGATGTTTTCGACTTCCGGCAATGGCGGCTGTTTCCCTCGCTACTGTTATCGCTCGATTTGCGATGTGTCGGATTTGAATGCGGAGGCGGATTTGGTAAACACTTGGCTAAAAAAGGGAGGATACCAAGGTGTCAGTCCCGTACCCCACATAACAAGAAGGATTTTTAATCACAAAAATATGTAATTAAAAAAACAATGCATATTGCAGTTTAAAAAGATAAACAAAATTAATGAATTTAATACCACCAAAGTAATTTGAACCTAAATTTTTAAAAAACGCTTAAAATCAAGTAAAAAAATTAAAACAATTTGACAAACAACATTTAGCGAAATTAAAAACTAAGTTCTTAAAATTGGAGAGTTATGAGAGCATTAAACAAAATTAAAGATACTGTTTATTGTCACATCCACATGTTGACCGTGACTGATCTACCTCTGATTCAGAGTTTGGAATTTCACCTCTCTCACGTTCAGCTCGCGCTAACTCGGGACCATGGCGTTAGCGCAAGTGTGTGAACAAAGAGGACGTTGAGTATCTGCTCTCTTTAGCACTACCACACGAAATTGTTTTGTTACACAACTTACAAACTTCTTTACTATCGTCAATAACTTTTAATTCAAAGAAATCCCAAACGATACTCGATTTCTTAATTTCAAACATCATTTTTACTTGTTTACAGCAGAATACAGGATGAAAACGAGACAACCTCGGAATGAGCATGCGGATTGGAATGGCGGAATGGAATTTTTAATGTTAGAATAAGTTGTACTGGTGTATGTATGTACCGTACATGTTATTAACCATAACTATATAAATTAGGGCTGTTATCGATTAAATTAAATTTAATCATTAACTTTTGAAAAATTACTGATTAATGAATCGATAATTTTGTTAAGGCTAGAAATAAAAATTTATGACGTCATATAATGAAAATTTCAAGGGAAGTAATAAAAAAAAAAGGCAATTGATATTTTTATTAAGTTATTTCTAAAACATAGTTAATGAACATAAGTTAAATAACGTATTAAAGTTTAGGCACTTGAATGCAAATTTCTAATTGATTTTAAAATATAAAAGTAATTCAGCCATATAGAAATTGTTTAACGATTAACAAAAAGAATAAAAATAATCTTTTTATCCCAAGTGGTTCAAAAGTTATGTTTTTTTTAAAGACTTTATAATCACTTTTTTTACTAGGTTGTTTTCCTTCACATTTTGTGCAATTTCGTGGCATTTTTTAAAATGCCCATAACTCAAGTATTTAATTTAATTTAAAAGATATATTTTTATATCATTAGGAGATATATTTTAAATATAAGTAGTTGAATATAAAATGTATGAATTTAAATTTTGTTATTGTTAAATAATTAAAAACAATGTTTTATATATATATATATATCATTGTCCTTATAAAACAGGTTATTTTAAAGTTTGGGCTTTTCAACTTTACTTAGCGGAGAAGTTTGTACGTAAAAAAATAAATAAAAACTGTTATTAATTATTTATTAATAGATCGATTTTAAAAAAAAGAAACAAACATTTCTTTTATTTTAATCACTATTTTATCGATTAAAATAATTTTAATCCATAAAATAATTTACCGATTAATCAAGAAATTAATCGGTAATTTCCGCAGCCCTAATATAAATATATTTTCATGTAAACACAAACTAAAACGCTATTATATATCCATTCATATATATTCCAAAGTTTAGAAAACTCGAATGAAAACAATTTCGTGAGAGGGATGTATCTAAAATACGTTCATGATTAAATACGACGTCTAATCTATGGACAGCTGAGTAAGGGTCTAGGAGTTTAGTTTTATCTGTTTTCTTTATTTCGAGTTTTCGAAAGTCTCTAGATTTTTAAAAATTTTAGTTACGATTTCTACGGCAGTGTTTCATATGAAAACGGTAATTTTTCAAATTCGAATCCGACGAAAAACGTCGAAGTTGGAATGTCGTCGGATTCGAATTCGAACTTTGTCACATCCCTACTTTTTTTTTTTCCGAAGATGCGATTTTGCTATACTTTATTAATAAAATAATAGTACTAAACTACAGGTAAAAATAGTTTTAAACTCAAAACGGTCTTGAGGATACATAAAAATAACCATTCTTATTCTAAAAGATGACGTCAGTATGACCATAATAATAAGAATGGATTTTACGCCAATTTTTTACATTTCATAACCGGTTGATCGCAATTCGGGAAATTCTTACGATACTGAGGCGAAAGTTTTCTGAAAACCTTATGGCACATTAAGAGTTAAAAATGTGAGTACCAAACTAACTCACGCATATATAACAGAAGCTCCACCGCCAGCCACCATTGTCCATATGCGCCCTTTTCTGTTGAGGATTGTAAGTTTAAGACTGGCACCGCTCTTAGCATCAAGATCAGCAATGTATGCTTCCTGAGAATAATATAAATGTTCACCAGTCAATTATAATTATTTAAGTAATGGCTTGCACACACATGACATTGATTAAGTAAAACATTATTATATGTATGTTACTTTAGGTGCAACAATCATGAGGAAGGACTCCAACAGGGAAATATTTATAGTTTTCCAACAACTTTACCTCTGGTAAAGCATCCCTGCCAAATGGTGGTGGGAAGTCAATGTTGCCCCACTTTGCTTTGCACAGAAACTCTGCACATTGGTCAATTTTAGCAGCCAGATCAAGAATGAAGATTTGTGTTCCTTTGACAACTGGGAAAATAAGACTTGGAAACTTAAATGTAGACTAATGATTAAATCTTGATTTCAGCATCCCCATCCCTCAAAACACCCCCAGAAAAATACAATTACTTTTAAATTGATCAATATATGAATTATATTCTAGAAATGATTTATGAAAGTAATTGTTGCGTGAGCATCATTAAGTGTAATCTTACCTAATGGGTTAATCTCAAGGTAAGTGAAATGAAGATCTTGGTAAACTTTATAAAGGGTAAGGATGAAATCTGTCAAAGGCCTGTTTAAAGATTTTTTTAAAGTGTGTCTGTTATTAATCACCAAAGAGAAGTAAATGTTAATTACTCAGAAGATTAAAAATGTTGAAATATATTTTAATTTTCAGCTAGTTCTCTTTAAATATGTTCCATGCATTTTGTACAAGTATATCAGAAAGGGGGCAAGGCATCCCCTTAAAGAAAGCTTGCAACAGAAAAGCACATAACTATTGACATAAATTAAGCCAATGATAAACATGGATCTGCCATTTATTTATTTTTTATTTTATTAAGTCACAGGTGAAACAAAGCTTTACAAAAATTAAGGACCCAGTCCCATTTTATCATGAGTTGGTTGATTATAGAGGGAATATATCAGCTATGAAACCAATGAAAATTCAAGTGACATGAAAAAAGTGAATATAAGTACTTTGGTGGAGTAATTATCTTAGTCTTACTGTTTAGCAACTTCTGGAACATGAGGCAACAATTTATTTTTAACTTCAACAGGTGATAAGATCCCACTGACAGGAACATCAAGAGATAATGCCTAAAATGAAATGTCATATTTCAAGTTATTTCTAATTTGAACAATTAATTGTATGTTCTAAAATGAAACATAGATTTTATATGTGTTTTATACAAATATCAAATTGATGAATCTCCAATAGAAGTGGTGTAAAACTCACCTTTGAATCAACATCCCCAATGTCTATACCTCCCTCATGATGAAATAAAATGGTGTCAGCATAACGATGAGAATGAATACACACATAGAACTCCTCTTTCTGCAATAGGTAAACATGCAATCTGTGTTGTATTCATTAAAACATTAGAGAGTAACTAATAATTTTTTTAAAATCCATTGATCCGTATTTTAAAAATAAAATGAAGCATCAAAGAATTATCAAACTGAAGCACAACAGGTCAAATTAAAGTATAAAAAATTTAAGTTAATTACTTGTCATTTTTTAAAATTTAATCACAAAACTGTCTGATTTCAGTATGGCATTTAAATGGTGTATCCCCAAGTTTCATTTTAAATGTTCATATTATCAATAGGGCTATCAATATTGTTGAAAAATGCTGTCTGGGTACCTGTCCAAATTTAGAACGGCTACCCACATTACCCGTTCGAAACATTGCATAATTTTCCTTGTCCTGACCGTTATACAATGCTACCTAGCCACCTTTCATGCACGTCCATTCACACAGTAGCCACATGGCTGATGTCCATAAATGACGTGACAGGATTTTGGCCAATTTTTTTACCCCACCCCCACAAAAACTTATACCCCCCTAAAATATGACGTCAAAAAGCTTTTTTGCCCCCCCCCCTTCCCCATAAAAGCAAAACTTCCTTTTTAAAAAGGAGCAAGTGTTAAATAAGTCAATTGTCATTAAAGTTTGTATTTAATGTGAAGTTGAACCATAAAATCAACACATGCGTAAATCCATGAAAAACATCATTAAGTAAATTGTAAGCAATCAAATATTTAAGTGGAACTCTATTTAAAGTTGCACGTCTTGATGTGACGTCACATTTCTAAAATACCCCCCCCCCCTTTGTCACAAATGTGTGACGCCTCAGAGGACTTTTGTTTTCCTTATGATTCTTTTAAAGTGCCAAAACCTTTTTGTATTTGCGATTTCTGTTTCACGCTGAGAGAAAAAAGATGTATCAAAATACATTGTAGCTTGCTGGGACTGTATTGTATTTCCCGTTGACAGATATTTCTCCTTAGATGTACTTCATAGCACATATTTCAAACAAACATTTTCATTTGATAAATTGTTTCGCTTGCTAAAATGTAAACACAAAAAAGTTGAATGGAATTGAAGTTTGGCTTATGTTAATATAGACATGGAAGCTACATTTGCACGGGTACCCAAGCGGATTTTTACTACCCGGGTAATCACATGGCAACATTCCCAGGTACCCATTGACAAGCCTAAACTATTGTACAAGATAGATAATTTATATAATCCAACACACTGACATTTTAAACAAGTTAATAAAACATATTTGTACAGATTCTATAAGTTGATTTATTTTTTTTAACTTTATAGAATTATTCAGTAACATTTGCAGGTTGTTTTTTTTGCTGCTTTGCTGAAATGTAAATTTCAAATATTGTTGCTTTTCTTTTCTATTCTTCAAAACCTGGTTTTAACAGGAGTCAACCCCCAGTAGCAGGAAAAAAAAGGACAAAATTTGACCTACTTCAATTCAGACTAATGAATGCATACACATGATAAATTCAAATTAGCTTAAATTAATCCTTAAGAAAAGGTTGAAACTGTATGAGCTCAGCTAAAACTAAAAGTAAAAACAGGGTTACAAAATTCATTTAAATTTTTAATAATTAATGTTATATAATGATTGATAATTATTTGAATTTTTAATATAAGTCAGGGATATTATATAACCATTGCTGTAAAACGTAATAAAATATATAAAACGCCTTTCTTTTTTTCTAAAGACATTTAACTAAAAATTCGAAAAAATTATTGGGACATTGAAATGCAGTGCAGTTTAGACAGGCAAAGGCTAGCCTTTACTCAAAAAAAAAATAACAGAACTAGCAAATGAAAAAGACAGCATAGTCATTTTCCTGCTAAATGTTGATAATGCTCATTTGAAGAACACATTTTCTATCTCCCCTTTCCCATCCCAATGTTTCTCTTGAATCAATATGAGGAAGGAAAAATCAATAGATACAGCCTCACGTAACAGGCTTATTTTTATGCCCTATTTTCTTTCTGCCTGTCGTGTAGCCATGATTTATCCCTTAAAAGAACAGAAAGAAGTGAGGGATAAACAAATGTATAAATAAATATAATGAATGGTTATTACTTACATTTTTTAATGGGAACATTCATTCAATATTAACAGCGTGTCACTGAATTAAAGAATTTATTGGGAAAAAAAAAAGAATATGTAATAATACACCATACTGACCTGTTCATGTTCTACAAATGGTTCAATGAGGAATGTTTTAAGTTTCCCTTTGGCAACACCAATCTGAAGATAAAGAGATTAGGTAGAGATTGGATTTCACATATATTTAAGCTGTGTTGTTGAGTTCCTGCTATAACTTTTCATTGCCCTATCTCATTTTTCATTAATAATATCTATACCAAAAAATGTTAAGGCAAGGATAAAAATGAAATTGTTATATCCAGTCTAAAATGGTATTAAAGAATAGAGAGAGAGAGCACTGATTTTTCAATGTAGCTTACAGGAGAGCATTTTAAAGGCAGATTAGAAAAAAAATGAGCATGATTACAGGATCAATAGTAGACTATGCCATAATTCTGATCAGTAGCCAAGTACAGTAATTGGCAGTAATATTTACCTGATTTTAAAAGTGACAAATTTCAAAATTCATTACTTGAAAAGATATGTTGACATAAACAAGGCTTTATGTTCCCTATGAAAAATTAAGGTATTAGAAAGTGATATCGAGCTAGAAAGTTAAAGATGTTTCTATTTTATTTCTCTTCTTTTTTCAAGTCTTACAAAATAAAGTAAATAAGCTGTGTGATTAACACAAGAACGTGTCAAACAAAACTTAAGATCCATGTGGAATGGAGAAAAGCCAAGACAAACAAAAGAAAACCATCTCACCACAAGGTTGGGACTCTTTAACCTTCAAATTAAAACTTTTGTTGCAAAGCTCTCTTCCTGGGGGCTTTTAACCCCAAAAACTACCACAAAAAATATTTGAGATACAGTTGTGTATGATTATAACACAAGGAAAATTCCAATAAACTCAATGCATATCATTAACTGGAGGAGAGAGAAAAAAGGGAGTGTAGAAGACTGAATGGAAGTCAGCTCATTCTACATAAAAATATTTGGTGGGGTCTTGAGATATCCCAATTTCTAAAATAATGATTTTTTTAAAGAGTTTTTAATTTCAAAATTTATTTGTCTCTTTCATATTTTATATTTGTATTTCTTTTCAAATATCCCTGAGATGAAAATCACACTACTTGGCTAAGAATTATATATTTACTTTAAAACATTTCAAAACTCATGAACTCATACTTAACAAAGTATTTTATTTCTTTAAGCCTTATATGAAATGTAATTTGATTAATTTCATGTAGCAAAAAGATAATCATTGGATTTCAGCAACAACAATTTCTGTAAAATAGGTAGTGAACGAAACATGATACAACACAAAGCATTTTAAGGCTGCCTCTAACATAAGTGTTTGTTTAATAGATTTTGTCAACAGGTGCCATTTGAAAGCTTTTATATCTTTTTGTCCTGAACATGCATGTAAACTGGATCTCATGTTACTTTACAATTTTTAATTTTTTAAATGAGTTTTATTATTACAAACTTTTTGAAAGTTATGCATCATGTCATGAATTTAATAAAAGTCTGAATATTGAGAGGAATAATGTTTTTTAAATATTTGATTAATGAGAGGGGCAGGGCCGGAGGAGAATTATTTTTTTTAAAATTATTATAAAAAATTGTAATTTTTACAATTGTTACTTTCCTACTAACAGTGACTTCAATTTTATGTTAAGTCAATTTAAAATATCACAATGTGTCTAAGAAAAATATAAATAGTAGGGCTGTTATCGATTAATCTAAATTTAATCGTTAACTTTTGAAAAATTACCGAATAATTAATTGATAATTTTGATTAAAGCTAAAAATAAGATTATGATGTCATTAAACTGAAAATTTCAAGGGAAGTAACAAAAACTGGCTATTGAATTTTTTTAAATTTAAATATAAGTAGTTCAATATAATGTCAATAAATTCAAATTTTGCTATTGTTAATAAAGTAAAAACAATGTTTAATTTTTTATATCTTTTTTCCTTTATAAAATAGCTTGTTTCAATGTTTACACTTTAAGAATCATTTTTTTAAATGGAGAAATTTGTACGTAAAAAAAAACAATCTATTATTAATTATGATTATTTATTAATAAATTGGTACAGTTATTGAAAGCATATACTTCTTTTATAATCTCTATTTTATCTAATTTTAATCGATACAAATTTTTACCTATTAATTGAATTAATAGATAATTTCCGTATCTCTAATAAATAGTTATTGATTCAAAGCTATTAGTAAAGATACACACACAAAACAATACAATACACTTTAAATATTAAGGAAACTCATTTTCATTTGTATCTCAAGATAAAGGTATGAATCTTCCCATAAAAGTAAATTTAAATCCAAGTAAGCATAACAGATTTTGATTTTTTTTCATGTTCATTTCGCCAATTTAAAAAAATCATGTTAGCTCGAAATGGCTAAATAAATCAATTCTGTCAAGAAAAGTAATCAATTTAGTATCAGTATCTTTACTTAAATATATGAACTGTATAAATTAAAATATTTCAAGAGGAATGAGTGCTGTGTTGTCAAAGGCATTATAGTATTATTTACTGGGTGATAATTTATAAGTTTTTTTTCAACTTGAAATATTACAAAAATAGTAAAGAAGATTACATTAACTGCAGCAAGCTTTTGATAATATAAATATGTTTGAGTACCTTGTTTTCCTTAAAGATCAATGTTAATTTTCTATTCTTATTTTACATAATGACAAGGCATATTTATGAATACACTCTTACCTCAAACTGTTTCCCTAGTTTAGTCTGGAGCCATTCCTGAACCCCTCCGATGTCTACTCCAGCTTTAATTAGTCCTAGTTTACCTCTGCGCTTTATTAATTGATCAGGCTTTACAACAAGTTTCTAAGGGTGAAAACAAATATTAAGTAATTATATCAAGTTGTTTTTTATTTCAATTAAGGGGCCACGTGTGTAACACATTTTTTTCATTACTATTGTGTTTTTTAGTTATGTACTGTCAACTAAAATTTAAATCAAACTGACAGTTATTAAGTTGTGATAGTCAAAAAAAAGTATACCTTATTTTACAAAAATAAATTATTAATGACACATAGTTCTAATAATATGTTTTACTTAAATTATATGCCCAAAACTAACCTCATTTGAAAGCCAGGGGTTGTCTTGCAAAATCTGATTCCAGTTAACATTCTCATCAATAAATGCATAACGGTTTTTCATTGCAACATCTCCTAAAAATTTGTTCAGTAGCTCTTTACCCTTAGCTTCATATATAGCCTTGGCAGACATTCTATCAGGTAGAGCTGATCAGGGCCTCAAAAAAATTAACTAAAAAGAAAAGGCAGAAAACTTTTCACTAGAATAGTGAGTAAAAATGTTTTCTCATGAAGCTATAAACTAAAACCCTCACTTATAGCATTTCATTCAAAATACAAATAAATTACAGGAAATCTCATTTGCTAATTCTTTCTTCCACCTGCATCCTATATTATGCCTCAGACAAAACACATCATTCTAAGAACAAAACATCAAGACTATCTGATAAAATAGCTTAACACCACAAAAGTAGACCACTGAACACAAGGATCCATAAGAGTTTACACTTGAGCTGACACACCTCAGGTTTGTGAATCTATGCATATAAAAAAAAATATATGCACACACCTACAAATAGAATAAGCTCTGTAGGCGTGACTTGTTTCACATTTTGATATTTGAAAAATGTGTTTATTACCAGTCAACAGGACTTGGTATTAGCTATAACATTTTGGATTTAAACTCAGCTAGTTTAAAAATGTACCACTTAGAATAAATAATACTTTTTCCTCTAGGGTAAATAAAAAAAAAATTTAAGAGAACTATAGGGACTGTTAATATTTATTTAAACCAAGAAAACTACAGCTCCAAATTTTATTTAAGAATATATCCCCAAAAATTATCTTTCTCATAATAAGCTACTTATGTTTGAAATATATTTTATTTCTGATAATCCTCCTGGGGTATAGCATTGTGATATTTTTTTAAAACAATTTTATAACAATTATGTTGCAAAATTAACATTCAATAAAATTCATTATTTCATATCAAGACAATAGAAGAAAAAACATTTAATTTAAATTTTTCCTATTTATAAATAATTTTAAAAGTCTTTTGCAAAGAAAAGAGGGACTGAAAATTAAAAATGGATAATATAAATGAAATTATACAAATGTGAAGTAGTATGATAACAACTATTTTAACTGGGTAGGATTAAAAATAAATCCACTGAATCAAATGTGAATTCGTTTCAATAAAGGGCTAAAAATAATTCACAGAACAATTTAGGTACAAGTTTCAACTCCTTAGCCTTAGTACTTAGACTTAGTGTGAAAATATTACATTTCTTTCTTCCAGCTGTTTACCCACTTTTAATAATTTAGTGGTAACATTTGGTGTCACATTAGAAGATAATTTGTTGGATCAATTAATGGAGTTACAAATTTAATGTACCGAAAAATGAGATATGCTTTCATAATCATTATTAGTATTAGGCTAATTTAGACCTATGGTAGGTAGGCCTCTTACTTATATGATCCATAAATTAGTTTGTTATATTGGCAGATTTTTAACCTCATCTGCCACACAAATATTAACAAATTCTCCAAATAATATAATGAAATGCCTTAAATGCATGACACAGGCTCCTCTCTCATGGATTTAATATATTTTAAATAGTATATGAAGAGTCAACACTATTGTGCAGTCATTTAAATACAATATGAAAAACTTTAAAGTAGTTCCACAAGAGAGATGATTTTTTTAAATGTTACACATGTATTTGTAATTAATGTATATCATAATGATAAGAAGGCCAAAATAATGAAAAGACTACAAAAAAACTGTAGGTAGAAATGAAACTGAATGGTTGTAATTTGGGTATATAATATATATTATATTTATAATATATATATATATTATATTATATACTATTACTATACATTACATACAATTACAATGAGTATGACAATAATAAATGTATTTTTATACTTGACTTATATTAAATTTATATTATTAAGACTAGCTGTAATTTCTGTAATAAACACAAGTAAACTTTAACTTTAACTTTAGTAAAGTAAACTGTAACTGTAATACTGTAACTATAATTGAAATTGTAATTAGTTAAATTCATTTGAAATTTTATTACCTTAGATAGACCTTAGCCTTAGTAGTAAGTAGTCATAGTCTCATACATTGTTACATAGTCATAGTCATAGTCCCTGGCCTTAGGCGCCTTAGCCTTAGTAAGTTGCCTTAGCCATTATTATTATAATAAATGATCATTAGATCATTAGACGAATTACTACTAATACTTCTTATAACTTATTAAAGTTAAGTTACTAATACTCATTAGAGTTCATTAGACTAATACTAATACTAGTACTAGTAATACTAATACTACTAAACTAATAACTAAAACTACTCATAACTAAGATAATTTTAAATTATAAAAAAAAATAATAATAAAGAAAGTAAGAAAGAAAATAAAGAAATGGCAAAGTAAAACTATTTTTTAACTTTAAATCCAAATATATATTTCGATCTGGTTTGTAAAAAAAAAATATAGGCCTAAGCCTAAAATAATTCGTGCAAATATGGATGAAATTTAGCTGTAATTTTTAATAGACATTTAATGCCCACTCACAGTCACAGTTTTGTTGTTGTTTACTAGTTTCGCTTAAGTGCCGGCGCGGTTATAAAAAGTATAGAATTATTTAGTCTGTAGGCCTATGTAAATGTAAGTAAATTAAGACCTATTTCAAGACAGACAGTTTTAAAATAAATAGCTTATTCCTTTTTAAAAAAACAGCCATAAATTCTTACCAGTGTAAAGATAGAATGGTTATGGTTTTAAAATAAAATGTTCAATTATAGAGAACACAACATCAGTCGAAATTAACAACTGAATAATCAAGTGGCCTGTTTCTACTCGCGTGCTCAAGAATATCAGCCGATGAGTTGAGAATTGCTCTTTGACCTCTGCATATATTTAAATTCGTTTATAAACATTGTTTTTTATTGCTAAGTTTAAAATAATGCTATTTTACGCATCAAAATTTTATAATTTAGAATTCAATTAAATTTATTTTGTAATATTATTCTTTAAAAAAATGGATGTTCATATTTTATTTTGTTAAAAGTTTCTTTTATTTATAAATGTAATACTGACAATGATTACATTATGCAAATTAGTTAAACGAGAACCACCGACGATATTTTTTTTTTTAAATTTCTATCTACTCCCTTTTATTTCATATATGAATATTATGAATACCAAGGGATAATTTAAATAAAATGCATTTAAGAGTGGCCTTATTTGCCGTCTTTGGACAGGGTCAGTGGCGTAGTAAGAATTAGTTTAGTGTTATATGGGATGGGACAAGGTATTAAATATTCGCCCACACCCGACTCCATTTATTATTATTTATAGTCTATCCATAGTAGTAGTACTAGTAGTAGAGTAGACCGAAAACAAGCCCCCAACAAATTCAACAATATTTAGTTTAGTTAGTGTATAATTTAAAGAAGCATTATAATTGTAAGGGGTAAAATAGTGCCGCAACCTCATTCCAATGAAAAATATATATAAGCACTTTTGTGTCGATGCTAGAAATAATTATTGGCGAGATCTATTTTCTTGAAACATTGAATAGAGAAGTGAATGTGTGTTGAGTATAGTAGTAGTAGTATAGTATTACAGTATTAGGGAAGAGACTTACCATAAAATTTCGCGAAAGACTACGGCCTGTGTTTTATTTTTATGGTTCTTATTCGAAATCTTGTTGGGTTCATTATCCTGAAATTTAATAACTCGCTGTTTGTTCTTCACCAAAAGATCTTGACAAGACTCAGCTATATAAAATATCACAAATAACTACGCAAGGCAAGGTAATTTTTTAAACAATTTTAAGCTACCGGGATAGATTCAAAGAAACTTAATAACTTAAGATAGATATCAAACTGAACAGGATGTGTGTAAACATAAAAAGATGCCACAAAAACGCAGATACGTTTTGTTTTATAGGTCCCTTTCTCCGGGCTTACCTGTAGGCGTATAGTGTATAGGATTGCCTTTATCCTGTCTGTTTAAGAACTAACTAAGGAAAAGGATTGATATATAGGATTATACTGATACATTGAAATATGATTATCATATTATCTCCCTTTCATGTCCATTTGATACCCGATATATTTATATAAATATAATGATTTAAATGATGTATGATATCGTTTTCGGGAGTGTAGTTAAAAACTGCGGCTCATCAGTCATCAAGCTTGAGCAAGCACTTTCCCTCTTGACCACCTGTTTCGGTTCTTATCGACTTACCACCCCTTTGAAAATGTCAGCAACATTAAAAAATAATGTTCAAAATTGTTTATTATTAAGAATTAAAGGTTGTGATCACTGGATAAGGTAGATAGTGTTTAGCGAATGGGTGGTTCGCTCGTGATGGGACTTTTCTATATATTTTCAGAGTGGCATTGCGGCGCACTGCAGTTTTGTTCATAATGGATGCTTTAAAAAATGTTGACCATCCCGTGTGGCTTTTGTCTTAGAGCTTAAAACAAAGGCTAAATTAAAAATCTATGTTCAAATATTTTACTAAAGGATCAATTTCAATTTAAGAGCAATTACCCTTAATTCCTTTATTTTAGTGTCGAATCCAACATTAGCAGAGTCAATTTCGTATGCTTCTCATTTTTAATTAAACGCAGTCCATAAATATTACGAAAGCCTCTATGCCACTGATTGCTTAGAACTTAATATATTCATACATGTATATATATTAGACAAATATTTCACATTTATCGTCACGTACCGGTATGATCTGGTGCCCTTTTGATATTAAAAAAATACAGTAATTATGCATAAATATTCACATATGCCATGAATCTGTTCTATCTAATGATAAATTATCACTTTCAAATGTGAAGTGGGAGTGGGTGTTTCCCGTACTTTTTTACTTTTGGTGAACCGATAGATCAATTCCATGGAACGAAACCAAATTAATCCAACAATTTTTATTTGAAATTAATCACACACGTGTCACCATTTATCTTCATTGTGTGTATACGTGTGTGTGGGGGTTGGGGCAACGCTGTTCGCGCATAGGGCATATGTTTCCCGTTTCGTTATAGCCTTTCGGGAAACACTGGGCTTGATGGAAAGCGACGGGCAAAAGTCTTGATTTATTTCTCGACACCACAGTATAAGCAGCAAAAAAGCCTCCGGTCCTTAAGAAAGTCTTCTCCCACTGGCGGTAGCTTTTGGTATGTATATTTGACAGGTTTAATTTAGGAGTTTATACATGCTTAACTGTTTAGTACCTATACTGATACTAGGTATCTAATATTTCACACACGTTTTTTAAATTTACTTTATCGTCACGAAAAGCAACTTAGATCTACATATTTTGACCAGTTCTTAGTAGAAGATAAATGGTGAATTTAAACAATGGGGGAATTTTTATTTTTTTAAAAACCAACTATGCAAGATTGTTTCAGCCAGAGGCCTCATTTTGGGGGGGGGGTGCAAGAGTGCAAACCGGGTGACGCCATTACAAGGGGTGACAACAGCCTCTAAAAGTCTGTGTGTTCCCATTATTTGGCACTGGCAGACTCGAAAGAAGGGGG